>SNQJ01S0010941.1:7656-74047 GCA_010110895.2 Picea sitchensis
GCAGGCTATGAACTCGAACCATAAACCCAATGCAATAATGATCGCCATCGCATCCAGCATTAAAACTCGCCACTCGGTGCTGGTACCTTCCCCTGGTGCGGGCAGGCTCCATGAATGAATTCGCTGGTGTACTTCCGCATCTATGACCAGATTGAACTCGGGAGAAGAGTAAATGACCGCGCGAGTGAACTCCCCAGGCATATTAACCCTGCGATGGCCGGCCCCCATTGTTAATGCTAATGCGTGGGTGGCCATCCGCAGTTAAATCATCTGTTAAGACTGCTCTGAGTGCGGGACCAGGTGTCACCGACTCAGAGTGTCGTGTCACCCCATCCGGGTCTAAATTAATTTATTTTTAAGGTTATAGCTAAGCTCAAATTAGTGTATCAGACTTTGCACAACAATTTTACTTACGGAGGTATACATACCTTACCTCTTTTAGATTTGAATCTATGATTTTTAAGGAAGAAACATATATTCTTAACCATTAAGCTCACTTAATTATGTACTGGCCCTATTTTTGTCACTTTACTTAACTTTTTATATAGAGTTGATTCTATATTAATTTTATATTAATTTACTTTGATTATATGTATATGTAACCTAATTTTTAAAATAATAAAAAAATTTATTTATTTTTTAATATAATTTTTTTTTTTTTAAATATCTTATAAGTTAAAAATGTTATTGAAATTTATATTAATTTACTTTGATTCAAATATGTGTAAGTGACTTAATAACTTAATTTTCAAGTGAGTTTCCCCAGACGTGAATTTCATGTTGGAAAAAAGTAACTTAATTTTTAAAATAATAAATTTATTTATTTATTTTTTAATATAAAAAATTATTATTTTTAAATCTCATTGATTAAAAAGTTTAAAGTGTTGTTGGAACTTTTGGATTCCCTACATTCCTAGGCGTTAATTAATTGATTTTCGCCATCACTTTCATTTTTTTCACGCGTTCCGCCATCACTTTTATCTCTCGCGTTGTTTAACAGATTTTAATTAATCCATGTTTTTACGTTCTAAATGTTAATGTAGAATACTTTTTTTTTTGTAAGGGTTTATTCAATTATTTTGGTAGTAGGTTAAAGATTCTACGAAATGAAGATTAGTATAAATAATGACTAGTATAAATTTATATCTTCCGACGAAAAAAACATTTTGTAAAATAGCTAGCCAACACCATTATTCTGTGTATTTTTTTAAGAATAACAATTTTTTTCTTTTTTCTTTTTAAACATTAAAATTTATATATGTATATTAAATTTAGATTCATTAATTAGTATAATATTTAAATTTATATATTTATATTAAATTTAAATTTATTAATTAGTATTTAAAGGATTATGAGGTAAATGAATTTATGATGATATGTATCTATTTTAATGTTTAGTATCAAGTAATTAGTATTTAAAACTCTAACATTTAAATTTATATATATTTTTATTTATATTAAATTTAGATTTATTAACTAGTGTAATAAATTTATATATTTTATATATTATTAAATTTATATTTATTAATTAATGGTTACAAGATTATGAGGTACATGGATTTATTGTGGTGTATATATGGTTAAGAACATTTTTTCCTAAGAATTTACAAGTTCAAATCTAAAGGCGGGTAGGGTATGTATACCTAGTAGACTTTACTAGTCAAATCATTCGGCGAAGGAGGGAGTCTCTTGTCTCACAAACAAGGGGGTCTCATACACCATAGCCGTGACCTTAAAAATAGATTATTATTATTATTTAGTATCATGTAATTAGTGATTGAAAATGTTGGTTAGTAAAAGGCAACACAGAGTGATGTCAATGTTAATGGGACATTTATAATGAGACTAAGCTTATAATATTTTCAATGCTACGTTGTTAAATGTAGCTCGATGCTTAAGTGAAGTGTATTTTATAACTTAGTATTAAAAAGATTATAACTTCTATATTCCATAAATGTTTTTAATTTGCTTTTGACTTAAAAATTAATGATTAATGGTTGCTAAGATTTTGACTTAAGTTAATAATTGCCAAGATTTTAGCTTAAATGGTCTTATTAACTTGAAAGTCACATTGACTATTAACTACATACAATTACTGTATTAAAGTAAAATCTTAGGAGACACTATACGCAACTTTGTTGCACTTGTTTTATATTGTTCACACTTCTAAAAAATACTTTACAACTACAAACTTCACAATATAAAATTAGAGTGTATGAATCTTGACTTTAGATTAGTAGTAATTTATTGTTATTTTATATTGTTCTAAAAAGTATTTGACAACTACAAGTTTCACAATATAAAACTAGAGTGTATGAATCTTGACTTAAAATTACTAATAATTTGTTGCTATTAGTCCTACTCGAAGGTGGATTATAGTAATGAGTTTGTTTTTGACTTTGTATTAGTTTTCCATTGACTTTATACAATTTCTTCCTAAGAGGTAGATTATAGGATTCATTTTTGGGCACTTTGTAACACTGATCAAATTTCCATTTGAGTTCTTTCTTGCAAAAGTAGACTAGCTAAGCACATTAAAGTAAAGTAAAAAGAAACATCTCTCTTTTTCTTTGCCACGTGGATGGCTAAATTGAAAGCATTTGAATTCTTAACTTAATTTATCTTAAGCAATTAAGTCATGTATGGGACTAGGAACCCCCTTAGTCACCTCTAAGTATGCTCTTTCCCTTGCACTCTATCGAGTGAACTTGGGAAATAAAAAAGGAGTGTCCAAGCGTGTTCCATCTTCTCTCACAAATCACATCAACAAATTAGGTGAGGCCAAAGCCCCTTCGGCTCCTCATAGTTTTCTTTATAAATAAGGAACTAACCAAGTTGTAAAGGACCCATACATGTCCACATTGTTACAAAACTATGATAGTTTCATTTTCATAGAGCAAAAAAACACTTAGTAGGTTAAATGATTGATAAGGACCCCATATGTCCACATCTTTGAAAAACTAGGATTAACTTTTTGAATTACACAAGGATTGCTCAAAACATTTAGTAATTAACATCAAGACAAGTAAAGGACCCCATGACGTCCATATGCTTCGATCTTATACATAAACTACTAAAATATTTTCGCACACTTACATCTTTCCACACAAAAACACTTTTTACACATCACAAAGTTTCTAATAGATCACTTACGTCAAAGTATGCCCTCCTCCTTGCGCTAATAAGCAATCTAGGAGGATAAAAAAGACTTAAGGGCTATATAGAACCTTTCAAGCACACCATTAAGCAAACGAGATTGGTCCAAGACCCCAATCTCACAGACTTGTTCACCAAAAATCAACCATAAAGAACTCACTAAAATCCTCCACAGGAGGGCAGGAAAGAAAATTTTAGTTTGAGTTAGAATTCTAGGGGTAGGTATCCAAAAAAAACCCCGTCATCTCTTTTCATCTTGAAACTTAGTGGTTGATGGATTAGGGAACTTGAAATCCTCCAAGTCAAGTGTTCCAAAGCCATAATGCAAGGAGATACCTGTGAAGGGGAGAGTGCCGAGGTCCGATTCCAGTTGTTCCGCATGTGCCTTCTTGAGCCACCCAACTCTTGTGAGGTTACCCGACCCATGACTGATTTCTTAGGCCGAGAGTCCCCTGCTGCACTTGACTGAGGTACCTTAGTGGCCAAAACCTAGTATTTTCAACTCATGTGGCAATTGTGGGTTGCAATTGCACCTAAGTCATATTTTGTGTGTCTATTGAGAAATATCACGAACTCTTTCGGGATATACCCCCTTTACCCTTCATTATAATTGACTTTTCATACCTTCATCGGTTCCTCTTTTAGTGGGTTCATGCCCCATTGTTGAGTGTTATTGGAAGGCCCAATGTTATTTGAGAAGAAGGACGTTAGGTCTACAGGACACATGCATTTTGTTTATTATTACCCACTTGGATAAAACCTACCCAACCAACTTACCCACTTGGATAAAACCTACCCAACCAACATATGTTCTTTTAGTAGCTTTACATATGGCAGGTCCTCTTGGCAGTGAGGAGAAGTGGTTATTTTTTTTATTTTATTTTTGTCTGGAGGAATCAGCAACTAGTTTGGTACGTGCTCGCGTTACACGTGGCCGTGTTATCCAACCGCTACCCCTATAACCTCCAGGTGTGCCTACGATGCCCCTTACGCGGCACACAAGGTAAGTCGGGGGGAATTGAACTCGAAACCTCATGGAACTTCATTTTCACGGCACTTGCCAATTGAGCTGCCCCCCCGGGGGCAGTAGCTTTACATATGTTATTCATTACTAACCATATGCAATTATTAATGTTATTGTTACAGTAGGCCATATTTCATATTTGTTTGCAAAAGCATTTGTTCTCTACGTTCTCTCATCACACAAATTCACACACATTTTTAGCTAGAATCACATGGGACCCACAAAATCTTCATCGCGCTTGCTTGGCCTCCCACCATTATTGGGAGGTATACCGTTTTTTTTTTCCCACCCCTCGGTTCAACCTCCCCATTCACCTTTACATGTAGCGATTTTTTGTTCAACTCTTCTTGGTTCTATCTTGCTCGACACAACCATCCCAAACAATCCACCCATCTAGTAGCCCTTCCTCTTCTGGAATCGGCTCTCAACCATCAAACTTCTCACCCTTTGAGAGTTTTGGTACAATACTTCAATCCATTTGGATTTTTGTAAGAGAAGGAAAAAGGTTCTAAGTGGGAACAACAAGGACCCTCCCAAGGAGGAGGAGGGGAGCTCATTAGCTCTCTTATTTCTCTACGGTGTTATAAATAGAGCCTTGCCATTGGTAACAATTCTCGTTTTTTACTTAAAACTAAACTATCATTGTGGTTACATTCTAATTCACCAACAAGATCACCTTAGCACTAACCCTTGAGTGCAACTTTGTTAAGATATTCCCTATTTGGATAATCTTTGTTAGGCACCACTCACCCTAACACCTCATTGGGAGGCTCATGCTCAGTAGGAACTAGTTCCCAACCACTCACACCAAATCGACCATACATGGCTTCGTTGAATCTTCCAGATTTGATGAAGTTAACTTACTACCCCATTTTGCACAAACCAACTTGGCCACTCATGCCGACCAAACTACCTCTAGATACTCCCAAATTTGAGGGTAAGTTGAGTATGACCCAACAAATCATATGAGACTTTTCACCTTTAGCGCTCATCCAACAACATCAATGATGATTCCATCCCATCGAGGCTCTTTTAGAGAACCTTGACTGGTCCCTCTATAAAATGGTATGTACACGAGTTAGCAAGATCTCATTATTCTAATCATTGTCCCAAAATTTAATGTATCATGTTATGCTATTTATATTATAGAACATTGGATCACATAAATGGATTGTAACGCAACATTGAGTATTGGATAAAACTGACAAATATTTATAAAAAATTAATGTCGTATGTGTTGATCTCTAAAAACTTCAAACTTTTATAGCAATTCTATAGATGGGAAAGTGGGAAGACATTATGGAGTTGGACATTGAAGACCTAGAAGATAGAATTTTCAGCTAAAGATCTAACATAGACATAAATTGGAGGGGATGAAGTCGCTATTATTCCATATAGTCGACTTGAAGATTTTATAAATGGGGAGCAATTAGATGAAGATGATCCCACTCAATTTGTTGTTAATACAAAGCAATCTAATGAAACCAACAATCCCATTGATTCCAGATTTGAACATACGAGGTTTGGCGAAAGACAAATTTGACGTTAAAGTTGTTGGCAAGTAATTGTAATTGACCAATACAACAACTATTTCTAGGGATGTAGTTGCATATGTTTTGTTCATTTTATTGTCCTTTAATATTACTTTTGTTGTAATAATCATTTCATAGTTTTTCAAATATATAGTATATGTTTATTATATCCATATTACTATTTGTTCATTTTATTGTCCTTTGAAATGATTTTTTGTTGTAATAATCCTTTCATAACTTTTGTAACATCATGTATACATTTATTATATCCATATTAATATTTGAAATAAAAAATTTCAACATTTATTAAGTGGGTCTATTTATGTATTTGAGTGGGATTGTTCATTGTACCTTTGTTTACTACAAACCAATATTCCCACACTTTAAAACATTCAAAGAATATATTTTTTTAATAATGCATTTAGTTTTGCTTGCTACATAATCTATATGGGAGGAAAAAACATGTTGTCTTCATTGATGAATTCTATTGATCTTTGGGTTGATAATTTAGGGGAAAGAATTGTTTTTCTTCTTTTGTCATATTTTTTTCTCTTCCATACTATATCTTTTTCTTTATTTATGTTTTTTTTTGACAAATAGTTATGGAGAACAAAGAAGTTTCAAAGATTATTTTATAAGGTATGAATAAAAATGTTGTATTCATACATGAATTCTACTGACCATTGGGCTCATAATTTAGGGGAATTATTTGTTTTCTCATGTTATTCTTGTTTGTCTAAGTTGAAGGCAATGATCTCACAATTTCAACATGTATGTGATAGGGAGGCTAGAGGAAAGCTGAGGAGAGAATGACTCCAAAGGTAAAGGGGTCATGAAGTAAAAGTAGACCTTGATTGGTGTTGTATTTGTCATGAGTCTGGTTGCACTTTAGAATAGGTTACATTATGTTTACCATTTAAGGGATTTTAAACACTATTGGATTTTGGAAAGTACAATTTATGTACTTAAAACCAAAATAATTTTGAATTGAAATTCCTTTTTGTTTTAAAGATATCGACCACGTATTATATGAAATGGTAAATACGTTTATCTATTCAATAATTACCGTCAATATGTTGCAATGTCACATATATTTTCAAATGTCTACACCAAACATAACCTTACTACTCTTGAAATGTTGATATGTGTCATTCCATTCAACTTAATCACTTTATTACTTTTAAATTGTCATAGTGTTTTTGAAATGAAATTCCTTTTTCTTTTATACATGTCAACTATGGATTATTTCCCCATCCTACTACGTTTGTGTTGTCCATATGTTACAATGTCTCATATTATTCATATGTCTACGCCAAACATAACCTTTATTTATCTTCAAATGTTGATATGGCATAGTAATAAAGTTGACCTCTTAATTTATGAACATTAAACATAATCTTGTGGTTTTTTACTTTTTATTTAAATTCAACCTCTCGGATATCAAAAGTATTGATGTCAACCTCATAAAATTATTACTCTCCGTATTTGGCCATGTGACATATTGTTCAAAGTAAACTGCCATACCAACTTCAAACATAACATGTATTTTTCTTCAAATCTTTCAAATAATATTCAATTAATGACAATCATTTTTTTACTTTTAAATTACCACTACATCGCATTGTTTTATATTGAACCTCTTGAAATATTACGATTCAAGTCTCTCTTTATGCAATAACATTAACATTCGATTCTACGATAAGCTTGCTTATAAATGTTGCGATGCAAAATTTTCATTCATGTCGAAACCTCACTCTATTATGAAAAAGATGCAAAGTATAGTCAAAATATAACATTATTACAACAAATAGGAAAAACATTCCATTGAAAATTAAAAGGTATATGCTTTTTATATTATGGAATGGTTAGTTGTAATAAGGTTACAAGATATCTTGGAATGTATGGTTTAGATAATTGAAACTTTATATCGATCAAGATCTCCGGTCCTTAATCTTGTTACATAAGGAATGAAGTCCCTAAGATCCTTGCTCACACATTAGAAGAACATGACACGAGAGAGATTATTCCACAAGGTGACAAAGACCCAAAAGTGATGGGGTCTCTAAGACGCCGTTCACACATTAAAAGAACATGACATAAGGGATACTCTTCCATAAGGAGACAAAGACTACTGTGGAGCTTTGAAAGACACATCTGGTTCAATATAATAGACCTGGAAAAATAACGAAGGCAACATAGTGGTACAACTTCAAGAAAATTGCAGGAGGAGAAAACAAAGAGAGGCCAAACATCCATGCAGCCATGTATACGCTATCACAAATAAATACCAGAGAAAAATGAAACTTGATAAGTGGAGATATATCATAAAGAACAAAGATACATCATAGATAACAAAATGGACTTTAATATTATGTAATGGAAATTGGATAAATGGACATACAAGAACGATAATGAAAACCAAGATGGATTTTAATGTTATGTTTTTATATTTTCATTTTAAATAAATATTAGACTATTTGGGAGGATATATATGGATTGCCTTTAACAATTAATTTAATATAATTTGAGAAATTCTATTTTGAAATGTAATCTTCAAAATGTAATTCTATACATGCGCATTTACGGAAGGCAACTTCCATATATGTACATTTACAGAAGGCGACCACTTATGTAAATGTGCATGTATGGAAGACGACTTTCGTATATACGTACTTCCATATATGCACTTTTTCGTAAATGCACGTATAGGAAAATTGTCTTCCGTATATGCACGTTTCCGTAAATGCGCATGTATGGAAGATTTTTTTTGTAAATGCGCACTTTCGTATATGCACATTTATGGAAGGTGGCTTTCGTATATGCACACTTATGTATACGAGCATTTATAGAAGTTGGCTTTCTTATATGCGATGATCGTCTTTCATAAATGTGCACTTCCATATATGCACATATACAAAAGCTGACTTATGTGTATGCACACTTGTGAATATGCACATTTACGGAAGGTGAATTCCATATATGCAATGAACCCTTTTCATAAATGCACACTTCTGTATATGTACATATACGAAAGTCGACTTCTATATATGCACGCTTCTGTATACGTGCATTTACGGAAGGCGACTTTCGTATATGCAATTGCCGTGTTTCATAAATTCGTACTTTCGTAAATGCACATATATGGAAACCGACTTCCATATATGCACGCTTATGTATACATGCATTTATGGAAGGTGGCTTCCGTATATGCGTGCTTCCATATACGCGCATTTACAAAAGGTAGCTTTCATATACGTGTGTTTATGGATGACGACTTTCGCATATGCAATGGTCGTCTTCCGTAATTGTGCACTTTCGTATATGCAATGGTCGTTTTCCGTAAATGTGCACTTTCGTATATGCATACATACGGAAGCCAAATTTGATATGTGTGTGTTTCCGTATATGCTCATTTCTGGAAGGCGGATTCCGTATATGCACGCTTTCGTATACGCACAATTATGGAAGGCGACTCCCATATATTTTCACTTCTGTAAATGCACATGTACGAAAGGCAACTTCCATAAATTGGAATGTACGGAAGCCGACTTCCGTAAATGTGCATTTACAGAAGGCAGCTTCTGTAAATGCACGTGTACGTAAGCCATCTTTCTTAAATGCGTGCTTCTATATATGCACATATATGGAAGACAACTTTTGTATATGCACACTTCGGTATACGTACATTTACGGAAGGCGAATTCTATATATGCACATAAATGCATGCTTCCATATATGTGCATATATGGAAGTCGACTTTCGTATATGCACATTTACGGAAGGTGGCTTCTGTATATGCGTGCTTCCATAAATGCACATGTACAGAAGGCATCTTCCTTAAATGTGTGCTTCTATATATGCACATATACGGAAGCCAACTTTCATATATGCACACTTTCATATACGTGCATTTATGGAAGGCGACTTTTGTATGTGCATTGGCCACTTTTCGTAAATCCGTGTTTTTGTATATGCACATATATGGAAGGCAAATTTCGTATATGAAAGCTTATGTATACGTTCATTTACGAAAGTGACTTCCGTAAATGCGCGCGTACGAAAGGAAACTTCCGTAACTGTGCACTTTCGTATATGCGCATATACAGAACCTGACTTCCGTATATGTGCATATACAGAAGTTGATTTCCATATATGCATGCTTTCGTATACACACATTTACAGAATGAGGCTTCCGTATATGCAATGGTCGCCTTCCATAACGTTTATGTATATGTGCATATACAGAAGTTGACTTTTGTATATGTGCACTTTCGTATACACGCATTTATGGAAGGCAGCTTCCATATATGCAATGAATGTCTTTCGCAAATGTGTGCTTCCATATATGCACATATATGGAAGCTAAATTCCTTATATTCTCACTTCTGTAAATGCGTGTATAGGGGAGTCACCACCTTCCGTATATGCGCACTTTTGTAAATGCACATATAGGGAAGTCACCTTCTGTATATGCGTGCTTCTGTAAATGCTCATGTATGGAAGGCATCTTTTGTAAATGCGTGCTTCCATTTATGTGCATATACATAAGATGACTTTCGTATATGCACACTTCTATATACGTGCATTTATGGAAGACAACTTTTATATATATAGTGGTCGTGTTTCGTAAGTGTGTGCTTCCGTATAAGAGCATATATAGAAGCCGACTTTCGTATATGCATGCTTTTGTATATATGCATTTATGGAAGGCAACTTTCGTATATGCAATGATCAACTTCCGTAAATGTGTGCTTCCGTATATGCGCATATACAGAAGTCGACTTTCGTATATGCACATCTATAGAAGGCGATTTCCATATATGCAATGGCCTCCTTTCGTAAATGCATGCTTCCATATATGCCTACTTCTGTATATGTGCATTTACGGAAGGTGACGTTCGTATATGCAATGGTCGACTTCTGTAAATGCATGCTCCCATATATGTGCATTTACGAAAGGCGACTTCCGTATATGCACATTTACGGAAGGCGACGACTTTTGTAAATGCGCATGTACGAAAGATGACTTCCATATGCACATGCTTCCATATATGTGTGCTCCCATAAATGCGCACTTCTGTAATTGTGCATATAGGTAGGTCTCCTTCTGTATATGCGCGCTTCCATAAAGGTGTATGTGCGAAAGGAAACTTCCATAAATGCGCACTTTTGTATATGTGCATATATGGAAGCCGCCTTCCATATATGTTCACTTATGTACACACACATTTATGAAATGTGACTTCCGTAAATGCCCGCTTTCGTATATGCACATTTACGGAAAGTAGCTTCTGTATATGCAATTGTCGTCTTCCTTAAATGCGTGGTGTTGAAGAAAAGATATGAATTATCTTACTCAAGAATTTCCGAATCTTGCCTGGCTAGGACAAGATAGTCGGGAATGTCACCCTATGTTTTAAAGCCTCAAAAATATTTTCCCAATCCACAAGTATTAATTACAAGGGTTTAGGCTGATTTATTAATGAAAATAATGTTGCAAAAACATAAAATCTTTATATAAGTTTCTGAAAAATATACAAATTACATAAGTAAATATGGAGATCAAAAGCAAAAGTAACCAAGTCATAGTACACACAAATGAGACAGAATAACAATTTTCTTTATTTCATTCCAAGATATCAAAAGTGTTTATCTCTTTACAAAACCCCTGCGAGGGCATGGACCAAAGTCTAATTTAGAGATCCCCGATGAACACCATACAAAAGGACTCTGACAAGAAGTAAAAACTAAAATTTATAATCTGGATCAGCTTGCCACAAATTGTTGCCAATTTGACTTTGCAAAATATCATTTATCAGCTATGAAACTCAATCCATAAACATACAAGTATACACAAACTATCAAGGATGGGTCAACACCTCTAAAACAAGCATATGAATGATTTGGTTCAGTTTTGAACCTTGCTGTCTACAATAGGACCCTGCTGTCAAAAAGGGAATTAGGCTTTGAATGAACTCAAGAATGAATGAAAACTGAAACTATCTCATGAAATCAAAAGAGAAAACCTTAGTCTTACTTTCTCCTTCTATTATTCCCTTGTTTCTTCTTCTCATTTAGCTTTCATGCCTTCCAAATAAGTTGAAGTAGTTCAACCGCTTTCTTTAGTTAAGTTAGTTTGAATTAACTAATTTAGTTTAGGAGAAATAATAATAATAGTTAAGGGTCTTTATTTAATAATGACTAGGTAAGTGGGACCCCTTGTGACTCCCTTAAATACCTTAAAAAATTGAATATTTAAATATAAAAAATAATTCAAATCATATCCAAAAATATGTAATTATCCACATAATCCACATTGTCCCCCCCAAAAAACTTCTTGTCCAAAACTTTTTGCAGAGCACTGTCTTCAACAACTCAATCATAAAACACATAAGTTAAAATCCATACTTGCCACTCTGAGAGACAATCTTTATTTTATCACTGCTATCCCCTTTTGACTTCCCAAAAGTAGCCTTTGGTTGATTTGAACCTTGAGGCTGTATCTCACTAATAACACGGGAACAATCATCCTTCAAATGCATACAGGGGGACACTGATTTTGAAGAGTCATTTGAAGGAGAGGAAGGGGAGACAATAAATTTTCTCTTATCTTGCACATGGGGGACATAAGTTTTAATCCTTTTACTAGCATGAAAGGATTGAACCGGTGAATGCACAGGGGAAATTTGAACATTATGATTTACAGGTGGTGGAGGAGGTAATGACAAATTGAGCCAACCACGATGGTGAGAGACAACCGGATTGACAATCTCTTTCCATCCATCATTCACAAGGACTTCTGGTTGCATGGACACATGAGCAGGAACAAGAATACCTGGGATGTTTTAAGGATGTAAGGGAGGTCTCTCTGGTCGAGGTTGTACTATTCCTTGCTTAATCCAGTTAAAGAACCCAACTTGGAACAACTGGTTCAATTCCTTGGGATCAACATCAAAATGAATGGAGAATCTAGGCCTTCTAGGCCCTCTGTTTCAATTTCCTCTTCCTCTATTATTTCTTCCATGACTGCCCTTACTGAAGAAACTCATCCTGTAGCAACAATTCATCAGTAACTAATCCCTTAATAAACCATACACGACATTCTACTTGCATGAAACAATAATTGGCTCAGAAATTGACACGAGATGCATGCAAATCCATCCGTAAAAACTATTTAATAATTTCCAAGTGAGCAGGGGGTGACAAGGTTCATGGGACATATGAAGGACGTGTAGTGAGTGAAAGGTGGTATAATGAAGGTAAATAAACACACGAATACTGCTCAACAATTCATTAAATAATTTAACTTTGTAATAAAATACCAAAAATATCAGTTGCCAACCATTGTTGTGTCATATCTTTTGTTATTGCTACACAGAGTTTTTAAATTTATTTTATAGAACAGGGCTTGTTAAAAGGAAATTGAGATTATGTTGGTTCCAAGAAATTCGGAGCTGAGGCGGGAGCAACTGCAAGCTAGGGTTTGGTAGTCGCGGCCACAACAGAGGACACCTTGAGTACCAAGGGGGCGGTAATGGAACCCCCTCATACAAGCATGTAGTAGGAGACAGAGGGAAAGGCCCACGAGGCATAGTTTTCAAGACACCAATGACAAGCACCTAGAGATCAAAAATGGAAAAGAGTCAGGAAAGTAACCAGAGGAAAAGTGACGACACGAGGGAAGAAGCTAGAGAACCTCATAATGATGCGCAAGAAACGACGAGCCCCAATGGGACAGAAGGGCGCAACCCATGTAAACCAAATACAACAATGATACCCAAGGTAATACTGGACGATCCACAAATTCAACTATACATGGACCAGATGAAGATGCATGCGCTAATCTGCAAGTTTATGGGGTTGTGGCCCACAAAAAGAACGCTGCACAACTGGATTAAATATCAATGGAATCCAAGTGGAGAAGTGGATCTTCACCTGGGCTCAAAAGGCTTCTTTACAATAGTTTTCATGAACTTGGAAGATAGGGATAAGATCTTTGAGGGGGGGGCATACTTCCACGCCTCAACAGTACTGTACATGATACCATGGAAGGAAAACTTCTCCCAAGAAAAAGAAACCTTCAAAAATGTACCTGTATGGCTGAGACTTTACTCCTTGCCATTAGATTATTGGCTACCCTCCACCTTTGAAGCAATAGGGAACAAAATGGGAAAATATGTGAAGACGTCAGAAGCAACCCTAAAAGGACGATGCACCTCCTATGCAAGAATCTGTATAGAGATGGATGCGTCGGGGGCACTCCCAGAATCCATAAGCCTGGAATTCAGGGACGAGGAATGGATACAAAACATTGACTATGAGCAGATCCCCTTCAGATGAAGGATATGTCACGAACATGGACACCTAATCAGAGAATGTCCAATCATTAAAAACAAGAAGCGGAGAACACCAAACTACAACAGGACGAAGATGGGTTTATAAAACCAAACCACAGGAACATAGCTAACAAGAAACAAAGTAAAACCCCAACAAGGAGAAACCTGGAAGCCAGGAATAAAGCAGAAGGACGAGACAAGAACAACAAAGAGGAGGAAGGAGGAAAGGAAAAAACAAAATCTAAAGAAGTCAGGGAACAAGCTACAAATGATGATACAGGTAGCCCAAGAAAGGAGATGGGACAGGGAGGTAGCACAACTCCTATGGATGGAGAAACCAGAGATACCCCCACTCCCATGCAGGAGGCAGACGGAGACGCAGAAATGAATCCAAGTGAGGTAGGAACAGAATATCCTGATCTCAGAGACATTGTGGAAAGGGAAAGGATCGATCTCCCGAACATATTGGAGCAATGGAAAAAGTAGGGCGTAGACAATGTACCAGCGGAGCAACTAGATCACATCCAATACCTGTTCCTCCTAAGGGAGTAAGATAAATATAGAGGGCTCAAGTGCACACACTGTGAGATAGAGAACCTAGGAAACAAAGCAAGCAAAGGACATCCGCAACTCTCACCCAAGCAAATGAGAAGGAAAAAAGGCAGGAAATCAAACAGCATAGCCCTACAGGAACTGGTAGCTCTACTGATAAACTCAGGTAAGATAAAAAATCTCTTTCCCAACTCCCCACCACATGTTTAAATGAAGATTATAACATGGAATATAAGAGGCCTAAACAACCCACGAAAACAGAGAATTCTTAGAAATAGACTTAGGAAGGAACAACCGGACCTCTGCTTCATCCAAGAGACAAAATGCACTATAGACAGAATGGAAACAATAGGAAAAAAACATTAGAGCAAGTACAAGATGTTGGATGTTGAAGGACAACAGATGGCAGGAGGAATCCTCACCTTGTGGAATTCACAAGTGATGAACCTAATAACAGCCGAGGCTACCAGACACACACTTTCGGTTAACATGCAAATCATTGGGAATACAGAGATGATTCTATGCACTAATGTGTATGGATCCTAGATGCTAGAGGAAAAGAGAAGAATGCTTCTAGACCTAGAATACCTAAAAACTCACTCCAACAACCTCCACTGGATCCTGGAAGGGGACTTCAACATCATCACATCACTTGCGGAAAAAGAAGGAGGCACCAGGAGGTTGGATAGATATGCAGAAGAATTATCAACGTTCATAGACACAACGAAGATGGTGGACATCAGAACCAATAACAGACACTTCACTTGAAACAATAAATGGATAAATCAACATCAATTTGTGACATGACTAGACAGATTCTTGGTGTTGGAATCCATCATTATGCAGGGGTTAACCTTAGATTGCAGCATCCTTCCCTGGGGGGGCTCTGATTGTTGGCCAGTCCAACTGGAAGCAGACTTCCCAACCACCCTGAAGAATAGACCTTTTAGATTTGAGAAATTCTAGATTGAACACCCCACCTTCAAGGAGAACATCAACCAGTGGTGGCGGGAGGAACAACCAGAGCAAGGTACACAGATGTTCAAACTCTATAATAAACTACAGTACATCAAATATAATCTCAGGGAGTGGAACAAGGAATGTTTTGGCAACATAAACCAAGAGAAGAAAAATATTGAAGACAGAATGAAAAGACTCCAGGAAGTTTGCATAGCGGAGGGCTACACAGATGACCGAAAAAAGGAAGAGATCCAAATGACCCAGGAATGGGAAGGAAGATGTCAGTAGGAAGAAATTCTATGGCGCCAAAAGTCTCGAATCAGATGGCTAAAGGAAGGAGAGAGAAACACTAAGTTTTTCCATAGAACAACCATTGCTAGAAGAGCCCACAACAAAACCCTGAAAATTAAGGATCAGGATGGGATCGAGCAAGAATCCCACAAGGAGATTGAAAATACCTTGGTAAGTCACTTCCATGGGATAGCCCAAGAACCCAACAAAGATTGAACGGAGGCCATCTAGAGGATTACATAGCACATCCCCCGTTTAGTCACCAAGGAACATAATAACAACCTAAACAAACCCATAGCTAAGGAGGAAATTGATCAAGTGATCCAGGAGATGCCCAACGGGAAATCCCCAGGTCCAGATGGTTTCACAGTGGAATTCTACAAAGCCTATTGGGAAGTGGTCAAACACGATGTTTATAGGGTGGTGGAGGACTCTAGATGACTGACCTCCATTCTAAAAGCATTAAATGCCACAATGATTACCCTAATCCCCACGGAAAATGAAGCAAGGAGCCCTGACCGTTATAGAACCATAGCATTATGCAATGTGGTTTACAAGATAATCTCTAAAGTCATAGCTAATAGATTGAAACCCCTCCTACCCATACTGATTTCACAAGAACATGAGGGTTTTGTGGAAGGACGAAAAATCATGGACAACATCATCCATGCTCATGAGCTAATACACACCCTAAAAATCCAGAGGAGAGGGGGGATGATAATACAACTTGACCTAGCAAAAGCCTATGACAAAATTAGTTGGCACTACATGGTTAAGACTCTAGACGCCTTTGGGTTCACCCAACACTGGATCAACTGGATCCTCAACCTAGTGTCAACGACAAGTTTCTCGCTCCTGATAAATGGAGCCCCAACCAAACCCTTCTAGCCTATTAGAGGCATCAGACAAGGAAACCCCCTATCCCCCTTCCTGTTCATCCTGATGATGGAAGGTCTTAGTCGAAGCATAAAAAGCGCAACAATAGTAGGAGAAATTATAAGCCTCAAACCTTTTGAAAACTTCCCTACTTCCACACACTAACAGTTCATGGATGATACCTTACTCCATGGAGTACCCACGGTTAAGGAAGCAAAAAATTTCAAAAGGATCTTAGAAGAGTTTGGGGAAGCCTCGGAAGCCAAGATCAACCATTCCAAATCAATGATCTACTTTTTCAACACCAACCCTGAGATCCAAAGGACACTGGCAAATATTCTGGGCTTTGAGCGCAAAACTCTCCCAATTAAATACTTGGGCATCTCCTTGATGGAAAAAGCTTACAAAATGGAAACTTGGGAAGGAGTGATCAACAAGCTACATGAGAGGATGAAAAACTGGACGTACAGATCCCTCAACCTAGCAGGGAGACTGGTACTGACCAAGACGGTTCTACAAGCAATCCCAACCTACATGATGTCTGTATTTCCCGCCCCCAAAGGGATACTACAAAAAATAAGGACCATCCAAAGGGACTTCCTATGGCGAGGAGAGGAAACTAAGAAAAAATGGGCCCTGGTGGCTTGGGAGAAGGTGTGCAAGCCAAAATGCAAAGGAGGACTGGGGCTACAAGATCCACAGGTAACCAATGAAGCCTATGGGGCGAAACTCTGGTAGCGATGGGTTAAATAAATTTCTACACTGTGGGCAACCCTCTGGAAGGCCAAGTATGCCCCAGACATAAACGATTGGGACTGAATTCATTTTATGGGCACCAGGGAGGGATCAACCATCTGGAATCTAGCTTGGCGCAACAAGACCTGGGTCTAGACACACAGCTTCTGGGAAGTAAGGAATGGTAAAACAACCAGATTCTGGGAGGATGCCTGGCAATAGGAACCCAATATGGGAAATTTGGACAGGGAGGAACTCCAATAGGACATGATTGCGCAAGGCAAAACCAATGTCCACCACTATTGGAATCAAGAAACAGATTGATACAGATGGAGAATATGGGATAATTTCAACTCCCAAACTAGTGATCAAACCACAACCATCGCGAAAGAGGTGGAGGAGGAAATGAGGAAAAGGAAAATTGCAGTCTCAGAAGAAGAAGACCAATTAAGATGGGGCCGGAAAAATGGCGGGGAATTCAACTTGAAGGAAGCTTGACATTACATCGTGGACCAAGACCAAGAAGACCCAGCGCAACTATGGGATAAGCTCTGGAGCAGCCCCAGTGGCCAAAAATTAAAATTTTCAAACAGTTAGTACTTCACAACCGAATTCCAACCTGGGAAAACCTAAGGAAAAGGGGTTTCATAGGTTTGTCAGGGTGCCACCTCTGTCACGCCAAGGAAGAAATAACAAATCATCTCTTGGATGAATGTATCTACACAACAGAGATCTGGGACTGGGCGACAGGTATTTTTCGATAGTCCAATAGGACCCGAGGTAACATCTGTGTAACCATCAACAATTGGCATGAGAGTTCCAATGAAAATGAAGAGGTGAATCTATGTTGGACTCTCATTTCAGGGATGATCATATGGACAATATGGAAAGAAAGGAACCAATGCATCTTCAAGAATGAAAGCCTTCCGGAAGGGAAAATCAAAGAAAAAATAATCTCCATGACAAGAGAAATGGTGCAGAGCCACAACTACCAGAATGGGAAAGCGCAACTTGTAGGTCAGGACTATAGAGTCCTAGAATCTTTTCACCTAAAAGACGGGTGCAAGCGCACCCAAATAGGACGACCACTGTAACTCCAACTAGGTGAGTGCAACTAGAATCCCCCCCCAGCAGGGTTCCTCAAGTTGAATTTCGACGGGGCGACAAAAGGAAACCCAAGCATGACAAGAATGGGTGGGGTTATCAGGGATAGTGTCGACAACATAATTCAGCTGTACGTCGAGAGTATGGGAAAGTCAACTAACAATGCAACGAAATTCAGAGCCCTGGAGATTGGCCTCGAGATTCTAAGCCGCGAAAGGATGACAAACACTATCATGGAAGGAGACTCCACTCTGGTAATCAACACGGTGAAGAGACTCCAAAATGGCACCAGAGTGGGCAAAGTTCAGAGACACTAGCGCTTGGCACACTCCCTGCAAAAAATCCAGGAGCATCTGCAAAAGATGAACATGGTGGAGTTGCGCTGGGTACGCAGGTCAGTGAATGGCCTGGCAGATAGAATCACTAATGAAGGGGTTAGCAAGGATGGATCAGAGTTAAACAACACCTGGAGCAACATCCCAAATGGCTAATTCAGAACAGACTGCACACAACTAGCAACAAAAGACCGTGATGGAAGCCTAAGTATGAAAGGTCACATCGAGAGGAGTGGTGCAAGGTCAATCAACGCGCACAATGAATCTAGGTAGAATCTTCATGAACAACACCCAATTACCCGTGACAATGCGGGATCAGACCACACAACAGATGGAGGTACAACCCCAAGGTCACATCAGTACGAACAAGTGTAGGGTTAGTGTAGGGGAAATTACAAACGAGACTCAGTAGGTCGTGAGTGACGTAGGACAAAAGATGTTACCACGCACCAGTAGGGTCACACCCCTTCCAAGAACAGGGATGGTGAAGAGAAAAGTTGGTTACACAACGATCATGGGAAAGGGCCGATGCAGGGATAACAGACAGACTCTCATGATCACACATACCGAGACAAAGAAAAAGGATGGGAAGGACCACCTCTACAGGCAAACCATGATTGTAAGGACGAGATCGCAGTAGGAGAATTGCCATAAGAGGCGAAGCACTAGGAATAGATGCAGTCGAACAAAGCGCAGTAGAAGAATCCACCACAAAAACAAGGGTTCGACAAGAAGGAACCCTTGGGTAGATAGGAACATGAGAAGAATTCAGGGAAAGCAACACCAAAATCCAACCAAGATGGTGCGTATGAAGAAAACGCATGTCAAAAGAAACACCCAGATGGATGAAAATCCGATAAGCCATAGGAAGATTTCAAGGATGGAGCAAGCAACCTGAGATGCCAAGGGCACCTTCCAGGCACTGGTCGACCTGAAGGGTCAAGCAACCATCACCATATGGGAGAAGGAAATCATATCCAAGCGCCAGGGCAAAACCTGGGAGGAACTGAGCCGGGAAGCGGTCTGGATAATGGACCCAGGGACCGCGCAGTCTAGGGAAGCACTCTACCATAAGATGGTAGAGATGGCATGGTGGACAAAGATGTTAATAGGAAAAGTGAGCACATAAAAGAAAGCTACCAGCCGGAAGGGTAACAAGGCCCAAAAAAAATTGCTAAAATAAATCCTGAGTTGCCTCAGCAACCTGGACGCTAGTACTAAACAAATTGCAAAGGACCAGAAGAATCAGAAGGGGAAGCTGGAGCAAATAGCTGCCCAATTCCACTTATACTTGCGCTACGTCCATCATATGGATATTACACCTCCTGATGGGAATGGAGCACCAACCCGGATCAGGAAGACCCACACGGTGGCTCAGAGGGAGGAGAGAAACGACAAGGTGAAAGATGGAAAGCATAATCTCATAATCCTGGACTAGTGTCGGGAAGCAAAAGTTCAGGAATATTATTGGGTCAGTCTTAATTATTGTCTTGTGTTTTTTTGGTTTTGTTATGATTAGCTTGTCAAAATTGAATATGATGGGCCTAGACCGGTTTCCCAATGTGGCGGTCCAGGCATATCCCAATGCTATCTCAAAGAACGCAACTCCGGAACCCCTGGGCTGGTTTTCTTTTTGGCAGACCAGGGAGCTCCTATTTTTGTATATTAGTCTTTTTTAGTAATACAGATACTCACACTCACTTACAAAAAGAAAAGGAAATTGGGATTATGAGGGGGATATAATGAGCGAAAAAGTGGTAGCATGATAGGGATATAATATGGATATTGTTCATATAAAAATAAATCAATTCAAACAATCAAACATAAGTCTTTTCAGACCTCCATAATTCAATCAACATTCACTTTTAAAACCACCATCTAAACTGTCACTTCTTTTACAGATCGCTTGCTAGATCCCCCAAAAAATAAATCATATGCTCGGACATAATCAATCATAGCAACCTTTGCATCTATATAATATTTATATAACAATCATAATAACAACATTTCCATTTATATGATAAACATGATAATTCGTTGAGCCATGACCATCTATATTCCAATGCTAAATCTCTTTTCCTTTTAAAACCAATAGAAAACACATAGTGATCTCAACCATTTATAACCAATTCTTGTTCTTTAAAATCAAATAAGAATATGCACAATATTAACCATGATTTGCCCATTATTTACAAACTGTTTGTCATAATCAATTGGGCGTAAAACTCATAATCGGGCCCCAATCCTTTCACACACAAGTGTCTCTTTTAAAAATATAATCAACATAGGGATCAATTGGAACAACATTCAACAATTAACATACAACTCTGAGGCCAAACTTCTCATAATTTTTCATGTACAAACTTATTTTTAAAACTGCCCAATCGAGAAACAGAACCAACTCGTGCCCATTCAAAGCAACACACACAATGCTCTTTTACCCTCAAGTGGATTGATATGATATCAAGATCGTAATTAGGGTTTAAACATAATGAATAGAGAGTAATAATAGTCAATCAAAGGAATAAGTCCTTAGAAAACACAGACAACTCGTGCCTTCAAAAATTTACCACAAAGAAGTAACATGTAACAATCCAATTGATAGTGAGGGTTATCAAATGACAATCAACCACCTTCAATAGAGAATGAGAGGAAGCGAACTCTTAAAAGCACTGTAAAAAGAATGCCCAAATACAACCCATGGCTAACCAAAAGCATATATAAAACTTCCATTAAAGTTTTGGGCGATGTTAAACCCGACTGTGCAATGCTTTCTCTGCAACAAGGATAATGAGGACAATGCCATGATAACTAACAGGCTGGGACTTGGCCAAGACAAGGAAAGAACTTTAAACAGTTCACATTGCAACCCAGAGGATCTAAAAAACAAACACAGAGATGAAAATGGAGTGGTAAAACTTAACACAAAGGCTGGTTGTAATACTTATGCGCAAAGCTCAGAGCTTGCCAAATCAATATTCACCAGAAAAAACCATAAGCACAACACTAATACACAGTCCAAAAAACTTAAGAAAAACACAGACCTCAAGCAATTCTAAGCCAAAAATTGATTCATAATGCAGAGTAACCATCATGGATGGAAGAATAAGGAACCATACCTAGAAAGTCTTGCTTGAGGGAGAGAGTTACATTGTATCCTCCTTCACAACCAAAAATCACGGAGCATCAACAATCACCAAAGCCAAAAAAACAAAATACAAGTATGGCTAGGGTGACAGCCTCGAGGGTTGTTTGAGTGATGTGGATTAAATGCACGTCGCTTCCTTCCCCAGCCTCATTCAATTCAACGTACTAGCCAATCAACCCACCATATCTCTAAGCATTTAATCAACCACAAAACCATTGTCTTATCCATTTTTGCATAGTGTGCCACCTTTGGTAAACTGTTTAAAAACAAATAACAATGCACCGTAACGTTACCCCATATGCATCAACATATATCATTTAACAAAGCACATAAGTCTAGCAACAAGGGTTTATGCGCCCTCCTTTTGTCACAATTACACATAATATTAGGGCTTGTGTATAGTCTTTTAATTTGAAAAAGCTCCCATATCATCCCTTATCAAGATCATAAGTAAAACAATTAATCCATGTTTAATTCTAATGTCAAAACAAAACTGAGAATGACCCTTTTATCCATAGGGCATCCTTAATATAATCTGCGAGTGGACATCAAAACCATCCAGTGCAATGCAATAATCAACCACCAGCGTATGCCATCATAACATTTTAAACCATAATTTAAAACGTCGAACTGTAGAAGACTGTGTTGATATCATCACAATAGCAACAAAATATAAGTGCAACATATCCACCATAGCGCCACAAGCCTACAAGGGGGTCCCACCTACTAGTTTATTATTAATATAAATAAATAATAGAGCTTGGCAATAATTTGCGAGCAATATTCATCGTTGCGATTTTAAGCGTCAACAAACTGGTGAATCCACAGGGAAATCTGCTTCCAACAGATTAAGAACTCAGATTGTCTTGTTTCGTAGACCAGGTGAAACATTAGATCAAGGAAATATACATCAGAATGATTATGCAACAGGGGGAAGTGAGCAGTTTAAGGGAAAAATGATTTGGGAAGTGAGCAGTTTAAGAAATAACAACAAAGCAAAATCAAAGCAATGAAACAAAACTATAATACAAGAGTAATTCCATAGAACATTTAACTTTCAAGCTGGTTCCACATGGTGTTTTAAGAGGGAACCGTTGGTGTTATAGGAAAATAACCACTCTTCCAAGTCCTTTAGAATATAAGAATTTGCGCCCAGGACAAAAGCGATTTTAAAAGGACCCAACCATAACTTTTGAAACTTTGAATGCCTTCCTCTATCAGCATGAGTTGAATCCCACAACAAGACTTATTTATTGACCTTAAATCTGACAACTTTTGCACTTTTATTGGAATATCTCTTAACAATTTGTTGTCTTTTCTTTATGTTTTCCAAGGCAAGCGTCCTTTGTTCCTCTAAATCCAATAGTGCATTTATCCTTTGAGGGATATTAGAAGATTTGAATTCCAGCTCGGTAGGCAGAATGGATTCTTGACCATAAACAAGATGAAAGGGGGTGCAACATGTGCTCACCTTGGTGGTAGTGCAATCTACCCAAAGGGCGTAAGTGAGGACGGTGTGACATTGGTGAGGCTTATCTTCAATGAGCCTCTTGATAATTCTAACCAGATTTTTGTTGGTAGAATCGGCTTGCCCATTTCCCCGAGGGCAATAAGATGATGAGGTAAAATGTTTAACTCCCAGTTTAGATAGAAACTGAGTCATCTTAGCAGAAATAAAAACGGGACCGTTATCTGTAATAATTTATAAAGGAATACCAAATTTGGAGAAAATATTAGTTTCAAGGAAAGAAATAACCTGCTCATCTCGCGAATTCTTAAGTGGGACAATTTCAGTCCATTTCGTAAAATAGTCTGTGGTTGTCAAGATAAAATCTTGCCCTGCTGAAGATGGAGGATTAATAGGACTGATAAAGTCCAGACCCCATTTTGAAAAAGGAAAGTCCGGGAGGGCAGGTTGTAAAGGCATGTCAGAAAGACGTTCTTTCCCTACAAATTTTTGACACTTGTCACAAGATCTTGAAAAATTATAAGAATCACGAAAAATTGCAGGCCAATAATACCCTTTCCTGATGATTTTAAAAGCAACAGTTTTAGCAGAAAAGTGGCCACCCACATGGATAACGAAATCTAAAGATCCATGGGTTTCTTGTAACAATTTTTGTGCTTCCTCATTATTTACACAACGAAGTAATATAACATCGACAAATCTTCTAAACAAGAACTCTCCTAAAATGTCATATCTGGAAGATTTAAGACGAAGCCTTCTCTTTTGATGAGTATCAAAGTTATCTGTACATCTCTGATTTTGCAAGTAATACACCAGATCTTTATACCAGGGATGCTTAGCTACATGAAGGATTTGATTATCAATATAAAACAATGCCGATAAAGGATTATCCTGTTCATCAATTTCTTCACTTACTTCTGCATGTTGAGCCAAGTGAAGGGCTAAATGACATCCCTTAATGGTTTTTGAAGTCATGATGGTTAAATCATGCTCCTGGATCTTGACAAGCCAATGTGGAAGCTTCCCTGAAAGATAAGTCCATGAGAGCAGAAACTTGACATCAGATAAAGGGAATTTTACCAGCGTGTGCTTACCTAAGATAAAGTGGCGAAATTTATCCACAACTTTAACAAGAGAGAAAGCATGTTTTTCAATATAAGAATATTTAAATTCATCATCTGATAAGCTTTGAATCATGTAAGCTACTGGTTTTTCGTTATTCTGGTCATCACATTGTATGAGGATAGCAGAGACTGCTTCCACAGTGGCATTAGTATATATAATAAACTCTTTCTCAAAATCTGGCTTCGCCAAAACCGGTGCAAAACTGATTTACTTCTTAACCCTTATGAAAGCATTTTCAACGTCATTAGTCCAAGAAAAGGAGTGATCTTGCTTGAGAAGATTGTGAATTGGTTTGACCATTACAAAAAAATCAGGAACAAACCTACATACAAAGTTGAGAATGCACATAAAGGCTTGAACCTCGTTTTTGGAAGTAGGAGAAGGAAGATTTAGGATAACAACAATCCTTTTGGGATCTATGCTTATTCCTAAATCAGAGACAATATTCCCAAGGAACTTTTCCTTAGTAACGCCAAAAACAGACTTAGAAGGATTTAAAGAAATGACAAGTTTCTTGCATCGCATGAGAACCTTTCTAAGATGACCAAATTGATCCAATCGGTTCTTTGAATATACAG
This sequence comes from Picea sitchensis, assembly GCA_010110895.2. Classification (NCBI taxonomy): domain Eukaryota; kingdom Viridiplantae; phylum Streptophyta; class Pinopsida; order Pinales; family Pinaceae; genus Picea; species Picea sitchensis. The sequence goes on from SNQJ01S0010941.1 coordinate 32,877, forward strand.
TCAAGTCATCAAGATAAATCTGAAAAATCTTACAGATCAGATCGTCAAAAGCTATCTGCATAGCTCTTTGGAAAGTGACACCTGCATTAGATAAGACAAAAGGCACGCTTCATAAGAAAATGTGCCCCAACGTGTAATGAAAGTGGTTTTGTATTTATCTGTCCTTTTTACCTTGATCTAATTATAACCAGAAAAACCGTCAAGTAAGGACATCATCCGTGACCCTGCAACTTGCTGCAAAATCATTTCCATATTTGGGAGAAGAAAATAGTCTTTTATGCTCACCCTATTTAATGCACGGAAATCAATGCATAGTCGGATCTGACCCGTTGTTTTCCAAACGGGAACCAAATTGGAAACCCACTCGGAATACTTAACAGGGAAAATTATCCCAACCTTCAAGAGTTTTTCCAACTCCTTTCGAATAGTTGATTCAAGTGCGGGGTTAATGGGTCTTTGTTTTTACCTAACTGGTTTTATGTCTTCCTTGATAAGAATGGAATGTTGTATAAGGGCAAGATCAAAACCACAAAGATCCTCATAAGACCAAGCAAAAACATCTTGAAATTCATGAAGTAACTCAGTGAATTTCAACTTTTCTTCATTAGTACATTGGGCACCTATCTTAACATTCTTTGGGGAATCGGGTATCCCAATGTTTAAGGAAATGGTTTCACCCATTTTCCTTTTTGACTCCTCTTATTTATGTGTTTCTTTGTTTCCTACATCACTCGATGAAAATGAACTTTCTAGAGGAGTCAAGCCCTTCAGAATCTTGTTGTTTTCCATGGATATAATCTCCTTGGGCTTATATGGTTCATTTTGTATGAAAGCACAAATGCTTTCATCACTAGGGAATACCTGCCATGACTCTACATTGTTAGGGATATGAGGATGATATAAAGATTGAAAAGTACAATTAGGTCTTTGTGGAAGAAGTTGTCGAGTAGGAGAGGTTGCAAAAACAGCTAGTCTATTAGCCATTTAATTCATTTCCCTTTTAACATGAGTGATGTTAAATGATAATAAGTTCGATATAAGCACCCAAACAATTTGGGTGTAGTGTTTCATTAACTTGTTGCTAGAGAATATATTTTACATACAAGGTTTAAAACAAGTTCAGAGTCCCCAAAAACTGTAAGGTGACCACAACCTAAATTATAGGCATTTTCAATGCCTAGCAGTAATGCTTCAAATTTGGTGACTTTGTTTGTACAAGCAAATTCTAACCTATAGGAAAAGTTGTGAATTTTACCTACAGGAGAGCACAAGATAATGCCAACTCCATTACCTTCATTGGAGCATGAACCATCAAAGTGCATATGCCACATCCCATCCTCTAGGTCAATTTGTTCCAAGGTAGTGTTGTCCTCATCGACAAAGATGTAATACACTCCTAATTCCTCCTTGACATAATTTACATTAGGCTGTGGAATACTTTATATATACGGTGAAATTCTTCCCTCCCTTAGGACTATGATGTTCTTCCCATTCCGACGAATGGATATGTGTGTCCCGTCGAGTGAGAGGTATCCACCTATCAAAGATTTCCAGTCTCTTCCTAAGATGATTGAATAATTACTCACTGGCATGTCAATTACTTGAATATTAAGGGTTGTCCTTCTTTCAGGATGCATGCACAAAACCAAAGTCATGTCCTTGATCTCACCTATGGTCGATTTTTGTAAACTATTATAAGAGAGCATGCTTTTGGCATTTTCATTTGTACAAGACAAGCCTAGCTCTTCCATAATAATTTTCGACATTACGCTTAGGTTCGAACCACCGTCAATCAGACAACAATGGGCTATTTTGTCCATAATCTTTACATAAATGAAAAATGGAGGATTTTTTATAGGGTGTCTAAAACTATTTACACCTACTTTATTTACACTAGAATCCTCTTCTTTTACCTCTTCAGAGAGATTGGTTATGGTGGAAGCTTTCCCTTCCATGAAAATTTTTAGATGCTTTTGTTGCTCAAGGATGACAACCATGTCCCAAAGAGTAGCATCGACCTTGATATTATCCAATTGATTGAGAATGTTGTATTTGGAAGAGGGAAGAGGGAAGAGGGGAGGGAGTTCCTTGACTTTCAAGAGTCTTGGTAGCTTGTTCAACAACAACTTGCGAGGATGAGCTTGGGCTAGAAGAAGTACGAGGGGGATCATATTTTCCTTTTGAAGCATAGGATTTATTCCTAGTGTTTATGATCATGATATCTTCTAGTTCTGTGAAATCTAGAACAACAATGGTAGTTTTAGGCATTTTTCCAAAGATTTTATCTCTTACACTCTTCTTTACCTCACAAGTACTTTCCTCGTTATGTTCATCGCAAAAGTTACACCAACTGCGAGGCATGATCGATTTGGGATGAAAGTTGTTTTCATTAGGGTTCCTAAATGTTGATGAGGAAGAAGATGAGGCCCCAAGAGTAGGTGAAGGGACATTTCCCTTCTGCTCATATGTTATCATTCAATTATTCATATCTTGTACAAGTTGTAAGAGGGTGGACATGTCCGTTTGTTTAATTGAGTCTCCTTTGGGAAGACTTGTTCTTTCAAGCTGTTCTTCATACTCTAGACAAGTATGCAGAGCGAAACCAAGATTGTCAATAGATTTTTCTTCAAGCCTATGACGGTAAGGGGAAGGTAGAGCATTATAGTAATGCATAAAAGTAGCTCGGTTCTGGGGACGAATAAGTTCGAGAATTTGGTTATATAACTTGGTGAAACGTAAGTTGAAAGACTTGATAGTCTCACCATCCTTGTACGCAATGTTATTGTACTCCCGTAATTGTTCGGCTGGGCTTTTAGATTGCCCATAAGTAGATTTGAACTAGTAAACTAACTCCTCCCAAGTGGAAAGAATCTTGGGAGGGAGGTCAAAGAAATCTGTCGTTGCTTTCCTTTCAAGGGAATTAACAAATAAGCATATACATGTATCATTGTTATTATCTCTTATATTGTGATAGGCATTAGAGAATGCCACCAAGTGTTCATTTGTAGTGACTGTGTTATTTCAAGAAAACCTAGGGAGATGCTATTTGAATTTTGGAAGTGGACGAGTAGCAAGTGCTAGGTTCAGAGGAGAGGATACATGCCACAGGGTAGTAGTAGCATCTTCTTCGAATTGAAAAAGTCCATACTTATTTATGACCTTAGTGGGGTTAACAGTAGATTGGACAGGGACTTGATGGCTATACAAGCTACCAATCACTGACAAGGCTGATGGTTGAGATGAAGAAGCACCTCCAATGCCACCAGAGCCACCCACAGATGCCATTTTGTGAATGATGGGTAAGGTCGAGAAAGATGAACTAGCTAAATCAGACAAAGTTCTCCTTAGAGTACCTTGTTGGGTTGACAAAACAACGTTTCTTCTTCCTATTTCAACAATAGGGGCGATTTCAGAAGATAAACCTCTTCTTCTCTTAGAGATGCAAGGGTTTAAGGACATGAAAAGAAGATCAAAACTTTAGGAAAAGAAAGTTATAGCTGATTCCTAGGCTGCCTTTGCATGGCCTCCCAACGTTCTCAGACACTTATGTCTTGTTCCATTACTTCCCACGAGTGTTCAAGCTCAATCCACGTATTAGCGATTTCTAAGATGGTATTGAATAAGGTTAAAGAAATGCTGGTCTGGTCTTTAAGATCGGGATCAATATTGGGCTGCCTTGTAACAGGTACTGTCATGAAGGAAAGAAACCAATCAAATAATCGAAAATAGAAATAAAAATATTCAATGATAATCATGCATACAATCAACCTGAGAGATATGGAACATCTCCCCAATATGGTCGCCAAATAAATGTTGAGGAAAATATATGAATTATCTTACTCAATCATTTTCAAATCTTTCCTGACTAGGACAAGATAGTCGGGAATGCCATCTTATGTTTTAAAGCCTCAAAACTATTTTCCCAATCCACAAGTATTAATTACAAGGGTTTAGGCCGATTTATTAATGAAAAGAATGTTGCAAAAACATAAAATATTTATATAAGTTTCTGAAAAATATATAGATTACATAAGTAAATATGAAGATCAAAAGCAAAAGTAACCAAGTTACAATACACACAAATGAGACAGAATAACAATTTGCTTTATTTCATTCCAAGATATCAAAAGAGTTTATCTCTTTACAAAACCCTTGTGAGGGCATGGACCAAAGTCTAATTTAGAGATCCCTGATGAACACCATACAAAAGGACTCTGAAAATAAGTAAAAACTGAAATTTATAATCTAGATCAACTTGCCACAGACTGCTGCCAATTTGACTATGCAAAATATCCTTTATCAGCTATGAAACTCAATCCATAAACATACAAGTATACACAAACTATCAAGGATGGATCAACACCTCTAAAACAAGCATCTGAATGATTTGGTTCAGTTTTGAACCTTGTTGTCTACAATAGGACCATGCTGTCAAAAAAAGAATTAGGCTTTGAATGAACTCAAGAATGAATGAAAACTGAAACTATCTCATGAAATCAAAAGAGGAAACCTTAGTCTGGCTTTCTCCTTCTATTCTCCCCTTGATTCTTCTTCTCATTTAGCTTTTATGCCTTCCAAATAAGTTGAAGTAGTTCAACTACTTTCTTTAGTTAAGTTAGTTTGACTTAACTAATTTAGTTTAGAATAAATAATAATAATAATAATAATAATAGTTTAGGGTCTTTATTTAGTAATAACTAGGTAGGTGGGACCCCTTGTGACTTAAATACCTTCAAAATTTGAATATTTAAATATCAGAAATAATTCAAATCATATCCAAAAATATGTAAATATCCACATAATCCACATTATCCACATTATCCCCAAAAAAAAACTTGTCCAAAACTTTCTGCAAAATATGGTCTTCAACAATTCAATCATAAAACACATAAATTAAAATACATACTTGCCACTCTGAGAGGCAATATTTCTTTTATCACTGATGTCCCCTTTTGACTTCTTGGAAGTAGCCTTTGGTTGATTTGAACCTTGAGGTTGTATCTCACTAATAACATGGGAACAATCATCCTTCAGATGCATACGGGAGGACACTGATTTTGAAGAGTCATTTGAAAGAGAAGAAGGGGAGGCAATAGCTTTTCATTTATCTTGCACAATGGGACATCAATTTTAATCCCTTTACTAGCATGAGTGGATTGAACTGGTGAATGCACATGGGCAATTATTGACAATCTCTTGCCATCCATCATTCGCAGGGCCTTTTGGTTGCATGGACACATGAAGAGGCACGTGAATACTAGGGATGTTTTGAGGCTGGAAGGGAGGTATCTCTAGTCGAGGTTGTACCATTCCTTGCCCAATCCAGTTAAAGAGCCCATCTTGGAACAACTGGTTCAATTCCTAGGGATCAACAACAAAATGAATGCAGAATCTAGGCCTTCTAGGCCCTCTGTTCTAGTTTCCTCTTCCTCTATTATTTATGCCATAACTGCCCCTACTGAAGAAACTCATCCTGTAGCAGCGATTCATCAGTAACTAAGCCCTTAATAAACCATACATGACATTATGCTTGCATGAAACAATATTTGGCTCGAAAATTGACACGAGATGCATGCAAATCAATCCATAAAAAAACTATTTAATAGTTGCCAAATGAGCAGGGGGTGACAGGGTTCATGGGACATATGAAGGAAGTGTAATGAGAGAAAGGTGGTATAATGAAGGGAAATAAACACATGAATACTGCTCAACAATTCATTAAATAATTTAATCGTGTAATAAAATACAAAAAATATCAGTTGCCAACCATTGTTGTGTCATATCTTTTGTCGCTGCTACACAAAGTTTTTAAATTTATTTTACAGAACATGGCTTGTTAAAAGGAAATTGGGATTATGAGGGGGATATAATGAGTGAAAAAGTGGTAGCATGACATGTATATAATATGGATATTGTTCATATAAAAATAAATCAAATCAAACAATCAAACATAACCATGTTCAGACCTCCATAATTCAATCAACATTCACTTTTAAAAACACCATCTAAACTGTCACTTCTTTTACAGATCGGTTGCTGGATCCCAAAAAAATAATTCATATGCCCAGACATAATCAATCATAGCAATCTTTGCATCTATATAATATTTATACAACATTCATAATAACAACATTGCCATTTATCTGATAAACATAACAATTCGTTGAGCCAGGACCATCTATATTCTAATGTTAAATATCTTTTCCTTTTAAAACCAATAGAAAACACACAATGATCTCAACCATTTATAACCAATTCTTGTTCTTTAAAATCAAATAAGAATATGCATAATATTAACCATGATTTGCTCATTATTTACAAACTGTTTGTCATAATCAACTAGGTGTTAAAACTCATAATTGGGCCCCAATCCTTTCACACACAAGTGTCTCTTTTAAAAATACAATCAACATAGGGATTGATTTGAACAACATTCAACAATTAAGATACAACTCTGAGCCCAAACTTCTCATAATTTCTCATGTACAAAGTTCTTTTTAAAACTGCCCAATTGAGAAACATAACCAACTCATGCCCATTCAAAGAAACACACACAATGCTCTTTTACCCTCAAGTGGATTGATACGATATCAAGATCATAATTAGGGTTTAAACACAACAAACATAGAGTAATAACAGTCAATCAAAGGAATAAGTCCTCAGAAAACACAATCCTCTTGAAAATGAGGGTTATCAAATGACACTCAACCACCTTCAACTGAGAATGAGAGGAAGCGAACTCTTAAAAGCACTATAAAAAGAATGCCCAAGCACAACCTGTGGCCAACCAAAAGCATATATAAAACTTCCATTAAATTTTTGGGTGATGTTAAACCTAAATGTGCAATTCTTTCCATGCAACAATGATAATGAGGACAATGCCATGATAACTAACAACTCGGGACTTGGCCAAGACAAGGCAAGAACTTTAAACTATTCACATTGCAACCCAGAGGATCTAAAAACCAAACACAAAGACGAAAATGGAGTGGTAAAACTTAACACAAAGGTTGGTTGTAATACTTATGTGCAAAGCTCAGAGCTTTCCAAATCAAAACCATAAATTTCTACAGAGAACCAGACCCAAAAACTCAAGCTGACCGAGCATGTCTCTCTTGCTATTTATCTAATAAACCCATGGAAAAATTACACATGACAAAGTATATCCATTCCTCTTTTTCAAAATGCCGATCGTCAGAATATTCACCAGAAGAAACCATAAGCACAACACTAATACACAGTCCAAAAAGCTTAAGAAAAACACAAACCTCAAGCAATTCTGAGCCAAAAATTAATTCATAATTCAGAGTAACCATCATGGATGGAAGAATACGGAACCATACCTGGAAAATCTTACTTGAGGGAGAGAGTTAGACTGTATCTCCCTTCATAACCAAAAATCGTGGAGCATCAACAACCACCAGAGCCAAAAAAAAAATTGCAAGTATGGCTACGGTGACAACCTCGAGGGTTGTTTGAGTGCCGTGAAGGATTGATGAAGAACCGATTTGGGTCAGGCTTCTGGGTCTTCCAATGCAATTCTGGAATCCTCATTGCTTTTCTGCCATTGGCAATATGCTGGGGAGTTACTTAGATGCGGATATGTATTTCAAAGAAACTGGTCATATGACAGTGGCTCAGATATTGGTCAGGATAAATTTGCGCCTAGGTCTACTACATGAGATAACTATAGAGTCGACGGCCGAAACATTTGTTCAGATTCTGAATTATGAAGGGATTCCTTTTCAGTGCCATAGATGTCATGTATATGGTCATGGGATTGCCGATTTTACTCTTCCTTTCAAAGGGAAAGGTCGTAAAATCAAAGGATTGGTGTCACCTACTTCTCCCTCGAGGAAGTCTTTGGAGGAGCAGCTGGACACTGGAGAGAAAAAGGGGGGGTTGAGGAAACCTTCTGTGGGCAAGGACTCAAAGGGGTTTCTTGCAGCCAACTCGGGATGCTGTACAACTTCGACTATTGCTGCTGGGCCAAAGCTTCTGCCACCTATGGTGGACAATCTTCGTCGAGAGCATGATTTCTCGGGTAAGTCTTTATTGGGTGTCTCTTTGTTTGTACCTTCTCCTTTTACAAATGTGGGCTATGATGTTGAGGTTTATAATTGCGTGGGTACTCTCTTACCAAGTGGTGGGAAGGGTATCTCCGTGGAACATTTGGTCTCTCTTTCATGCCCTTTGACCTCCAGTGGGTTGGTTTTTTCTCCTCCTTTGGTCACGCCTTCCATGAAATTTGGGGGGGTGGGGGGCACTTCGTTACTTAAGGATTTTCCTTTGCCTGGTCAGTTTTTTTTGAAAGAGGTAGGTGTCGTGGAACCCTATCCTAGCATTCCCTCATGCACTATATCCCCGTATCCCTCAGCTGAGGTACCCACTACCTCTCTCTCCTCTTATTTTTCCACCCCCTCTGCTTCTACAAACTCCTCCTCGGAAGAAAACATGGTTCGTTACCACCTTAGGAGTAGGTCAGTGGTCAAGGGAGAACTACTGGAAGCTGATGTCCAGGGTTTGGATGGACGAGGGTTGGTATCCTTTCCTCGGACTACTACTGTGGGTAAAGGAAGGGGTCATAAACCACATCTACTCTTGGCACAAGATTGGGCTAGGATTGATTTGGCTTCGGGGTGACAATCTTCTATTGAATGGGCACTTATAGAAAAGAAAACCCATGAGGTAGTAACCTCATGAGAGTCTTGTCTTTCAACTATCAGGGGTTTGCGAACCTGTCAAAAAAATCATCTTTACGAAGGCTAGTGGAGCTGAATTCACCGGATGCCATTTTGTTACTAGAAACGTTAGGGGATAGTGAAACAGTGGTGAAGGTTCTTGAGTCCTTTTTACCGGGATGGATGTTTGCAGCCATGGATGCCAAGGGTCATTTGGGGGGTCTGGCTATTGGGTGGCATAAAATGACTTGTAACTTGGAAAGTGTTTGGGGGTTTGATTCAAGAATTGGTCTGTCGATTTTCTCTTCTGCACTGGGGCGTAGTGTGACAATTATCAATGTTTATAGGCCTTACCAAGATAGAAAATGATATTGGAATTATTTAGAATAATGCTCGTGGTTTAGGGGTAAGGATATTATTCTTGAAGGAGATCTTAACTTCTCTTTAGGGACCTCGGAGGTTTGGGGTCAGCGTACTGTCCCAAACTCTTTAACCAACTTATTTCTTAATTTTTTGGACCAGAGGGGGTTGGTGGATGTTGAACCACAAAAAATGACCCCTAATTGGTGTAATAAAAGGATTGGGGATGGCAGGGTGGCTAAGCATCTAGACAAAATTTTATTGGTAGAAGAGTTTCTGGATTCTTTTGAATTGGTTAGACAATGGGTTGCTTTTGGTGGGGAATTTGACCATTTTCTGATTATGCTAGAGCTAAGGGATAGAAGAAGGAGGGTTTCAAGCCCTTTTAAATTATTTGAGGGATGGATCTCGGACCCGTATTATCAATAATTAGTGAGGGGTTTGTGGTCTTCAATCGTTGATGGGACTCAGGTGCCTGCGACAATCCAGTTTGTGGGGAACCTCAAAAGGTTGAAATAAGCGACCATGAGTTGGGCCAGGGAAAAAAATCTCAAGGATGATCAGGATTTGAGAGACATCTAAACAACATTGTTGGAGATCCAAGGAGGGGTAGGGAAATGGTTTACTAGTCTTGATGCCAAATAATTACTTTGTGGTTTGGAGAAAAGACGTAGGGTTTTACTGGAGGAAAAATAAGCTATGTGGAGACTAAAGTGTCGTGCAATTTGTCTCTCTTGTGGTGATGAGAACACTAAGTTTTTTCAAGCGTTTTCCAAAGGTAGGAAAATGGATAATACTATTTGGTATCTAAGGGATAGGGCTGGGGAGGTGGTTTCTTCTTTTGAAGTCTTGGCCAAGTTGGGTACTGAACATTTCAGTGAGTTATTTAAAATGCAGGAGGGTTCGTCTATTGCAGAAATTGTACAGGTGGCTCGGTTATTCCCTAGGTTCATAGAGGAGGAACAAAATGGGTCTTTAATGGCAACGGTAACTAAAAAAGAATTATTGGAAGTTTTTCACTCTTTTCAAAAAGGGAAAAGTCATCGGCCCGATGGATGCCCTATTGAATTTTATTTGGGTTTTTTTGAGATAATTGGACCTGATGTTCTGAAGGTAGTCGAGGAAACAAGGGTGAATGGTTACATTCATAATCCTATAAACTCTAATTTCATTGCACTCATTCCAAATACAGATAAATCGTCCTCTTTTGAAGATTTTCGTTCTATTTTGTTATGTAATTGTCTGTACAAGATTATCTCAAAGGTAATCAGTAGAAGGTTGAAGGTTATTTTGTCCAAACACATTTCCAGTGAACAATTTGGGTTTATGGAAGGAAGGAAAATCCATGAGGCCATTGGTGTAGCTCAAGAAGGTCTACACATCATAAAAATGAAGAAGCACATGGGCGCTGTGGTAAAAATTGATCTATCCAAAGCTTATGACTGGGTAAATTGGCTGTATTTAAGAATGCTTATGATACATCTTAGTTTTGGCTTGGATTTTACCAATTGGGTGATGGGATGTATGACTTCAGTTTCTTTCTCCATACTCATCAATGGTTCAACCTCTTCTTTCTTTCAAGCAAAAAGAGGACTGCGTCAAGGTTGTCCTCTGTCACCTTTACTTTTTCTTCTAGTGGCGGAAGGGCTCAGTAGTTTTCTGGTGGGGGCAAAGAATGCTGGGAGATTCACAGGTATACAAATTTCCAATGGGTTGTACATCACACGCTTACTCTCTGTTGACGATATCTTAATTTTTTGTGATGGTACGAAGCGAGAAAATGACATTTTAATTGAGGGTCTCACTCTATTTAAAAAAGCAACTGGTATGTTGGTAAATGAACAAAAATCTAGTCTACTCTTTTCTTTGGTCGAGGCAGAAGTTATTCAACATTTCTTGGCTCAGCTCCCTTTCCAGATTTACGGGTTGGATGAGGGGCTAAAATATCTTGGTTTTCACTTAAAACCCAATGATTACTGGAAGACTGACTGGTTGTGGCTTTTGGCTAAATTGGAAAAATATTAAAAGTTTGGAGCTATAAATGGTTGTCTAGGGCTGGGAGATTATTTCTGATCAAGTCGGTACTGGAGGCAGTCCCAGTTTATTGGATGTCCCTATCTTGGATTCCAAAGGGTATTCCGGAAAAAGCTAGAAAATTGTCTTTCTCTTATCTGTGGAGGGGAAATAAGGAGAAACAAGTGATGCCTTGGGTTCGTTGGGAGAGAATTGCAAAACTAAAAGCTCTCGGGGGTTGGGGTCTAAAGAATATTTTATTGGTTTTTAATGCACTAGCATCAAAATGTGTGTGGAGATTGATTACCACAAAAAAATTATGGACCAAAGTAGTCATCTAAAAATATGTGGCTCCTCTCTCATTATTGGAGTGGCTCAGACATCCAGGACTAAGTGTGACGGGGATCTTTGTTATGTGGAAGGAAATTCTTAAAGCTTTTGAGGTGGTGGGGAATGGTTTAGCCTGGAGAGTTGGGTCTGGAAACTTGCTTAGGATTGGTCTGGACCCCTAGACAGGTAGTTATATAGAGCACATACTCACTGCAGATCTACGTTCCAAATTGGATCAATAATGGAAGTGATTCGATTAATATAATATATACTTGACTATTTTTTTTATAGTCAATATATATCTACAAATGTAATTTTATACCAAATTAATGAAATTACGAATTTTTTATGTGGAAAAAAAAATTACTTTTTGAAAGCCACTATTCTTTCTCTATTTTGAGCTTAATTATAATCTAGTCCTATATATTTCTTGTGTAAATGCAAGTTTACAATTAAATATATTTTGAGCTTAATTATAATCTAGTCCTATATATTTCTTGTGTAAATGCAAGTTTACAATTAAATATACATATATTTTGATGTTACTTTTTTAGTAAATCTATAGCATGATGAGCTGGGACATCATGATCAAGAATGATGACGGACAGGTTTATCAGAATTGATGAGATAATTTAATTCTCGCATCTGTTTTCTCACGTATAATTTAATTTAATTTACTGTTCAATGTTAGCATACATATGTGGAATGTTTTATGTTTTATATAAGAATCTATGAAAAAATAAATAATAACCAATGTTTCCAATAAATAAATACTCTTTGAATACGTTTTCAAGTAACACTAATGAGAAAGCTTGAAATAGACCAAATAAAAGAGACATCACAAAGAAAAATCTAAAATTTAATATTTAGAAGACATGTGTACATCCCTTTGAAATCCTCCAACATCCACAATATAATGCTACTCTTTTAAGTCAATCCACATCTATAAAAGTTTTTTCTTTTCACAAACAAGTTCTTTCAAATTTGCAGCCTAAATTACTTAAACTTGGTGCATTGTTTAGACTTCAAAGTAGCAAACACAGTGGGTTTAGTGAGAGCAATACTAGTTGAGCATATATGTTCTATGTATTGCTTGCGAGACTTGAACCCATGTCTTTTCAAGTCCTTTGGTGTGATTTTTGTCTTTTTAACCATAGTAGAATCATTCACCTTTTCTGTCTTTTGTAAAACTTAAGGCATTAGCAATAAGTATCCAAATTGATATTGATATAATGAAAATATGGGTATAGGGTATAGAACTTTCCTCTCCTAATTTTCCTTGAAGTTGAGGTGAATGTCGTAATGGTTGAAGATTATGTGATTTATGGTGGATTTCTTAAAAAGGTGTTTCATTATTACCATCACGTGTGTGCAAAGTGGATTGGGGAGATGTATATTCTTTATTCTAAACATAAGATTATAAAAAGATATAAGTATGCAACTCAAACCAATTAAATGTAAAATTTTGTTAATAATTATACAAAAGTATAAATACATACAAATTTACCTTGATTTGCCACATTGAATGTGAATATGGCTGTAACATTTGATACATTTCATTTACATTCTTCTCAAAATTTTGTCCATCTTCTAATGTTTGCAATGATTGTAATGGTTCAAAAAACAACACCTACACAATAAATAAGAAATAATATATAGGTTTTAAAAACTTAAATATATACAATAAATGACAAATCACAAAAGAAAATCCAAAAAAACAAAGTATACATTTTTCACCTTGTCATCCTAGTAGAATATAATAATTTATATGTTAATGTTTTTGTGAAATAGGTTGTATGGTTCAAACAAAACTTACTTCCTCCAGAACCCCTTGTGTTGGACATAGTGTCATTAATGTGTTGTCATTGATGTCAAACAATATAACAATATGCATAGTTCATGACAAATATATGCAGTATAACAATTTGCAGAAAATGATAGACAGTATGCAAAGATCAAAGCTCAGAAGGAAGAGCGCATTGTAGAAATGTCGTGGGATTGATGGAAAGACTGAGAAGTTGATCGATGCATAGGAAAAGGTGAGAAGCCTCAGCCGCCGTCAGATCAAGAAATTGACGGTGTTGATCGTCTCATGTAATGGACGTCGGTCATATGAGTGACCGTGGGCTTAAGGACTGTTGGAGGATTGGTCAACGATCAGATCAAGTTGTAACTGTTGGATATGGAAGCCAGATCAAGGGTAGGGATTGATTGCAGAGCGCAAAGGGATAATTAAACTACACACAATTTCCAATCCCACAATTAGTCTAGACTGTCAGATTACAAGAGAAGGATCGTTGGAGGACTAGTCAATGATCATATCAAATCAGGACCGTTGTATACGCAAGCGCCAGATCAACAACATGGATAGATTGCAGAGTGCGAAGGGAGAATTAAACTATACATTAATTCCAATTGTGCAATTATTCTAGACCATTAGATCTTATAGATTCAAAGATCGATGACTGTGGTTGATCCACAAACAATCGCACAACTTCAATTGCAGAGTTTTGGCGAAAGGCTAAACCATGCGCATTTTATGGTTCTGGAATCCACATCGACCGTCGATGGTCACCAGTCAATAGATCTACGGTTGGCATCAATTCCACTACCAACGAGCAGTTTCCATTGAGGAACTCGACGACAGTTTTAAACATCGTGCTAGTTGAGGACCCCACAATCATCCTTGATCTGCTTTGAGACCATTCTCGACCGATGGATCAAGTTAAGTGGAAGGATAGGATAAGCAATGAAGAAGAGTCATTGGATTTAAACCAAGGCAAAGCAACATCGCATACAGATCAAGCCGCCGATCCAAGATCGCGATCAATGAACAATATTCATTTCGGGCTAAAAGTTGTGAGGAGGTTACACTTCGGGGAATCTCACTTCGGGAGAACTGGGAAGTGGAGGAATTGAATTACCTGAAGTCCCGAATGCCGAAGTCGCGAAGTAGATATGAGTCATCTGATCAGAGGAACACTTCAGGAAGTATCATGACTGTTAGATCAAGGAGAAGAATATGTGCCACATCGAGAGATCTACATCAGCAGACCATGTCAGCAAGGACACATGGCACAGTCAGATAATGACAAGTGTCAATATGAAATCAACATTTCAGGTACGTGTAAATCATGAATCTGAATGACACATGGAAACCACTCGGCTTGTGCCATGTCATCAAGTGATGTCAGCAAGTTACGTCACTTCGAGAGTTTTACTTCGGGAGTTTCACCACCAACAAATGACCTAAGTCTCGAAGGCTAAAGTCTTGAAGTGGACATGAGTCGTCCAATCTAAAGAACACTTCGGGAGCATTCTCGACTGTTGATCAAGTAAGATGGAAGGATAGTGTAAGTGGAAGTGTTAACTGACAGCAAGCGGTCTTCATCGTTTTATGACTTATTCAGCAGGTGATCACTCCAGAGGAAAATGGAGCAGAGATTATCCGAACCCTCGAAGTCCCGAAGTGGACACGAGTCATCCAATTTGAAGAACACTTCAGGAGCATTCTCAACCGTTGAATATTATGGACACACGTCTGTTATTCAGGAGATTTGTAAAGATGTTGGAATTCGCGAAGGATGAAGTCCTGAAGTACCGACATTTGTCCATCTCATCAGGAGATTTGTAAAGAGGATGGAAATCACGAAGGATGAAGTCCTGAAGTACCGACAGTCATCCATCTCATCGATAGATTTGTAAAGAGGTTGGAAGTCATGAAGGCCGAAGTCCCGAAGTACCGACATTCGTCCATCTCATCGAGAGATTTGTAAAGAGGCTGGAAATCACGAAGGACGAAGTCCCGAAGTACTGACAGTCGTCCATCTCATCGGGAGATTAAAACGCGACCGTTGATTTTGATAAGTGATCAAGCACTCGCTTGACTTAGATCCTGGTCACCGCCTATGGTCATATAGAATAAGAAAAATAAAGGTAAAATATTATACATCGCTTAAGCTGATAAGCCCGTGGTTTTGCATTGTCGATCATATGTAAATGGTTTGAAGGAAGCGCCTCAACATAAATCAGTTTATGTAGTATTAGCAGATATTTAGAATCGATTTAAAAAGGAAATCGATCCATACCTGTGATCGATTAATGAAAATCGTTTTCATTAAATTGAAAGGGCTTCTCAATAATATTTGGATAAAGAAAAACAAACGAGATTATTGTTAAATGAAGGGGTGCAATGGTCTAAACAAAGGGACACAATGTTTCATAGCTTACATCAGTTGAAAGAATATATAAACGAGAAAGAGTGGTGAGAAGAAAGTGTCTCTGCAGTTCAGATAAGAAGATCAAAACAAAAGCAGAGTTCAAGAAGAAGAACTGTTGGTTCTAATGGGTTTGTCAATGTCTTATTGAAGATCAAGAACAATAGAATATAGAGCATTAGTTATGCAATCCAGTATTTGATATAGAAGACCTTTATTGGACTGCAGCAAAATCATTGAAGATTAAATGACAGAAGCCAAAGAGCAAGAGATGAAGTTTGACTGCAGATAACCAGAAGACCATACAAGCAGAGGTTGTAGCAGACAAGTAGAAAGTACAACAATTAATGATTCTAAGAAGACTTGAAGAATTGATAGTATCTCTGTGTGTTTATGAACACCTTGAAAAAAGTACAGTAAAAGAGTTATAAGTGCTATAACCTACATAAAGTGAGGAAGGGTGGAGCAAGGGAAAATGAGTCGAAGTCAAAAAGTAAAAACTAATAGGACTTGTGTTAATGGCTACATGAATCAAATTCAATGAAGAGAAGCAGAGATTGAATTGCATTGTGAAATTAAGGGTGGTTGGGTGGTGCAAGGGCAGGTTGGAGCCTGCAAGGGAGTTGGTGCTTCCTTTTCAGTTGTAGCTAACTAAATAGGGGGTCGTAGCCTCCTTCCAGTTGTTGCTGGTAAATAGGGTGTTGAAGCATCCTTTCAGTGGTAGCTAATAAACTAGGGGGTCATAGAATCCTTCCAGTTGTAGCTGGTAAATGAGGCGTGGAATCATCCCTTCAGTCGTAGCTGAAGAAACTTGGGGACAGTCTCTCCATCAAGTTGTAGCTTGAAAACAGTTTTGTAAAAGAACAATTTATTAATGAGAAAAGAGTTGGTGGTTTCCCATGTTGGGTTCCACGATGAAATCATGTGTTCATAAGGGTTTTTTGTTCATCATATATTGCTTAATTGAATAATTAATGTGTGTGCTTAATATTGTTGGAATTAATAAGAAAAAGTAGGCAATAATGATTCACCCCCCCCTCTCAGTATTGTTGGATATTCCATCAATTGGTATCAAAGCAAGGTTCCTTTAAGAACAGTCTAACAAACTGAAATGAAGATCAAATTAAGCACACATGGATGGACAAAATATTTACACTGTGAATGGAACTCCAATACCCGGAAAAGACGAATACATATTTTGGAGTACAAGAATGGAAATTCATCTAAAGGCATTGGGACTTGAAGTATGGAATTCAGTGATCACTGATTACTTCCCACCAAATAGAGTAAGGACTCCAACTCAAAACAAAGCCAAGAAAAGTAACTCAATGGCAATGAATACAATCCTTGATGGATTACCTGATGATGTCAAAGAAAATATAGGTGAATGCAACTTTGCAAAGGAACTCTGGGACAAATTAAAAGACCTATACTCAGATAATAAGTCAAATGAATCATTTCAATCAGAACAAAGTTCAGTCTACAACAATTCTAGTGATGAAGATTCTTTTGAAAAATACTCAGACATTGAAGCATAAGTCAATCTTGAAGCTGAGCTTGAGTGTGCTTTGGATGATCTGAGAAAATATAAAGAAAGGTGTAAACAACTAAAGGATCTCATGATGGAGCAAAGCAGGAAACAAGGTTCAAAGAATAAAGAACTTGAGCAAATCATAGTTGACTTTAGAATCCAAGTCCAACTAGATCAAAAAAGTTTGGAATCCTTGGAACAATCTCTTAATAAGGAGAAACAAAAGTTTGAAGAGCTCAAACAACAACAACTAGAAAGTGAGGAATAAAATTAGACCTTAGAAAGACAACTAATGTCCTTACAAGAGGAGCTACATAGTTTAAGACAACAAGCAACCATTAGCATGGAATAAGCCAAGAAATTAAAACAAGAAGTTGTTGGACTCAAGGATCAACTAAAGACTGTTGAAAAATTCAAGAAAGGAATTGAAGCCCTTGATAAAATTCTCAGTCTACAAAGATTTCCCTCGAACAAATCTGGCCTTGCATATGACCAATTACACATGGTTAAAGGATCAAGTCCTATTACTAAGATTGATCTAGAAGATGGCATGTGTTCTGATGATACCTCCAAAGAAAAAACTATACATCAGAAGGATGACAAGAATGCAAACTCTTATGCTCAAGAATCTGCTCATCCTCCCAAGAAGATGTATCAAATCAAAATAAAAGACACAAAAGACATTCCTATCAAGGATGAAGAGGAAGACTCAGCCATCAATAAAGGTAAAGACTCTCCACAATATTCTGATTGCAATAATGTTGATATTGAATTCTACTCTGCAAGTAAAGAAGAAGATTCATATACAATAGAAGAATGTTCTGTTAGCATTTATCCCATGGAAGAAGTAGAAGAAGAACTATCTAAGACTAAACAAAAAGTGTATTGGAGTGTCTATGAATACCACTATGACCATAATTATTCAGACTATAGTTTTCTTCATGACTACACTAAAGAATTTCTTGAAAATAGTCAAAAACATATCTTGGAAATAAAGGAAATGCTCAAAGACAATGAAAAAATCATATCTGAGCAAAATATTCAGCTAGAAGAAAAAGAAAAGGAGATTGAGAAATTGAAGAATGAAATCAGTCAAGCAAAAGAAAAAAAGAAGGAAGATGATGAACTTAGTAGAAACCTTGCAGATCTAAAAGAACTAAGAGAAAGCAATGTCAATCTGAAAACCCAACTTGAAGAAGCCAAAAGAAGAGAGGAGGTAGTGAGGAACTAGTTGAACAAAAGGGTAGAATCATGTCATAAGTTGGAAGAAGAAGTTGTGAATCTTAGAAAGAAGGTTGAGAAGTCAAACACCCAAGTCAATTTCTTGAACAACTCTATGACCTTGGATGAGATCTTGGATAGTCAGATATCACCAAATGACAAATCCGGTCTTGGCTACAACAAAGAAGAAATTAGTAATCCTAAGAAATCGGATGCAAGTCCTTCATTTGTAAAAGGTGAAGACAGGTATGATGCAGGTCTTTCATTTATAAAAAGTGAAGGCAGGTTTGATACAGGTCCTTCATTTGTAAAAGGGGAAAGCAGGTATGCCGCTGGTTCTTCATGTTCAAAGAATGAAAGCAACACTACAATATTTAGAACATCATATCAAGGAAGACATCCAGAAGCTACTCATACACCTCAAAGTAAGTTTATAAGAGAGACACATTCATGGATGAATCAAAGGAGGTATGAGAGTGTTTTTCATGGTTTTTGTTTTTTTTGTTATGAATATGGTCATAAAGCCTTGGATTGTAGGCATCATGGAAGAAAACAAGTTGGTAGGTTCAACAACAATATAAGATGTTGGAATTGCAATCGTGTTGGACATATTGCTACACATTGTTACACTATGAGATGCTACAATTGTGGTGGATATGGCGACAAAGCCCATAACTGTTGGAACTCAAGAAGACAGTCAATGAGAAATGCTTCATACAATATGAAAAGAAGAGTAAATGAAACATGGAAGAAAAATGAAGTTGCAGTAATAGAAGATCAAAAACAAAGTTCAAGAAACTAGGACATTCATAGATGTGGATAACAAATACTGAACAAGTGAACATGACTAAAGTCAATTGTTGCAAAAAGAATTGCAGTCATGTGACAAGCATAGTATAAAATTTCTCAGACGACCTTAGAGCAATGTACAGTAGAAAAGTATCATGGATAGAGATGGATACAATTGGTTAGAGATCGATGAGAATCAATGGACTGATCCAAGGGTCATTTGAAAATATGAGCTACAATTGCGCAATGTTCCAGTAGGGCAGCAGTGTCTGCAACAACATCATTATGATGTACAAAATGATATACATGACATCCTGTAGAGATAAAAAGAGAAAATACATTTTTAGGAATAGCTACTCTTTTAGAAACAAAAGGGGAGAACAATCAGAGGCAGAGAGAGCAGAGTGACAGGGGGAGTTATTCAGTTATGGCACCCAAAGTATGATTGTAGGGGGAGTTACCAGAGTTTAGATATTGATCAATAGCATATAAACAGACATATCATAGGAGGAGAAATCCTTTGCCATTGATGTCAAAGGGGGAGAGTAACTTCAGAGGAGAGAAGCATCATCACATGGGGAGAGTAACTTCATAGGAGAGAAGCATCATCACAGGGGGAGAGTAACTTCGGAGGAGAGAAGCATCATCACAGGGGGAGATTGTGTATGAAGTTGGAATGTTTCCATCAATGACAAAGGGGGAGATTGTTGGACATAGTGTCATTAATGTGTTGTCATTGATGTCAAACAATATAACAGTATGCAAAGTTCATGACAAATATATGTAGTATAACAGTTAGCAGAAAATGTCAGACAGTATGCAGGGATCAAAGTTGAGAAGGAAGAGCGCATTGTACAAATGTCGTCGAGATCGATGGAAAGATTGAGAAGTTGATCTATGCACAGGAAAAGGTGAGAAGCCTCAATAGTCGTCCGATCAAGAAATTGATGGTGTTGATCGTCTCATGTAACAGATGTCGGTCATATGAGTGATCATGGGATTAAGGACTGTTGGAGGATTGGTCAACGATCAAATCAAGTTGTAATCGTTAGATATGCAAGCCAGATCAAGGGCAGGGATTGATTGCGGAGCACGAAGGGAGATTTAAAATACACGCTATTTCCAATCCCGCAATTAGTCTAGACCGTCAGATTACAAGAGAAGGATTGTTGGAGGACTAGTCAGTGATCATATCAAATCAGGATCATTGGATATGCAAGCGCCGGATCAATAGTAGGGATAGATTGCAAAGTGCAAATGGAGAATTAAACTATACGTTAATTCCAATCCCGCAATTATTCTAGACCATCAGATCTTATAGATTCAAAGATCGACGACTGTGGTTGATCCACCAACAATTGCACAACTTCAATTGCATAGTTTGGGCGAAGGGCTAAACCATGTGCATGTTATTGTTCCAGAATCCACATCGATCGTCGATGGTCACCTGCCAATAGATCTACGGTTGGTATCAACTCCACTACCAACGAGTAGTTTCCATTGTGGAACTCGACGATAGTTTTAAACGTCATGCTAGTCGAGGACCCCACAATCATCCTTGATCATTGATCTGTTTCGAGACCATTCTCGACAGATGGATCAAGTTAAGTGGAAGGATAGGATAAGAAAAGAAGAAGAGTCATTGGATTTAAACCAAGGCAAAGCAACATCATAGACAGATCGAGTCATCGATCCAAGATCACGATCAACAAACAACATTAATTTCAGGCTAAAAGTTGTGAGGAGGTTATACTTCGAGGAATCTCACTTCGAAAGAACTGGGAAGTGGAGGAATCGAATTACCTGAAGTCCTGAAGTAGATATGATTCATTTGATTAGAGGAACACTTCGAGAAGCATCATGACCGTTAGATCAAGGAGAAGAATATGTGCCACATCGGGAGATCTATGTCAGCAAGGACACGTGGCACTGCCAGATAATCACAAGTGTCAAGATGAAATCGACATTTCAGGTACGTGTAAATCACGAATCTGAATGACATGTGGCAGCCACTCGACCTGTTCCACGTCATCAAGTGATCTCAGCAAGTTACGTCACTTCAGAAATTTTACTTTGGGAGTTTCACCACCAGCAAATGACCTAAGTCCCGAAGTGGACATGAGTCGTCTAATCTAAAGAACACTTCGGGAGCATTCTCGATCATTGATCAAGTACAATGGAAGGATAATGTAAGTGGAAGTGTTAACTGACAACAAGCAGTCTCCACCGTTTTATGACTTATTCAGCAGGTGATCACTCCAGAGGAAAATGGAGTAGCGATTATCCGAACCCGAAGTCCCGAAGGACGAAGTTCCGAAGTGGACATGAGTCGTCCGATTTGAAGAAAACTTTAGGAGCATTCTCAACCGTTGAAGATTATGGACACGCATATGTTATTCAGGAGATTTGTAAAGAGGCTGGAAGTCGCGAAGGACAAAGTATTGACAGTCGTCCATCTCATCGGGAGATTTGTAATTCGAAGTAAATCTCAACCATCCAATTAACCGAAGTTAAGTTGAGTCGTTAGATCGTTCGAAGTAAATATCAAGCATTAGATCACCCGAAGTTGATGTGAGCCATCAGATCCAAGGGAGACATGGTGAAAATTTGATAAATCCGGATAAAGATTCGAAGTAATTCATAGCCATCATATCCAAGGGAGATGTGGCGAAAATATGAGAACTCCGAATAAATATCCGAAGTAATTCATAGTCGTTCGATCTAGGAGAGACGTGGAGAAAATCTGTGGACTCCAGGTAAAGACCCGAAGTAATCCTCGATCATCAGATCAAGAGGACACGTGTTAGTGGATTATAGCCTCTGGATAAAATCCATTGGAAAAAAGGCCGAAGTTTGAGATTTGAGATCTCAGAAGTCCAAAACCCAAAGGAGATCTCGACCGTTGATCGAGAAGAGGGCCACAGGACCGTTGATCCAGTTGAAAGGTCAACAACCCGAAGTAAAGGCAGGACCATTGATCCAGTTGAAATATCAACCACCTGAAGGAAAGGCAGGGCCATTGATTAGGAGGACAGGTGTCCGCAGATCGTCAACTTGGAAGATTGAAGTACGGAAGAGAGAAGGGTTTCGAGAGTTGAAACTCCCGAAACCCGAAATCATGAAGGAGATCTCATCTGTGGATTTTGCAAGAGGTCATATCTGATCCGTAGGTCTGAGAGGGGAAGATCCGAGCCGCCAGTTTTCGAAGTAACGTCAATATCGGGAGATCGACGGTCCCATAGCATTGCGGGGATAGGAGTTGCATGAACGTTAAAAATTTGAGGGTGGGCCGCAATTGAAAGCATGGATTTGAAAAGAGGATACGTGGAGGCTCGAGGAGAATTGCGGGCCGAAAATCAGTTTGATTCAAACCGCCTTTGGCCATGTCCGCAATCACGCGGTCCTGTAAGGTCATCACCCAAGGTCACATCAAGATGGGGATTATCTAGAAAAGGAGCTAACGCCCAGTGCTCTGAGATTTCACAAAGGAGTGAAAGGGAAGGTCGATGGTGCCCTTAAACCTGCACCAAGAAGCCAAAAGTTTTTTTGTTTAATTAAAAAATGATACCATCAAGGTCTCAGAGAGTTGTTTGGCTTCAGAATCGAAGATCCTTGACTAGGAGATTGGACTGGTTCCCCGACTTTCCAAATTAGAAACCATGAATGGAGATTCTGTCCTTTAAGAAAAGAGAAATTTTTTATGCCCCGTCATCGGTGTGTTACAGAAGTTAGGCAACCAACAATTTCAACAAGCTTGTCACAATATCTATACATGTGAGAGAAGGTGATACCAACAATCACAATGTTTGCATTTGTCATCCTTCAAATGATGATAGATGGAAAATCCCTTACATAGGGAACAATGTACATATTTGTTGTAAAATGCTAATCACTCCTCAAACATTGTTCTTCTCTATTTTTTTTTAAATTGGTTGTCTTCTTACATTGCCCATCAACTCTTTCATATTGTTGTCTTAACCATCTCACTGCATTCTGAGTACATGTGGGCATTGAGAAAAGAACCACATTGAATTCAGATTCATACAAAAGTGAAGTTGAAGATTTACATGAAACTTGATACATGATATTAAATAATTTATTTTCTATTTTGGATATACGAAGACTAAATGCTCACGGGATACCTCAGAACGAAAACCCCACTAAAAAATCCAAACTAAAAAATTGAGAAATTTATGATTGACAAAACAACGTATTCCCACACAGGAAAAACACCTTCAGTAACCACTCACACAACTAGATCAAAGATTAATACACTAATGTTTTTACATGGTTAAAACCCTCGAAGAGGGAAACAGTCCATGACCCTAGCTAACATGACCACTTGAGGCAATATATTAATGCAAAATTTTTTTATTTTACAAGAGAGTTTCTCACAATCAATCATTAGCAAATGACCCTCAATTATCTTTAAACAGATCTCATGGACAAATCGTGTGTTAATCCATGGATCAATATAGCCATTAAGATCGAGGAAAATATGAGCAATTGGATCACTTTATGTCTACAACATATTGAGATAGTTGGATTACATAACTATAGATGCATATTAATGCATGCCAAAGAAACACACTTTTACCTAAAGACACATTAGACCAATTTGGTCTTAACTAACTCCTAAGTGTCTAAATATCCTAATAATTTAAATGTTAAGGTCAACAACTGACACACTAATCTCATAAATGAATTACTGTGTTGTGATCATCTACATGGGGGTTGTGAGTTCTCTCAAAATAACGAAGTTGTTATTATTGAGCTTCACAATGATATCTTAATCCTAACACCATTATTACACTAACTTTAAATCAACAATTTTAATTAAAATTTTAATTTTGATTTTTTATATAATAATTTTAATTGAAAGTACCTTTGGGAATACTCTTATTCTTCTATATTTTTCCTAGTTTGATTAACAATGAGAAGAGAGCATACCAGGAGAAATCTCCCAATTGCTCATCTACATAAAGAAAGCACACATTGTGTGGTAGTGACAACTTTAAAAAATCCAAACTAAAAAATTGAGTAATTTATGTTTCACAAAACAATGTATTCCCACACAGGACAAACACCTTCAGTAACCACTCACACAACTAGATAAAATATTAATACACTAATGTTTTTACATGTTTAAAACCCTCGAAGAGGGAAACAGTCCATGACCACAGCTAACATGACCACTTGAGGCAATATACTAATTCAAAAGAAAAATATTTTACAAGAGAGTTTCTCACAATCGATCATTAGAAAATGACCCTCAATTCTCTTTAAACAAATATCATGGAGAAATCGGGTGCTAATCCATGGATCAATGTAGCCATTAAGATCGAGGAAAATATGATAAATTGGATCACTTTATGTCTAGAACATATTGTGATCGTTGGATTACATAACTATAGATGTGTATTAATGCATGCTAAAGAAACACACTTTTACCTAAAGACACATTAGACCAATTTGTTCTTAACTAACTCCTAAGTGTCTAAATATCCTAATAATTTAAATGTTAAGGTCAACAACTGGCACACTGATCTCATAAATGAATTACTGTGATGTGCTCATCTACATGGGGGCTGGGAGTTCTCTCAAACTAAAGAAGTTGTTATTATTGAGCTTCACAATCATATCTTAATCCTAACACCATTATTACACTAACTTTAAATCAACAATTTTAATTTTAATTTTTTATATAATAATTTTAATTGAAAGTACCTTTGGGAATACTCTTATTCTTCTATATTTTTCCTAGTTTGAACAACATCTAGAAGAGAGCATACCAGGAGAAATATACCAATTCCTCATCTACATAAAGAAAGCACACATCGTGTGGTAGTGACAACTTTAAGAATAAAAAGAAGTCACAACAATAGAAAAGTATCATCTAAGTACCCAAAATATTGTAGGTGTGATCCCAATATTCAAACATGAAATCCAAAAAAATGAAATTCAAGAAGAAAATATTCTAAGGTATCTGTGTGGGGCTCATGGTGCCAACGTTTCCTATGTTACATCCTCGTCTCTTCACACCAATAGGGAATGTGTTACCTTCAATTTTCTCAGTACATTATTTTTCTCTTTTAACCACCTCTTTAATGGTGTATTTTGTTAACCCTCTAGCTTATAAAAGGGAACAAATGTGGAAAAATGAAAGGGAGCCAACATAGAAGAAAACTATACATGTAGAGACATTGTCCCTAATAAATTTTTGTATATCTCATTGGTCATGTATGGGTGTGATACCATGACATAGTCCGTATAGAGAAAATACTTCAATTATGACTCGGATACAGACATGATTTTAACATCTGGCACACTTTGTATGTGTATCATGTCTCAAGCTATGGTTCAAGGATGAAAATTAGGGATATCTAGACTAAGTGTTTTTTTAGGCCTTATGGGCCCTACATAAGACCTCAAATCACCATAGGGACCTTGTAGGGATAATTTGATTTGGATTGTTTTTAGTATGAAATGAATTAGAGATATTACAATGAAATACACATAAAAATGGCTAGAAACAGACAAATACAACAATACATGACTTCTATTAATGAAAGAAATGTACAGAGACTGTAAAAATACAGAGTGCAAGACTCGCTAGAATGGTGGCATCTTTATCTATGAGAAGAGATGTGACGACTATGATCATTTGCAAGAAGATGAGTACAATGAGGCTCTGAAGGCCTTTTTATGATAAACATGAATGCCAAAACCCTAGACATCCAAAAAACTAACCTCAGAAGATGAAGTGCCAAAAGTCATGTGGGCCCCATTGGGGTAAGTTAGTACATCAACTTCAAAGGGTCGTAACTTTTGCATACGATCTTCGTTTTAGGGGCATGATAGCCTGTTGGAAAGGTCTTTTTGAGAACCATGTATTATGTTGTCAAATTCTGACTCCATTAGCAATTTGACTATGGAAAGCCAAGAAAACACTTTTTAGGGCCCCAAAATGGCCCTTGAAGTACATAAAGATGTACTGACATGAAAACTTCCAAAATAAGCCATTTGAAATAGGTGAGTGGCCACCAATATCCACCTGGATGTTGTGTAGCACTTTAGGACAGACCCAGAAGTACAAAACCCACAATTACAAATAAATGTCCCCATTACAGAGAAACGTGCTGAACTGAAAATTGTCAAGATGAGCTAGTTGGAATTTGGAAAAGGCGGGTGGCCACCAATATCCACCTGGATCATAATATATGGTTTATGATTAGGAGTGATATATGCACTTTATATGGGCCATGCATGGGGTCGTGAACTATAATAGAGACCTTGTAGAGGTAATCTTTGGTGTATGTGTGGGATATGGGAATAATTATGACATTTTTCAAAGTATGGATGGGCCACATTTTTTAGAGCATGGTTCAAGCCTAAAAATTAATGAATTCGTCCATCAAATTTATTTGTAGGGATCATGGGCCATGCACATGAGAATAAATCATCACAAAGGACCTATAAAAGGAATGTTTGAATTTCAAGTGAGATATAAGAATAAATATAATGATCGGTGCATTATGTATGGGTCTGAAATCTATATTTATGGTTGGGTGATTAAAACTAGGTAGTTGGGTGATTAAAACTAGGTAGTTGGGTTCCAAAATTTTCTTCTAGGGCTCATGAGACATGCATATGGCCCAAACCCAACACAAAGGTCATACAAATGGAATCTTTGGCATAGATATGAGAACAATTTTGATGTTTGGCATAACATTGATGGGTCATGCAGGCTAAGGCACAATTTAAGAATGACAATTAGGGATTTTCATCATGACACGAACTGCTAGGGATCAGGGGACATATGCATGTCCTCTAACAACTAAAATTGCCTCATAGAGGAAAAAATGTCCCTATCAAAATCAATGTTATGTTTGGAGAAACATGAATAGGTCTTGTGTCCTAGGACAACGCTTATATACATAAAACAAGGACATTGGCCCTAATATTTTTTTTTATGATTCAGAAGACATACATGGGACCTGGAACCTCAATAGAGTTATTGAAGATATATTGTTTGGCTTGCAATTAGGATATGGTTATTAGTTTGACATTTTGTATAAAACGATTGGGTCTTATGGTCTAAGCCATGTTTTAAGACCAAAACCAAGAGACATATGCCCTCATGGTTCCTTCTAGGGCTCATGGCTCATATATAGAGCCCCAAATTACCCTAAATACATTGTAGTGGGAATTATTGTCCCATAAGTGAGATATATGCATACTTTTAACATTTAGTGTAGAAAGGATGATTCTCATGGCCCAATCCCTTTTTTAATACCAAAAACCAAGGACTCGAGCCCCAACAATTTATTTTATATCTCATTCTACATGCACAAGGTCATAAGCCACCACAAAGGCCCCATAAAGAGAATTGTTTACCTATGAATGGTATATATGAATAATTTTGACAATTTGTGTACCATGGATGGGTTTGTTTAGGTGTAGGAAATAGGGACAAAGGTCCTAATGGTTTCCAGTAAGGATCATGGGCCATGCAAAGGGTCCCATAGCATCATTATTATTATTGGGTGAATAGAAGCCATGTTTAGTGCCCCAGCTTTGATTTTCCTCCCGTGAGATACCCATTGATAAAAACATGCAAATGGTGCCCATATCCCCACTTAGTTGCCAAGGACCCCTTTTTGAGTTCATATGTGGTGGTTGAAGGAGGTGTATTTCTTATCCCTAGATGGCTAGAAGCACCATTTAGAGCCTAAGGTCCATGTTCCTTCCATCGAACATGTCTAGGGCCTCAAGATCCATGCCATGTGCTCAAATGATGTCCATATCCTCACACAAATGCCAAGGATACCCTTAAGAGGTCATCTCAACCATTAGTCATGTTTTATGTGTCATGTCTCTTCATATATGTCTACATGAGACTTAGGTTTGAGGTAACCAAGTTGGTGGTATGGAATACATGAAACATATCAAAATCAACATGTTTTTCATCTTTCAATATGTCTTATTTTGACGAACCACTAGAATGTTACAAATAACCATAGCTAATGAAATTGCAAACATACGTAGACTTGTTTATGCATATTTCAAATATCTGATTTTTTAAAGAAATAATTTATTTTCTCTTATTTTCTTGTGACATAACTCATTAGTGCAGAAAAAACAGTTAATATTTCTCTTGTAACTTTTAAATTCCTATGTTGTAACTTTTTAATTCCTTAATGATATAAAAAAAAATTGCACTCAACAATACTAGATACTAACCTCTACATGCTAAAAAAGAAATACATTTTCAATATGTTAAGACTTTCAAATGCTAAACCGATGCTTGACATACAAATTTTTGTATGTGACTACTTTATTGATTCAATTTTTTTTTAAAACAATCATAATTTTTATACATTGATTCCATTATTTAGATATTAAAGCATTCCACTTACACGGACATATATCTTATGCTCTCATAAAAGATGTCAATGCTAGAAACAAAATTATTACATTATTTTTTAAGTTTTATCTTCTTACCTATACAAATTAAAGGATATTTGTTTTTAAGATTTCTATTTCATATACAAAATATATCAAAACAATTCAATTCCGTCTATGATTATGATGATTTTTATTAAAATAATTAAATATTATATTTATTTAAGCTTATAATTTGTAAAGATAAAGCTATGTAGAGAAAATTTACATCTCTTGTTTGTCATGTAATACGAAGGAATGACTATGTGCTCTATGTGTGTTGTCACTTTAGCTTAAATATGGTTGATGGCTTTGGTTTTTTTTTTTTTTTCTTTTTTCTTTTTTTGCAATGTGAAAAGAAAATTTAAAGACAAAACAAGATAAATATGTCACTTCAACTTAAATATGGTTGATGTCTTTGGTTTTGTTTTGATTTTGTTTTATGTTTTTTTCACAGTGAAAAGAAAAAATCAAGACAAAACAAAATAAAGATAAAGATAGAAGAAATCATAATCATAATCAATTTTCTTCTATCTTTGTTAAATGATTTTTCTTAATGTTATTTCTCATGTCTTATGTCTTTGGTTTTGTTATGATTTTTCTTATGTGATTTTTCTAGATCTTGTTAAATGACTTTTTTTTTCTCTATTTGATAAATGACAGTAAAGATACCATTTAAAAAGACAAAAAAACAAAGTCCAAGAAAATGACAGAAGAACAATCATTTAGAAAAATAGAAAATGGATAAATTGATCATCGTTTATGCATTCATTAGTTTTACTAACTAACATCGATACAGAATGCCATAATGCTAAGTATAGTTCAAAATCAGAGAAGTTAGGCAACCAACAATTGCAACAAGGTTGTCCCAATATCTATACATGTGAGAGAAGGTGATACCAACTATCACAATGTTTGCATCTGTAATCCTTCAAATGATGATAGATGGAAATTATTTACATAGGGAACAATGTACATATTTGTTGTAAGATGTTAATCACAATGTCTTTTCAACTCCTCAAACATTGTTCTTCTCTATTTTTTTAAATTGGTTGTCTTCTTACAATTCCCACCAACTCTTTCATCTTGTTGTATTAACCATCTCACTACATTCTGGATACATGTGGGCATTCAAGAAAGAACCACATTGAATTCAGATTCATAGAAAAGTGAAGTTGAAGATTTACATAAAACTTGATACATGATATTAAATCATGTCTTTTGTATTGTGGAGATATAAAGACTAAAAAATTGAGAAATTTATGTTTCACAAAACAACGTATTCCCACACAGGACAAACACCTTTCGTAACCACTCACACAACTAGATCAAATATTAATACACTAATGTTTTTACATGGTTAAAACCCTCGAAGAGGGAAACAGTCCACGACCCCAGCTAACATGACCACTTGAGGCAATATACTAATGCAAAAGAAAAATATTTTACAGGAGAGTTTTTCGCAATCGATCATTAGAAAATGATCCTCAATTCTCTTCAAACAAAAATCATGGAGAAATCAGGTGCTAATCCATGGATCAATGTAGCCATTAGGATCGAGGAAAATATGAGCAATTGGATCACTTTATGTCTAGAACATATTGTGATTGTTGGAATACATAACTATAGATGTGTATTAATGCATGCTAAAGAAACACACTTTTACCTAAAGACACATTAGACCAATTTGGTCTTAACTAACTCCTAAGTGCCTAAATGTCCTAATAATTTAAATGTTAAGGTCAACAACTGGCACACTGATCTCATAAATGAATTATTGTGATGTGCTCATCTACATGGGGTCTGGGAGTTCTCTCAAACTAATGAAGTTGTTATTATTGAGCTTCACAATCATATCTTAATCCTAACACCATTATTACACTAACTTTAAATCAACAATTTTAATTAAAATTAAAATTTCAATTTTTTATATAATAATTTTAATTGAAAGTACCTTTGGCAATACTCTTATTCTTCTATATTTTTCCTAGTTTGAACAACAGCTAGAAGAGAGCATACCAGGAGAAATCTACCAATTCCTCATCTACATAAAGAAAGCACACATTGTGTGGTAGTGACAACTTTAAGAATAAAAAGACGTCACAACAATAGAAAAGTAACATCTAAGTACCCAAAATATTGTAGGTGTGATCCCAATATTCAAACATGAAACCCAAAAAAATGAAATTCAAGAAGAAAATATTCTAAGGTATATGTGTGGGGGTCATAGTGCCAACGTTGGCTATGTTACATCCTCGTCTCTTCACACCAATAGGGAGTTTTTTACCTTCAATTTTCTGAGTACATTATTTTTCTCTTTTAACCACCTCTTTTATGGTGTATTTTGTTAACCCTCTAGCTTATAAAAGGGAACAAATGTGGAAAAATGAAAGGGAGCCAACTTAGAAGAAAACTATTATTGTAGAGACAAACCCTNGATCGAGGAAAATATGAGCAATTGGATCACTTTATGTCTAGAACATATTGTGATTGTTGGAATACATAACTATAGATGTGTATTAATGCATGCTAAAGAAACACACTTTTACCTAAAGACACATTAGACCAATTTGGTCTTAACTAACTCCTAAGTGCCTAAATGTCCTAATAATTTAAATGTTAAGGTCAACAACTGGCACACTGATCTCATAAATGAATTATTGTGATGTGCTCATCTACATGGGGTCTGGGAGTTCTCTCAAACTAATGAAGTTGTTATTATTGAGCTTCACAATCATATCTTAATCCTAACACCATTATTACACTAACTTTAAATCAACAATTTTAATTAAAATTAAAATTTCAATTTTTTATATAATAATTTTAATTGAAAGTACCTTTGGCAATACTCTTATTCTTCTATATTTTTCCTAGTTTGAACAACAGCTAGAAGAGAGCATACCAGGAGAAATCTACCAATTCCTCATCTACATAAAGAAAGCACACATTGTGTGGTAGTGACAACTTTAAGAATAAAAAGACGTCACAACAATAGAAAAGTAACATCTAAGTACCCAAAATATTGTAGGTGTGATCCCAATATTCAAACATGAAACCCAAAAAAATGAAATTCAAGAAGAAAATATTCTAAGGTATATGTGTGGGGGTCATAGTGCCAACGTTGGCTATGTTACATCCTCGTCTCTTCACACCAATAGGGAGTTTTTTACCTTCAATTTTCTGAGTACATTATTTTTCTCTTTTAACCACCTCTTTTATGGTGTATTTTGTTAACCCTCTAGCTTATAAAAGGGAACAAATGTGGAAAAATGAAAGGGAGCCAACTTAGAAGAAAACTATTATTGTAGAGACAAACCCTACCTCACAATGGCCAATCAAATAACAACCACACACTTATGGTATAATCAAGTATCACACATTAATCTACAAGACAAATAGGAGTTATTAATTCCAACTCAAAGTATATAAGGACAATTTAATTCCATCTAATTCCATAATCCGAGTTGAACTAGTACTCATTAGATTCCTTCAATTCACCATGTCTAACCTTGCCTTGGCTCTAATTTCTTGGAATCTTTCAAGAAGGTTATCTTTCGTTACCAATTTTCTTACTCGAATATGTAATTCTACTGTTATCACAAGAATCAATGTTGAGAACTTGTAAAATGCTTCTTCAATCACATTAAATGATATGGAATTATTTGTTGTTGAAATATTCTCAACAATTAGTTGTTGCTTTCTATTTTTTATCATGTATTTGGACATAGATGATATTGGTATGTGTGTCTCTTTTGTCTCTATATAATCATAAAACATCCCGGCTCCTATCGGCCAAGAAAGTGCACATGATATAAAGTACATAAGAAAACCAATTTATAAATATCATGTGCATGTTTTTAGCATACATAAACATGTAGGTATTATTAACAACTAGTGTTCATGGAAGAATCTCTAGTTTGGCGCAAAAGACTGACTAATTTAGGGATAATAACCATAGATGTATGCCCTCAATATCACTTTTAAAAATCATAAACTATGAATGGGAAAGTAAACTATCACAAAATCCAAATATAAGGAACATTTACTCTACAAATAGGATATGGGTATGATTTTCAGGGTTTGCTTACTATAAACCAAGTACATTGTCCCTAATAACTTTTTTTTATATCTCATTGGTCATGTATGGGTATGATACCATGACATAGTCCTTATAGAGAAAATCCTTCTCTTATGATTGGGATACAGACATGATTTTAACATCTGGCACACTTTGTATGTGTATCATGTCCCAACCTATGGTTCAAGGTTGAAAATTAGGGATATCTAGACAAAGTGTTCTTTTAGGCCATATGGATCCTACAAAAGACCTCAAATCACCATAGGGCCCTTGTAGGGATAATTTGATCCAGATTATTTTTAGAACAAAATGAAAGTAGAGCTATTACAATGAAATACACATAAAAATTGCTAGAAACCAACAAATACAACAATACATGACTTATTTTAATGAAAGAAATGTACAGAGACTGTAAAAATACAGAGTGCAAGACTCGATAGAACGGTGGCAGCTTTATCTCTGAGAAGAGATGTGACGGCTATGCTCATTCGCAAGAAGATGAGTACAATGACGCTCTGAAGTCCTTTCTATGATAAACATGAATGTCAAAACCTTAGACATACAAAAACCTAACGCTAGGACATGAAGCACCAAAAGTCATGTGGGCCCCATTGGGGTAAGTTAGTACATCAACTTCCGAGGGTCGTAAATTTTGCATATGATCTCTGTTTTAGTCCTGTGATAGCCAGTTGGAATGGTCTTTTCGAGAACTACACATTATGTCATCAATCTATGACTCCATTAACAATTTGACTATGGAAAGCTAAGAAAACACTATTTAGGGCCCCAAAAGAAGTACAGAAAGATGTACTGACATGAATACTTCTAAAATAAGCTAGTTGTAATAGCTGTGCAGCTACCAATATCCACCTGGATGTTGTGTAGGGATTCAGGAAAGACCCATAAGAACAAAACCCACAATTACAAAGAAATGTCCCCATTACAGAGAAATGTGTTGAACTGAAAAATGTCAAGATGAGCCAGTTGGAATTTGGAACAGGTGGGTGGCCACCAATAGCCACCTAGATCATAATATGTGGTTTATGATTAGGAGTGATAAATACAGTTTCTATGGGCCATGCATGGGGTCTTGAACCATCATAGAGACCTTGTAGATGTAATCTTTGGTGTATTTGTGGGAGATGGGAATAATTATGACATTTTTCAAAGTATGGACGGGCCACATTTTTTAGCGCATGTTTCAAGGCCAAAAATTAATGAATTCGTCCATCAAATTTATTTTTAGGGCTCATGGGCCATGCACATGAGCATAAATCATCACAAATGACCTATAAAAGGAATGTTTGGATTTCAAGTGAGATATGGGAATAAATATAATGATAGATGCATCATGTATGGGCATGAAATATATATTTATGGTTGGGTGATTAAAACTAGGTAGTTGGGTTCCAAAATTTTCTTCTAGGGCTCATGAGACATACATAGGGCCCAAACCCAACACAAAGGCCATATAAATGGAATCTTTGGTCTATATATGAGAAAATTTTTGATGTTTGGCATAACATTGATGGGGCATGCAGTCTAAGGCACAATTTAAGAATGACAACTAGGGACTTTGATCATGAGACTATTTGCCGGGGATCAGGGGACATATGCATGTCCTCTAACAACCAAAATTTCCTCATAGAGGAAAAATTGTCGCTATCAAAATAAATCTTATGTTTGGAGAAACATGAATAGGTTTTGTGTCCTCGGACAACGTTTATATAGATAAGACAGGGACATTGGCCATAATATTTTTTTCTATGATTCAAAGGACATACATGGCACCCGAAACCTCAATAATGTTATTGAAGATATACTATTTGGCTTGCAATTAGGACATGGTTATTAGTTTGACATTTTGTATAAAAAAATTGGGTCTTATGGTCTAATCCATGTTTTAAGACCAAAACCAAGAGGCATATTCCCTAATGGTTTCTTCTAGGGCTCATGGCTCATATATAGAGCCCCAAACTACCGTAAATACATTGTAATGGGAATTATTGTCCCATAAGTGGGATATATGCATACTTTTAACATTTAGTGTAGAAAAGATGAGTCTCATGGCCCAATCCATTTTTTAATACCAAAAACCAAGGACTCGAGCCCCAAAAATTTATTTTATATCTCAGTAAACATGCACAAAGTCAGAAGCCACCACAAAGGCCCCATAAAGGGAATTGTTTACCTATGAATGGTATACATGAATAATTTTAGCAATTTGTGTACCATGGATGGGTTTGTTTAGGTGTAGGAACTAGGGAAATAGGTCCTAATGGTTCCTAGTAAGGATCATGGGCCATGCAAAGGGTCGCATAGCATCATTACTGTTATTGGGTGACTAGAAGCCATGTTTAGTGCCTCAACTTTGAGTTTCCTCCTGTGAGATACCTATTTCTAAAAACATGTAGATGGTGCCCATATCCCCACTTAGTTGCCAAGGACCCCTTTTGGAGGTCATATGTGGTGGTTCAAGGAGGAGTATTTCTTATCCCTGGATGGCTAGAAGCACCATTTAGAGCCTAAGGTCCATGTTCCTTCCCTCGACCATGTCTAGGGCCTCAAGACCCATGCCATGTGCTCAATGATGTCCATATCCCTACACAAAGGCGAAGGATAGCCTTAATAGGTCATCTCATCCATTAGTCATGTTTTATGTGTCATGTCTCTTCATATATGTCTACATGAGACTTATGTTTGAGGTAACCAAGTTGGTGGTATGGAATGCATAAAACATATCAAAATCAACATGTTTTTCATCTTTCAATATGTCTTATTTTGAAGAACCATTACAACGTGTTACAAATAGCCATAGCTAATTAAATTGCAAACATACATAGACTTGTTTATGCATATTTCAAATATCTGATTTTTTAAAGAAATATTTTATTTTCTCTTATTTTCCTGTGACATAACTCATTAGTGCAGAAACAAACAGTTAATACTTCTCTGGTAACTTTTAAATTCCTCTCTTGTAACTTTTTAATTCCTTAATGATTTAAAAAAAATTGCACTCAACACTACTAGACACTAACCTCTACATGCTAAAAAAAATTCGCATTTTCATTATGTTAAGACTTTCAAATGCTAAAGAGATGCTTGACATACAAATTTTTGTACGTGACTACTTTATTGATTCATTTTCTTTTAAAACAATCATAATTTTTATACATTGATTCCATTATTTAGATATTAAAGCATTCCACTTACACGAACATATATCTTATACCCTCATAAAAGATGTAAATGCTAGAAACACAATTATTACATTTTTTTTTTAAGTTTTAACTTCTTACCTATACAAATTAAAGGATATTTGTTTTTAAGATTTCTATTACATATACAAAATATATTAAAACAATTAATTTTTGTCGATGATTATGATGATTTTTATTAAAATAATTAAATATTATATTTATTTAAGCTTATAACTTGTAAAGATAAATCTATGTAGAGAAAAGTCACATTTCTTATTTGTAATGTAATATGCAGGAATGACTATGTGCTCTATGTGAGTTGTCACTTCAACGTAAATATGGTTGATGTCTTTGGTTTTGCTTTTATTTTCTTTTTTGTTTTTTTGCACAGTGAAAACAAAAAGTAAATACAAAACAAAATAAAGATGTCACTTCAACTTAAATACGGTTTATGTCTTTGGTTTTGTTTTGTTTTGATTTTGTTTTATGTTTTTTTTCACATTGAAAAGAAAAAATCAAGACAAAACAAAATAAAGATAAAGATAGAAGAAATCATAATCATAATCAATTTTCTTCTATCTTTGTTAAATGATTTTTCTTAATGTGATTTCTTATGTCTTCTTCCAAAGATAAGAGAAATCACAATCATAATTATTTTCTTTTATTTTGGGAAAAGACACAACAAATAATATAATAAAAGTCATCTAACAAGATAGAAGGAAAATAACTATGATTATGTTTTTTTCTATCTTTGCTTTATTTTTCTTCCATCATATTAAATAACTTTACTTTTAAATATTTTGATTTTTTTTCTATTCTTTTTTATGTTATGTTAAAATAAAAAATATTATAAAAGAAAATTGATTTACAATTTATATTTTTTCTCCATCTTGTTAAATGACTTTTTTTTTCTTTCTATTTTGATAAATGATTTTTTGTCTTTCCAATATTTTCTCCTTTGTCTTTGTCTTTTCTTAACAAAGGAAAAATAGTGAAATTTTTGTGACTTTTTTTTCTTTGTTTTTATTTATTTATTTTTATTTTGTCCTCAAAATTAAGATAGATATAAAAATCAAAACAAAAAGGGAAATTTTTTATCATGGTGAATTTTTTGTGATTTTTTCAATTTTTATGTATTTTGTTTTATTTGTTTCTTAAATTAAGATATAAAAAAATAAAACAAAAAGGAAAAATTAAATTAAAAACACTAGAAATAACATTTAAATAAACAAAACAAAAACCAAAAAACTAATAGGAGAAAAAGTATTTAGAAACACATTAAATGACAGTAAAGATACCATTTAAAAAGACAAAAAAAACAAAGTTCAAAAAAATGATAGAAGAACAATGATTTAGAAAAATAGGAAATGGATAAATTCATCATCGTTTAGGCATTCATTAGTTTTTATCACAAATATTCATTAGTTTTTCTAACTGACATCGATACAGAGTGTCATAATGCTAAGTATAGTTCAAAATCAAAGAAGTTAGGCAACCAACAATTGCAACAAGGTTGTCCCAATATCTATACATGTCAGAGAAGGTGATACCAACAATCACAATGTTTGCATCTGTGATACTTCAAATGATGATATATGGAAAATCCTTTACATAGGGAACAATGTACATATTTGTTGTAAAATGCTAATCACGGTGTTTTTTCAACTCCTCAAACATTGTTCTTCTCTATTTTCCTATCCCCGGCCAAGGCAGGGACTATAGCTTTCGCCCTGCTGTCAACACCCTTTGACTATCCATTAGTTAGTGGAATTTTCTACAATAATGGGTGCTTTTTGCTTGACCACTTATTAATTCATTTATTTTTTCTCAAATTTTATATTAATTCTATTTATTTTTAAATACAAAATTATTTTCTTATTTATACAATTTTCGAAATGTAATTTTGAATTGGCTGAGATTGGTTTGACTTGACTTTATTTCCCTGCTGTGCGTTTTTTTTTTAAACTCAATTGTCAGAAATAAAAATTATTTAATAAAAACAATTATCTTAGTGGGTATTCTGTATTGATTGTAATGTGACAATGTTGCAAAACAATTGAATTTTCTGACACTACAACTAATATATTGCAGGTTCACGAAAGAAAGGAACGGAAATGCACTAATGACATCACTGAAGGGTAGGGTAGTCCACTCAGCATGTTGCATGCGGCTTCATGCTCCACCGTATGTAAAACAACTTAACTTATAGAAGAACCCAATTTAATTGCAGTCTGAAGATTACCTGAAGGGTGAGATGCATGCCATCTAATTCGGGCCATGGTGAATCAGAAATACTGAGTAAATAATTGCGATGAAGAAGATCCCATTCTCAGGCTGCGACTGCTTGGAAAGAACGAATCCATGCTCAAGAAATCCAACACTTGGCAGAACGACCTTGTGCTCAAGAAATCCAAGACTCGGTCCTTTTAGACGACTGAAAAGGAATTGGAGGACAATAAGGAGAAATCCCACGAGGTCCTCCGACCTTTGTTCCCATGGTTGTATGATAAGGTATGAACCTCTATTCCCATAGATGTATAAGAAGGTACCTTCTTGTATAAATAACCTCTGGAGGAAGTCATGAGCTCTTGGCCTGAAAAACCTACAGCCTATAGGTAAGGCAATCGACAAATTCTATTTTTTTAGAGGTCACAAACTTGACAAGTTTTTTTTTCTCATTTCTCTTTGCGTTGCCTTCATATATCCATCTTATTCATTTGCTTGGTTGTCTTTTCCAAAAACTTTATTTAAGCAATCAGAATCGAGCCCTAGAGCTTCAGAAATCGATGCCAGCAGCTTTAGGCCTAATGTTCTCAACTCCTCAGTGTATTTGCGTGCAATCTCTCTGTAAGAAAAACGCTTTAGAGATGCAATTCTAAATATACATACATAAAAGAGATGAAAAACTATATACAAAACTGTGTTCTAAAGAAACTAAATGACATTAGAAAATCGTCATGTTACTTCAAGAATATCTAAAATTAAATATATCATGGAGAGAAAACACATATTTGGTCAATCGAGATTACTATAAATTACTATCCTCCATGCCCGAATCCAGATCTTACCCTTGGAGTAGCAGGCCATTGAGATCCAGGTGCCATCACGGTTCTAATGCAAGGGGATGTGAGCGGCCTTCATCATCAACTTGGAAGATCATCTGCAGGTCAGTAAAGGTTGCAAGGCACATCCAGTCTATTATACTTAATCTAATTTCTTTGAGCCTTTTAAAACTTGATGGTGTTCATAAATAAAGCTTCTAATTGTTTGTGTAAAATAAACAGGTTGTGAGCAATGAGAGATTCAAGAGTGTTGAGCATCGAGCAGTAACCAACGTTGCCGCTGCGTGTATATCAATTATTACGTTCTATCCCCCTTCCATGGATTCCTTCGTTGCTCCTGCAGCGTCCATGATTGATGATCAACATCCATCTCTGTACAGACGATATAAGTATGAGGAGTTCTCCATAGTTTTTTTGAACCAGACATTAAAGTTCAGGTGGTGTCATCCCACCAGAGTCTCTGGACTCCGTCCCATCCTCTAATTCATGATCATGAACCGAAAGCCTGTAATCATGCAGGATATGGAGTTGTAGAACAGAGGAATCAATAAGGCTTAAGCCGTGTGTAAAGCATGCATGGCGACAAATACACATGGAAACACCCTACCTTGGAGAAAACAGAGGCATAACAGGTGGCAAGGTAAATGCTAGAAAAGAAATGTCAATCAATGTGAGAAAGCATATCCTTGGTCAAATCCGTAATGACTAAATCCATTTCAAACTAGATCCAATTTTAAAACGTTAAACTATGTGAATTTTACATTCTAAATTTTTATTAATTAAAATTCTTTTAAAAGTTTTAGTATTGTTTTCAATATAAATGGATAAATATTTTATAGATATGTTTCTTGTTCTTGAATATATAGACCAACCTACATATGCAAATTGGGAACCCATCGTCTGGCGCATCTTGCTAGTCAGTCTTCCAACTTATTGGACATAGGGGTTCCGCAAGGACTAGTTAGTTTGGTATGATCATTCTAGATCGAGATGGGATAAAATCGAGTGAGGGGAATGACCAAGATTGGGGAAGGATCACTGAATGAAAGCACCTCAGTTGGGTCCGGCTAACACTTACCTTTAGCAAGACTTCATTTACTACTTTTCAGGCTGTTATTATTCTTATTATTTCTTCTCCGGCTGAATCTGAGTTTTGTTATTCTTCAACATCTCTTTTCTGCCAAAACATAGAAATCCCTCCGAGTCTCTGTAATCTCGTGTTGAAAACTATGCCCAACTCATTCACTATATACCATCCTAAATTCCAAATTTCATGGCTACCCAGTGCTATAATGAAGTGAAGTGTTATTTTTTGACATATCGCAAACTAGATTAAAATAAAACAAACACTCCATCATAAATCTATGTGTTGTTAATTCTCTATTTGTTGTGTTGTTTGCGGTATATAAATTTGGGGTTGGGTTGGGTGAAGTTTTAATTTCTCAAGTTAGTTATAAAGTTGGGATTTTTGTGATATAGTTTATTTGACATTGGTTTCATGGGGAGAAGTGAGCTTTGCTTCTCTTTATTTCTTAGGTTATAATAGTGGAAGAAATGATACTATTCTCAAGTTGGTGAAGGGTGCTACTATTTGAAATGATAAGAGAATGCAGAGTCTCTTATTTATCAGACTTGTATAATTTTATATTAGAGGAGAAAACAATGCAATCAATAACAGAGGAATATGTGAGACTTTTCAGGAAGATACTAGCACAAGTAAAAGTATTGAAGCACATCAATAAAATTCCATTTCCTAAAGCAATTACCTGATGCAAGCTAGGATTTAGTAGAGACAAATTACATTTTTTCCTCTTCCATGACTTTGTTGGGGCTCAGAAATGTCCTATTTTCATCCACCTTTCCCTTCACTATTCCTTACATTTCATCGCCCTATTAAACCTTTGTCATATCATTTTCATAAATACATTTGGGTTTCACATTATTATTTTCCACTTTATTCATTTTAGTATTAAAAGTGAATTTATGATTAAATATTAGAAAATATACATGTTTTCACATATATCTCAATTATGTGTGAGCTTTGTAATGTGTAGGAATATGTGGATGATTAATTCAAAGAGACTTCTCGAATATGTCTTCCATCATTCCAAAGGAGATAATTATTCAAGCCTCTTTTCATTGAGAAGAACATGGAAGATTTGATTAGAATATCTTATCTAAGATATATGTGTGAGGATTTGAAGGGATCATATCTTGTAATAATGGGAAAGTAGTTGAGAGTGGT
>SNQJ01S0010941.1:109215-122337 GCA_010110895.2 Picea sitchensis
TGGTGGTATTCCCCTTTTTCCCAAGGAATATTCTTTCTTGAAATCCCTCTTAGCATACTGATCTTGATGATTTCTATTAGGCTCATTCATATTGAAGGGAGGTTTGAATCCTTTCCTCCTCTAGTCGGACTTCGCATTCTTCTTGTCCTTCCAAGATTTCTACAGGGATTCTCTTCCTTGGCCTTGCTCATACAGGTATTTCACCTCCTTGATGGCCTCAATCAAGGTCTTGGGTTCATCATACTTGATCTTTTCCTTATAAAAGGATGGCAGTCCACATATAAATCTTTGTATTTTCACTTTCTCATCACCAATGAACCTGACATACTTTAACAATCCCAAGAACTTCTTCTCTTATTTTTCCATAGTCATGCTTCCCAACCTGAGTTCAAAGAACTCCTACATTTTCTTGTCATAGAAATGCTCTGAGAGGTACTCCTTCTGGAAGTACTTCTTGAACTTCTTCCAAGTGATCCTACTTTCATTAAAATGTTCCACTTTCTTCATTTGGTCCCACCACATTGCAACTTTCCCATGTAAATGGTAGGTGGCAATCCTGGCTTCCAAGTTGGATGAATAGTTATGCAACTAAAAATATCTCCTAAGCCCAAGAAACCATTCTTCAGCATCATCTTCCCTTTCTCTTTCACCCTCAAAGGAAGGTGGCTTGAG
Organism: Picea sitchensis; assembly: GCA_010110895.2. Lineage (NCBI taxonomy): Eukaryota > Viridiplantae > Streptophyta > Pinopsida > Pinales > Pinaceae > Picea > Picea sitchensis. The sequence goes on from SNQJ01S0010941.1 coordinate 109,888, forward strand.
CTTCCTCAACTCTCCTTGCAAACTATCTACCTCTTGTTTCCTTCTTTGTTTTCTAACAGGAGATACCTCTAGACTTCTTACGGGATCTTCTGATGCATAAAATTTCCTTTCTGAGTAAGGAGGTGAGTGGTGTCCACGAGCTTTGCTGGCACTTCTGGAATAACCAGCTCTTCCACGACCATCCCTTCTTTCATGGAACCTACCTTCTTCCTCTTGTCTTGAGTTTGATCCCTTCTTCGTATGTCTCTGCAACTGATTTAAGCTCTCCAACACTTGATCATTTGTCTGACTTTTCTCTCTCATTAGTCTCTCGTTGTCTGCTTTGTATCTCTTCACTTCCATCTTCAGGCTTCTTACCATTTTTATTAACGTTTCCTGCTCTCCTTTTCCCTTGCATCCATTGGACTCTGTCTCTGCATTACCAACTCTAATATTCTGGCCTTCAGCCTCCTTATCATGACTGGAGGCTCCCTCGCATTCTTCAATTTCCTCAATACGCATCCTGAGTTGATGTGCTTAAACCCATTAATTTTGCAAAATGTGCAGCGACCATTTTGTTAGAATTATGCATATGATAATCAAAATTTCCAAACCATGCTACATGTCTCTTTATTTTTTTTGTTCATGGAGATCATATCCCCATTCTCTAAAAATAGCAGTGTCCTATTATCCTTGGCTGACACAAAATTTCACCATGCATAGGCGCTTCCTTCAAACCACCTTCACAGGTGACCGCGACTAGAAACCACGACTAAATCCTTCCTTAACACTTTTCTGTCTCGAAGACAATCAATTTGGTCCTTAGTCCTCCTTCCCTCAGCTCTCAATATGCATATGACCACGACCATGACCCTGTGCTTAGTTGAAAAGGCGCTTGTCTAGAGCTTCGGGACTTCAAAACTTTTAGCGAGGACCAGATCAACGGTCCTCGTCCTCTTTCACGATCAACGATCGAGATCCACTTCGGGACTCCGCGCTTCAGGAGTCTCAAATTTTCTCACTTTCCTCCTCCAGGAACGCTTTTACCTGGAGTTCATGATTTTCCGATGGGTTTCCTCCCACAGATCAGAGATTGTGAATCGCGTTGGCTCTTCGGGCTTCAGAAGTTTCAAAACTTCCTCCTGCACTTTTTCCCAGAGTGCTTTCACCCGAAGTCGACGATCCTTCGATGTGTGTCTTCTAGAATCAATGGTCGATATGTACTACGGCCTTCGGGACTTCGAGATTTTTTGACCCAATGCAACCTATCACATCTTTCCCCACTCGAGTGCCCAGTCTCTGGACTGCACGATCTGTCGCCACATGGCGAAATACTAGAAGCGAACATGTGGCCCAATCAGGTGGGTGACACGTGTCACGTTGTAACTGTCTTTTCAATACTCCATATGCTCAAACTTACTAACATGTGGCACACATCCCATGGGTCCACGTCATCCCAGGTGACGTCTGCAAGCCACGTCACTTCGGAAATTTTGGGGTCCACATCACCTCCTCGTGACGTCATCGTGCCCCACCACTTCGACTCTTCAGGCTTCGGTACTTCAGGAGTTTCCATACTAGCACACTTCCAATTCTCCCGAACTGGCCACTCTGTCGCCATGTGTCCTCTTGGATCAGATGACTAAGATTTACTTCGGGTTTTCACCCAGAGTCCTTGAATCTACACCCTGTTTCCTCCTTAATCTGATGGTTGAGGCTTACTTTGGGTCTTCGAACTTCGAAAATATCAAATTTCAAAACTTAGCTGGCCCCACTGGCTTTTATCCGAAGCCCTAGATCTGGTGGCGCATGGCTCTCAGTCGATCAATGGCTGAGATCCTTTTGGGTCTTTGGGTTTCGAAAATATCAAACTTCAAACCTCCTCGAAGTACACAGGATTATGTCGTGTGTCCTCTTGAATCAGACGGTTGAGGATTTATTTGGGCTTTCACCCGAAATCCACAAATTTATGCCACATGTCTTCTGGATCAGACGACCCAGATTTACCTCGGATGATCCGATGCTTGAGATTTACTCTGGACGATTTGGCAATTAAGATCTATTCCAGATGATCAGACGATCGAGATTTACTTTGGCTCTCTGGCTCTCCAGGCTTCGAGAGATTCAAATCTCAACTTGAAACATCTTGAACAGATTTCTTCGGAGTTACTGATCTGCTGACAGTACCTCTTGGTGATTGTCGGTCAGGATCTACTTCGGCTATATGGAGTTTCGATGTTCGAGCACTAACATGTCACATCACTGCATGCCTTTCAATTTGTGGGGGCATGCATCAGCGGTTTGGAGTAACCCACTTTTTGCCCCGTAATTCTCATGATGCTGACACGTAACCTCTTGGTGAAAATGTGGTTTGGATTGCGGGACCGCCTTGGGAAATTATCTCCCATGCAACTTGGTTCCCCGCAATGACGGATGTCCGTTGATATCTGTCTCCAATGGGATCTGACGGTGGTGACCTTAATCCTTGCTTCCTTTTCATCGGATGACCCATGTTCACCTGTCCTCTGATCCAATCATCCTGGATCTCTCTTGATCCTCTAGTGGCGATCGCTCCTGAATTCGAAGGGGACGGTCATGACTCTTCAAACCCCTTACAACGGTTCTATGGTGATCTAAATCCTGCGTAGATTATACAATGCCATTCCTCTTGATCTTTCAACTCCATGGTCAGAGTTCGATCTGTAACCACGAGACTCTGACCAACAGACCCGACCCATACCGGCCTGGTGTTTCAAGTTGGATCTTATACCAAACTATAACATACCCATCCACCCACAGGTCAGGGCATGCTACCTTCAAGCCTGCCCTTGGACTTCTTTCTCTTACTGATACCTTCTTTAATTAATAAGAACGCATAAGATACAAGATTTAACGACATACACAACAATATCCAGCAAGCATGCATAATCTAAGATTTAGTTAAACGATAATTAAAATACACAATGAAATACATTCATACATAGATAATAATATCACAACATAGAGCACTTATCTTTATAAAAATGCGACACCAATTGGCTGCAGACCAAGAACGTTCCACCCAACCGTAGACACCACTTCTCGAAATCTCAACAACAGTGTCACCCCCGAGCCAGGGCTATGAATCCACAAGGACGGTTCCAGAGTGTACTTGGGTTCCCAAACGAGTTAGCTCTCAAGATCTCATAGGTTTCCTAGCACCCACAACAATCCAAGTATCCATCTCTCTTCCACCCTGCCTGTACCGCCCCAAGAGAAAGGACCTCCGCCCTTCTCTGCCACACAGTCACTCAGGCAGTCCTTCTCCTTATTTTCCAGGGCCTCCAGCATAGCTGGTCCAGAATCTCAATGCTAGAACTCTCAGGACTCGCTGTTGTGAGAAAAACAGGGCACATGCCAATGCATCTCAGACATGCAAGCCCCAAATCATGGCTAGATTGCACCGGCGACAATCATAGCTAACTATCCCGTGGAAAATTCTTCATCAGTTCGACTCCCTTTCCCCAAGATAAGACGTGGATGAGGATGGATCAATGGATGGGTCAGTGGGTGCATGAAAGTGCGTGAGGGAAAATGAATGAACGTGCAGGAAATCAACGAACAAGCCATCAGTCGAACCCCCCCATCAGACCAGAGGCGGGTTTAAGTAACTGCTTTTGGAATAAGGAACCTCCTGGACTTCCCCAAGAAGCTCAGGTAACCGATCCCCCTCTCTTAGAAAAAAAGGGTAATTAGAATAGGATTAAACACTTAGCCCCTCAATCCCCCTCTCTTGTGGAATCATAGCCCCCTATAAATCTAGTCCTTGTCCATCTAACAACTAGCCATGTGTTTATTATTAATAATGATAAAAAAATTACATTTCTTGGGCACAATGGCCTTTTAATAATTTTTTGGGCACTTGGCCTCTTAGCATCTGTAACAATACATTATTTAAAATGGGGGTTCAAAACCTGGGGTGTTACACATCTTGTGCCTAGGTCTTTTTCCCTCCTTGGGAATTTTTGCATCTTTACAAATCCGTGATTTTCAGGGGGTTTCTAGTGGTCAAATTCCTCATTTGCCACTTGTAAAAATCAACCCCAAGGTAACTCAAGTCTTTTCCCCACTCATGGAGTCATTGTCAGCTTTTTTCAACCTAGTTGTTCCATTTGTCCTCCAACAATTAACATATAAAAATATTTGTCTTTTACATGTGTCACAATCAAAGAGTTAGTTGGGAAAATCAAATCTTTTCCCAACATTCATAAACAATTAATTACAATAATCAAATTCCAAATTTGGATTTGCCATAAATGGCAAAACATTTCCAAATACGAATTTTCCAAAAACATAAATTTATTCCTAAGTGCAGATAGACTTTAAAAATTAATTATTTTGGGGGATATTACATCCTCTCCCCCTTCAGTACAACATTGTCCTCAGTGTTCATTCCTATCTCGGAATAGGGTTGGATAATATTTTTGCAAATCTTCCTCCAATTCTGAAGTGGCCTCCTCAGGACTAAAGTGCTTCCATTGCACTTTTACTTGGGCGATGGCTCTGTTCCGTAGTATTGTTTCTTTCCTGTCCAGAATGCACATAGGTTCCTCTTGGAACTCACCTTTTGCTTCCACCTGCACCATGTTCCAATCAATGATGTGAGTAGGATCATGAATGAACTTTTAAATTTGCAGGGAGTGCAAGTTGATATGCCACAGGTCCAATTCAAGCTAAGATCTCGAAGGGGCCACAAAACCTGGGTGCAAATTTTGAACAGTTTCCTAGCTTCAGTGAGCTTCTTCTTGCTTTGACTTTCAAATACACGTGGTCCCCAACTTGAAATTCCTGGTGTCTCCTTTTCAAATCTGCATAGCTTTTATGTTTGTCCTGTGCCTCTTTTAAATTTTGTTGTACCTTTCTTACAGTTTTCTCCATTTCTTGGAGCATTTCTGGTCCCATCATAAGTCCGTCAACTGGGTTATCCCAACTAATCATAGTTGTACATTTTCTACCATACAGTACTTCGAAGGGACTCATCTCAGTTGACATCTGATAGCCACTATTGTACGCAAATTCCACTAAGTGCAGGTATTCCTCCCACTTAGTTGGTTTTTTCCTTACATACATTTGTAACATATATTCCACAATCTGATTCGTTTGTTCAGTTTGCCCATCTATTTGTGGATGGTAGCTTGTGCTGAAATTCAGGTTAGTATCTAACCCTGCAATCAATTCTTTCCAAAACGTTGATGTAAATTTAACATCTCTATCCAAAATCACTATTTTAGGAATTCCATGCAATCTAAATATTTCCTTCATAAATATTTCAGTGATGTTTATAGATTTATAAGTAGATTTCACAGGTATAAAATGTGCAGACTTGCTAAGTTTATCAATCACTACCATAATTGAATCATTCTACTTTTGAGTTTTAGGCAAACCTGTGATAAAGTCCAGTGAGATAATTTCCCACTTCCATTCTGGTATAGGTAGAGGCTGTAGCAGGTCGGTTGGATGTTGATGTTCAACCTTCACCTGTTGAAAATCTAGGCATTTAGATAAGTATTCATCTGTCTCACCTTTCATGTTAGGCCAATAAAACAAATTCCTCAAAGTTGTTACCATTTTCTGGTATCTTGGATGACCATAATATGGCTTTTTGTGCACTTCATCCAAAATTGTTAGATTTAATTCAACAAAATCTGGTATGTACAACCTATTTTTCAACCTTAGCAGTGCATTTTTATCCAAACTCAGATTTGTTCTCTCCAAATTTTTTGCATTTCCTTGTAATTTTGTTACTATTTTGATGTATTTCTCATCGTTACAACTTGCAAATTTTATTCTTTGTTCAATGTTGTTTTGTTGTCTGCTAATACTTATCTCAAAAATTCCATTAGTTCTCCTACTTAAGGCATATGCAACTTTCTTTTCTCTACCCTTGATGTGTCTTACTTCAAAATCGAATTCACTCAAGAAGGCCAACCACCTTGCTTGCCTTGCGTTAAGATATGGTTGGCTGAATAAGAATTTCACACCACTATTATTGGTTAGTAGAATAAATTTCCTTCCCATTAAATAGTGTCGCCACATTTTTAGCACATGAATTACAATTGCTAATTCCAAGTCATGTGTGACATAGTTCCGTTCATGTTCTTTTAGTTTACATGATTCGTAATAGATAACGTTCCCTTATGGAGTTAGGACACCTCCCAAGCCTTCTTTGCTTGCATCCACGTAGACTGTAAAGTCTTTATCAGGGTCTGCTACCCTTAAAATAGGTGTTGTAGTTAACAGTTCTTTTAGCTTATTAAAGTTGTCTTGACATTTTTGTGTCCAAGTAAACCTTATTCCCTTTTTCTATAGGGATGTGATTGGGTATGCGATCTTTGAGAACCCTTTGATAAATATGTGGTAGTAACCGGTAATTCCCATAAATGACTTGATGTCCACCACATCCTTAGGGATAGGCCATTCCATGATGATTATTATCTTCTCTGGCTCAACTGCAATACCTTCTTCAGATATTACATGTCCTAGGTACTGTATTCTCTTTTGGTAGAAGTCACATTTGTCAAATTTTGCATACAACTTGGGTTTCCTTAAGGTCTGCAATACTATTTTTAGATCTTCTTCATGTTCTTATTCCATTTTCAAATAAACTAGAATGTCATCAATAAACACCAAAACAAATTTATCCAAATATTGACTGAATATGCTATTCATAAAACACATAAATTTTGTTGGTGCGTTAGTAAGACCAAACTGAATAACAACAAACTCATAACGTCCATATATCGTTCTAAAAGATGTTTTGTTTATATCTTCATCCTTTATTCTAACTTGGTGGTAACAAGACCTTAAATCTAACTTAGAGAAAATATTTTCTCCTCCCACTTGGTCAAACAGGTCGTTAATTCTGGGTAGAGGATACTTGTTCTTAATAGTCATCTTGTTTAACTGTCGATAGTCAATAGATAATCTTAAAGTCCCGTCTTTATTTTTAATGAAAAGGACTGGTGCTCCCCAAAGCGAGACACTTGGTCTGATGTATTCCTTGTCCAAAAGTTCTTGTAGCTAAATTTTTAGCTTTGTCAATTAGGGTAAGCTCAGCCTATAGGGTTCCTTAGATATCGGGGTTGATCCAGACAGTAGATCGATAGAGAAATCTATCTTTCTTCTTGGAGGCAGTTATGGTATTTCCTCCACAAATAAATCTCTAAACTCATGTAGGACAATAAAGTCTTCTAGAATGGGTTTATCATCCTTTTCTAACAGATTAGTGACTTGGATAGCATAAATTTGGCAACCTTTGTTCATGCATTTCTTAAACTGCATGGTTGAAATATGCCTAACTGAAATTGGTTTTCTGATACCTTGTATTGTTCTAACTGTGTTGTTTTTGTCTCTGTAAGTAAGTGTCTTTTTATAACAGTTCAAAATTACTTTATGTTTCTCTAACCAGTCCATCCCAATGATTATATTGTAAGATCCCAAAGGTAAAATATTCATATTTAACTTTGTATTTTGGCCATCTATACTGAGTTCACAGTTAGAAATGAAATCTGTTACTTTTCTCTTAGTCCCTGTTGCTAGCTGCACTAACCAGGATTTAGCATGCTTTACTTTCTTAAGCTTGTTTGAATCAACTAAACTAGGAGTAACATAAATCAGACTAGCTCCTGGGTCAATTAGAATAGAAATACGATTATTATTAACTTTACCTTCAACCTCCACTATAGTGGATTGATGATTAGCTTGTCGGCCATCTACAACTGCATTAATTTTGTGCATGCTTTTGTACACATCACCTACTGTAGAGGCTTCTTGTAGGTTATGGACTGTGGTCCTTGCTGCAGAGGTTAAATGTGGGCAGTTCCTCCTTAAATGAGGTTCTCCACACTCCCAACACTTTAATGGTTCCCTGGGGCTGTCCCCAATTTTCTCGGTTCCTAGATTAATTGGTCTACCTCCTCCTTGGGTATTATGGTTGTTAGAATGAGAATCTTTCCTTTGGAAGTTATTTTCCATATTCCGTAAAGGAGTTGGTTGGAAGCCCTTCTTCCGCTGATTCATTATGTCCTGTTTCTTATCCTTCCATGCTTTGGGAATTTCAGACCTTTGTTTGTACTGATCATAGCACATTCGAGCCTTTCTAAAAACTTTGCTTAAGGTTTTGGGATTGTCGAATTCAATTCCATCCTTATAGGACTGTGGTAGGCAGCTTATGAATTGATGTATTTTTACTTTGTCTTCCTTGATGTATGGCACAAATCTTGATAATTCAAGGAATTTATTTATCAGGTCATCCATGGTCATTTGTCAAAGTCTTAGCTCATAAAATTCTTTAGTCTTTCTTTCATAATAACTTTCTGATAAATATTGTTTCATGAAGTATTTCTTGAAATCTAACCATTCCATCTATTTCTCTTTTAAACCCTTGGCCAATTTTAGGTCCTGCCACCAGATGCTCGCTTTTCCTTTCAGGTTATAAATGGCCATTCTGACTTTCATGTTACTAGAATAATTATAAATTTGGAAATACTTATTTATATCCAGTAACCATGCTTCAACCTCCTCACCTGTCCTGGACTCTCCGTCAAAGGTGGATGGTTTGATATTCTTGAATTCACCTTCCACATGATCCACTCATTTTATTTTCCTTCCCGTGGATGTTTTATTTTCTATTGTTGGTGTACCTTCGGAAGAACTATTCTCGTTTTCTGCTTCAGGACCAGAATTTTTAGAGGCTCTTTTGTTGACTTCTTCTTCCTTGTCATTGTCTTTTGGTCTCTTCTTTGTTACGATGCTGCAACACAACACTTCATTTATCTCTTGTTGGTGTTCGTGTGCCTTTTTCAGTTTCTCATTATCTTCCTTGAATGCTTGCATCTCCACGATAAGGTTGCTCATTGTTTCTAGAACCTGGGTGTCTAAACTTCCTTCACTGTTCTGTCTAGGTTCTTTAGGAGATCCTTGATCGGGATTCTCTTCAAGTTTGATCTCCTCTTCGTTCTGTGCTGCCATTATCACAACAGAACAAAAAGTTGTTGTTTGTAACCGTAACCATTATCCCTGAGGTCCAAGTGTTGCAACCTTCAACTCTGATGCCATATGTAATGTACCTCAAAATTACCAAAATATTTTTTTTTTATTAGATGCATTAACACATCTTGACTCTTCCCTATCTGTTCCACATAACTTTATTATCGTTACACTAACAATATAATATAAGATTTTTCTTACGACGTCTCTTTGGGGCTATAGCCTACATATACCATCAATGATACAATTCTTATCATTCTACGTTTATATGAGTTATTACCAAAGGATCTATCTTTAATAAAAAAAACTCAGCACTTTCTACTTTGTATCCAATACATGAGTACTTAAAGCTTACCCAAATATAAACCCATATAAGGTGTCCTTATTTATACCCTTATATAACATGTATAAATATTATTGGATTTATCATATGATATAAAATCTTTACTCTCTCTCTCTCTCTCTCTCTCTCTCTATATATATATATATATAGCCATACATGATAGCCTTATTCTTTTAAAATCGTATGGGTAAGGTATTACCTTCATTACACGAAAATTACTTAATTGTTAATAAGATACAAAAGTGTGTCAATATAATACAGTCCTTACCCCTACTGTATACATAGTATAACCATTATACACAGAGGTCACATCTCAACCATTTTTCTTTTTAAAACTTAACAAGGTAACTACCAAAATAGTACACTCCAGTTTTATTGCAAAGGTTGCTCGGTGCACAAGTGTTTGACGTTTAAAAGGATGTCTTCCAGCTAGGTGTGACAGGTCGTAACCCTAAATCCTGGTATAACACTTATCCCACCCTTAAACCCTAACTAAACAACGTGAACACCCATATGACCTCGTGACATGGCCTGACATTGAATGAGTTTTGGTGAGCTATGTTAATGGCAATGTCAAGTCTGTCCGTAATCACATTAACCATCTGGTCAAACAATTAAGAGTGGTCCTATAACGTACTGGGTAGTTAGGTGATCGTGCCCAATGCAGGCACGCCATGTCCATTTAATCACATGGCCAGGGTACTGCAAAAATACTATCACTATTACTATGCACTACGAAGGTTTCTAGGTGGCTATTGTATCGTTTCCCCTTTGGCTCTGTGCATTTTGCGAAAAAATGCCCCAGCGTTAACCCTATAATGTTTCTTTGGATGTATGACCGGCGAATTGGAGCAGACTTTGTCTGTGTAAAGAAAAAAGAAGGCGCACAACCATATGGTCTTCTTTCTGTACCAGGTAACCCAAAAAATATGTCGCTTGTGTTATTATATAATAAGAAGTGGATACTCTGTATTGGTAGTCATGTTCGTAATCACCTCTGTAACTCTTCCCTTTTAGGCTCTCAAATTTGAATTTCTTTCCTTTTACCTTCGCTTAAACTCTGAACATCGCCTACATTCACACTCTGTGTTTCTATATCCCCACTGGGTAAATCATGGTGAGTTACAATATGGTAGGGTTAGCATTTCCAGTGAGTGTAAACACCCTATATTCATAGTTTTTCATTCGGGATCTGTCTGAAGCTTATGCGGGGTGATTTAATCTCCTGGTTCAAGATTTATTATCCGTAATATTTAAGTAAAGGTCCATAGGCATGTCATTAGGTCGTGACCTCGTCCTTTTGTTTTATTGTTTATGATTGTAATTTGCTTAAGTCATTCACGACATAAATATTGCCTAAGCTTGCGTGGTTAAATATTTCTTTGTTTGCCATACAATATATCTCTTGGATTCTTAAAAGGCATATAAGGGTATGAAACTCAAACTATCGGCCCTCTATTTGAGAGTTCGCATCCCAGAAAATTACTGTAATTTAATTTGCCTTGATTTACAGTGTGCATACTCGTAATATTATTTCATGTGTATGCAGTAGGGTTTCTTACTTATGTGTGAAATTCATAACTGGGCCTGTAAGACCTTCCTCTTAATTCCTTCATGTTTCACATACTTATACAGTAATTGTGACAGTCGTAAATCTTCCCCTTGTGTATAAATTCCACTAGAATTTATACAACATATATTCTTATATAATATTCAACCCTAAATCCTTTGTTCTTGAATCTATGTTTTAAAATAGCAAATATATATTTCTTCCATGTAAAAGAAAATAATATGGTGAATTACCTTTCATGCCCTGTATAAATCCTTTCTATTGATAGGACTGTGTTCTAGAGCAAGAATGTGATTTCAATAAGTCCATAATGCGTATTTTAAATTTATGTTTATACTTATGATTTTGTCTGAGTTTTAGATAGCAATTCGTAAGTATTATTATTTAAGGAAGAATGTTTCGAAAACTCTGTCTGTACTCCTGAATTGGGAAAGGATGCGCCTCTGTGGAACATGCGACTTTGCTGTGTGAATTTTTAACACTCTGGTTATGTAGAAAAGTTACTTACCCATTATGGGGCTTCATCACTAAGTCTGAGTGATTTTCCGTTTAAAGAAATTTTCTTTGCAATCCTTGTATTCGTGCATTATTGTATAAACGAAAACCCTACGCTTTGTACATATACGAGAGCACAGTTTCACTCCTGGTAGAATGCACATCTGTACTATGCACGATTTAATCTAGCTCTGTATAATTTGACAATTAACCTTGGGTATGCCACGACAATTAATTACCTTCTATGGAGTTTTACGTCTGTACTCTAGGTGGTTACTAAATGTTTTAGCACTGTTTTAGTTGCTTTTTTATATTCTGGTGCATCAAGGTATTTATTCCAGTTACAAAACTAATGATGGGGCCCTGTCTTCTTTTGCGAGGGTATCCATCAACCATTCCTGGGTCCAGTCCTCCCCTTTGGATTGTGTACAGATCGTCATTTGAGTGCCATAAATGAACTGTTCCTAAGCCGAGACAAGCTAAGTGTTCTCTCATCTCATTTAATATTAATTTTACTAAATTTTTCTTAGCACAGTTACTGAGTCTATCGTTTTCCCCTTGCAGGTTTGCACAAACATGACGGGAGAAAATCAGGGAATGCCCTCATGCTTAGAAAGGTATTTGAGTTCTGGTCTATGCACATAGACACAACTTCATAGATTATGTTTACTGGTGGTACAGGAGTCCTTACTCTAGGGAACTCTACTGTAATAAATTTTTATCCAGGTTCTCAAGGATTATGCAGGTTGTAGTTTATACTTCTTTAAATAAATATACAGATTGTTGAGAACCTATTTTCAACATTAAACAGTTAAGGGTACAGCTATTGTAGCATGATTTGGTAGACTATTTAGTCAATGTGGATCTGCAGTTGTATACATCAAGAACATATATATTTTTATAGAAAAAGGTTGTTATTTGTTTATCCACTTTTATGGTACCTATACAAAATATGAAATGGTACTCTGCATATATATACATCTATATACATCTTAATGGTTATGATTGACATCGCAACAATCCTATTTTATTTTAG
>SNQJ01S0010942.1:0-44735 GCA_010110895.2 Picea sitchensis
AATTCGATATAATGAAAATAAGAAAGGTTTTCCCGGTTGAGGGTTTCCGGTAAAAATCTCTGTGTATTCTGTGTATGAGCCATTGATTAATTTCTGTATTGCTTAAGAATCTATGTGCATTGCTTTACATCGGAGGTTTAAAACTTACACATTTGATCACCTCTTTAAAACAAATCGTGACATTAAACTGATGGGCATCAGGCTCTGCTCTTGCAAGCAATCCAGGAGTGACTTCTGACACTAACACCAAGTATGCCCAACTAGGGTGCTAATTTCAGACCTACTTGTCTCCAATGACAAAATATGATGTAAAATGAATGTTACCTTTTGTTTATTTATACAAACTTTACCGTAAAATTAACTTTAGATCAAAATTACAGGGCTGACCTAATCAATTTTCCCTTTTAATTCAATTTTAAAAAATACATCAATAAAACTCTAGTAGGGTGATGTCATGCCCTTTCTAGGGTGACGTTGAGCTCCAAGGTAGGACATCTAGCCCTAAAAGGTGGAACGTTTGGCCTTCTAGGACCATAACATGCCACTAAGTGTCAACATTGTGCCAAGTGTCCTTTTCTTCACCAACAAATCATCTCCATGAAACCCTAGCCTCAAATGATGATGTCATGGGCCATGTGGGTGGTCTTTGGGTCTTCTAAGGCCATCATCCAAGTGAAGAGAGGTGGAACTCATCCAGCTAGGTCTGCCAAAGTGACTTCAAAGGCAACAAATTCCTTCTCAACGTGCAAATCAATCACCCCTGTCATGCCCTATGCTTGGGGTTTCAACATCCATCCATGGGCTTTAGGCCCTCATGAAGGTCCAAACTGGTCATCTCCTCATGAATATCTATCCACCAGGAAAAGTCCTACAGAGACAAAAAGTATGCCCTCCAGGGGTCCAAAATTCACAAGGATCCACCTAGTAGAAACTCTTCAAAAATCCACCTAGTAGCAATCCATCCTAAAAGGAAATCAACTTACTAGGGAACCGTGTCACCCTCCCAGGTTTAAACAAGGAAAAGAGAATAATTTCCAAGCAAACAGGAAATAAATAAATGCTTAATGCAACATGTTCAAGTGCCTTAAATATTGGAGTGATACATACCATGATACCCAGACTCATTACCTCATGGAGCAAGACCCATTACCACTTCAGGACCAAGCTAGAGTGATAAATATTGTTGATGGTATATGGACCGCACTAAACAAAAGAGGGGCCCTCCTAGGCCAGGCTTAGGTTGTTCAGCTCTTGGCACTCCATGTCTAGAACCTGTGGGCCTAGAGACATGATCTCCTTAGTTACCCCTAGTCTATGGGGTAACACATACCAATACCATACCAATTCCAATACCGATACCATACCATACCATACCATACCATACCAATACCATTGGCAATGATATGCATTGGCAATGGTATGAATTGCCAATTATATGCATACCAATACCATACCAATACCATACCAATACCAATACCAATACCATAACATACCATACCAATACCAATACCAATACCATACCAATACCAATACCATACCATACCATACCATACCATACCAATACCAATACCAATACCATATCATACCAATACCATTTCCAATAACAATACCAATACCATACCAATACCATACCATTGCATACCAATACTAATACCATTGCATACCATTGGATGGAAATGATATGCATACCAATACCATACCATTGCATACCAATACCAATTCCATTGCATACCATTGGATGGCAATGATATGCATACCAATACCAATATCATACCAATACCATACCATTGCATGGAAATGGTATACATTGGCAATGATATGCATACCAATACCATACCAATACCATTGGCAATGATATGCATATTAATACCAATACCAATACCAATACAATTACCATTGCCAATGCCATATGATGTAGATCCCCGACCCTCGGGCCAATATCCGCACAGGATCGTTCTAAATCCTTCTCTGAGTCAGATTGACTCTTTGGTTTCCCCACAGGGAATACCTCACACACACACACACAAGGGTGTATTCCAGAGGTCCTTATGAGTTATGCCTATATGATCAAACACAAGATGTTAACTCCACAACTGACCAACAAATATGATCGGGACTTTTTCGATTCGAAATTTCAAACTTCACGATTTCGGGAATCCTGATGTCGAGCCCCTTGTCTCTTCAACCTCCGAAACCCGAAACGTCAACAAGGGTTGACTCCTTCAATGCACCAATAACATGCCACTTTTCGCCCACTTATTTCGCTTTTCTTCGGGACTTGAGGGAACAACCTACAATTTTTCCTCTTCCCTTATGATTCCCCGAATTCCAAAATTTCTCCTTTGGTGAGGTCGATGACCTTTCAGGATTTTTGCCGAACCTTGACCACCTCCTTTGGCTTCCGTCACACATATCCTCTAACTAACATTTGGAACCCACCTTTCGATGTTTCTCTTTTCATGATTCCAGGAGTTGTGTGACCATGCAACTCTACCTCTTGAGTCCCAAAACCCTGAAACTTGATTGGGCCCCAATGGCTTTTGCCCCTCAACCTTTCGAGAATTTTCCCTTTTGCTCTTCGGGATTTCGCGACTCATGAAAATCCACAGCAGAAAGGTTCCTTACCTTCTGAAATGTCGATTTTCGAATTCCTGAAGCCTCACCTCCCACGTGATCTACGGCTGAGATCTTCCTTGATCTGATGGCTCTGGATCTTTTATCTTTTCGTGAACCGGGAGTTTGAAACTCTCGATTCCAAAAATCGCAACGTCCTCTACTTCCCAAACTCTGAAATGACGAAATTCCACTCCAAGACATGTCGCATTTCGTGACTTTGGGGTTTTCAATGCAAGGTGCCTCGACTCCTTGTCTTTGGAACTTCTGGAATGCCGAACCTCGAAATGCCGAAATGCTGAAATTCCACTGTTCGACTTCACACTCGATAATCACTTTCGCGATTTAAGAGTTAGAGTGACCAAGGATTTTGGCCTTCACTTCGAAATTACAAATCCCAAATTCTCGAAATGCTCTAATGGCTCAAACTGACCACGATCAACGTTCCTCATTGATTCTTGAACCAGGGTGGTGGGTTCATCTAACTCCTAACCACCTTGCAGCTCCACTGGATCCTAGGGTCCCCGCAATTTTGTGAGTTCTCCACGGAGAATTCTGACTGCCCGATTCACTTCTCAATGACTTCTGCGAGACAAATCAGTGTTCTGCCTCCTGAAATTGACTTCTATTTGATAATTCTAACCTTCTTCTCCCTTTGAACACTTCAAAGGTGTTGTCCCTCCTGAGATTTCTCTGGTAAGATCAAACCTCAAAAGGATTCTTGCACGCACTCCTTGCGACAAACTTTTAAATAACCTCTGGTTATTTGAGTCTTCGACTCTGTGCACTCTTTTAAATAGTAGTCCTTCAACATGTACCTTAGTTGATAAGTTATAAGGCTCCAACTAGCCTGCGCACACCTTGCATGGCTCTGTGCTTCACCTACACTTCTACTGGTATGAGAACAACGGTATCTCTCCTGAGATTTCTAAGATAAAGCTCAGACTCCTGTCAACGCACACCTTGAGGATGTTCACTGCACTCCTTGTAGGAAATCTCAGGAAGACAAACAATTGAAACTCATTATTCTTCTCTCTCAGACTTCATACATTCAACATGAAATCATACACACAACATAGCATTGAAACAAATTCATAGTAGAGAAAATAAACCAACTGTAAACATACCATTCAACTAATGTAAACAGTAAGCATCATAACACCATGAAAATTGAGTCAAAGCTTGTTGGCAGCCAACTCATTTTTTTTAATTGCTCTAAAAAAGCTGCCTACACCTCTTGTCTTCTAAACGACAAAGTATCATCGCATTGTGCTTCCAGACGTTTGTTTCATTTTTGCGACAATTACAATTTTATTTCGATTCAGTTTTCACAACTGAAAGTGTGAAAACACCTCTCTCGTTGTCTAGACTGTCGTCATCTTTTATTGATTTGCTGAAAGAGACTTGACCATTGGTTTATCACATCACTGCATAAGGTTCCTTCAAACTATATCCATTCACTTTAATTGCGCGACTTGATTTCTTGATAAAGTATTGAAAATGTTAAGTTAAGAGTTATGTTTGATGTCCTGAGGGTCATAATTGGTTTTGGTTTTATATATGATATAATTCTTATTGTTGTGAACTCTTAACTAATTGTTTTCATATGATCATTGGTTGCAATGTTTTCTACACTTTGATTATGCTAAAAACACATTGGCAATATCGTAAGTTTGATTTCATATAAAATGGCAATGGTGTGAGTTTTGCAAAGGCGCATTGATCAACCTTTTGGATTTTCGATTTTATGGTTTGAACCCTTGCTCGGCACATTGCTTTGTGAGTTTGATATTACATTGGACGACCACACTTTCAAACTATGCATTGGCATGATTGAATTAACATGGGTTTGAAACGTTTGATTGATACGATGGATCGCTGGATTGAACTAAACACTTGGCAAATGATTATGATATATGGTGTCGATGGGTGGCACATTAATATGATGATACACCTATTTGGTTGGCCGTAACATTTGGTTTAAACGATTATGATGTTGGATGGAACAACACCGTACACAGTCATTAATACATTGCATGGCGGTGGTAATCCCACCACCTTCGCACGCATGCAGTTAATTCCGACCTCTTTGAGCGCTGAAGCTATTAAACCCTATCGTTTTTGACCCTGTGCATCGTTTTGTTCAATCCAAACCCCACCATGCACAGAAGAAATGGCTCCTGTCGTGAGGGCAGAGCCCAACGGGTGCCAAGCACTGTTGATATTTGATGGCACTTATAGCGACCTGGAAAAATATGGATGGCTCCAGTTTATAAGGAAATTTGATGGATATAACCTCGCTGTGGCTCGACAATTCGCGTTGTCATTCGATGGCTGCCGAGCCAAAGTTGGTGATGTGCAACTTGAAATCAATGAACAATTTATCAGCTCACTGACTAGTCTTCCTGTTACAGGACATAAGTGGTCGAAAATCTACAAGGTGGATAATGTCCCATGGACATTTCTATTTCAGTCTTGAGCGGTGAACTACTGCGACAGGGGCCTGCCTGCGAAAATGTTAAAGCCTCGCTGGTATGATCTCTTAATGGTAATCAAGCAATTTGTCACTTGAGAGGGTAGGTACGGGTTTGTTCTTCTGTTTCACCTTTGTTTATTGATGGTTTTTATGGGTTTCGAACTCAATATGCCCCACTATCTACACAGAAGTTTGTTCAAGATGGCCAAGCGTTACAAACGCAGCCAGGCTGATACTAGCCTCTTCCATGTGGGATTGATTAAAATGTGTATGATATACGAGTTGGGGTTACGTCGTGACTGCTGGGGTGATTTTCTTATTCGTAATGGTTTTCAAGAGCCCAACCCACCACAGGTTGATAAGCCTGTGGTGACCGAGAGAAATCCTACCCCTGTACCCTACAATGTTTTGCTACCTAAACCTCTACCCGATCCCCCTACGAGCATGCCCGCGTCTGTGACCAAACAGGTCGAAATTGTTAAGCCTACAGTCAATCAGCCTAAACCTAAAGCTAATGCTAATGCCAAAGGAAAGAAAAACTCTCGCTTAATCTCTCGCATGGTGAGAAACACGCCTAAACCCCCTGCCAATTTTGACCCTATCGTGGTCAACGAAGACTCTGATTCTGAAATCGAACGATTTCTCGCCAACGAGTATCCTTACTCAGAGGGTTTATGTGACAAGCCTGCGTGTGATTTCGTCAAGAATTTGCCACCTTGCCTCAGGGATAATCCTAAGTTTCCTGGCATTGGACTACCTCAAGGAACCCTCGGTGAATCATCAAAAAACACTGGCACCCCGTGCGATCAGTGTGGGTTGTGGTTGGAGAGATACTACCTGGATGTCCCAAGGTTGCAATCCAAAATTCACTATTTGGAAAATCAAGTGGCAAAGCTCACTGGTCAGAATGCAAAGATGCAACCCAACGACAAGAAGCAACGAACTATTGGTTCTATCCTGTTTAAGAATTTCGAGTCAGCCACGGCTATTGTTAATTCGAAACTGGCATAATCTCAGCAGTCTAGCTGGTATAACCCTCGTTCATTTATATGGCACATTCATGAACTCTGTGTGCAGTATTGACTTGCTCGGTTACATAAACATGCACTGCTGTATATGATTTGATTTGTTAAATCGAATTTTGTTTATAGTTTGAGTTGGATTTGGTTTTGATTTTAGTAATCATATGCTAGATTTGTTTGGTTTAAATTAGTTATGATTGAAGGCTCTGTTGTATCTATTATAGGAAAATTGTTTTGCAACGTTTTGAAACAAAATATATATGGTAAGTCGAATTGGTTATGATACACACCTACAGTAGTTACCTGCTACTTGCATGTAACTTTGACCAGCCTGGATATGATTTGGATTTTGTTTAAAAAAGGGGTTTTGTTTAAAATCGAGAATTGATGCAAATCATAACAATAACCCGACTTCTAGCCAGTCGATTCGAAAGGCAAATCGACCCTGTTCTGTTGCAAAATTGAACGACACTATATTTTTAGTCACAAACGAAGTTGTAAAACAAAACGACATGCCCAGAAAAAAAAATTCGTCTATAATTGTATTAAACCCGATCTTGTTTGATTACTGTTCAGGTTACGGTTAGCAATATTGTTCGATTTTCACTGTGTCATGCCCAACAATTAAAATAGATGATGATTTTGGTCAAGGCTATTACACATGTTTTGTTAATGTGTATCGTGACAGCTTTCACTTGTTTGATCGAAATAGAATGAATATCGTGCTGAATCTCTACAACCTTTCTATCGTTACTATTGATTGAAATGATATCTATATTGCTACAGCTGTAACGTATGTTTGATGTTCAAATCATATCGATTATAGTTAGGTTGTGGCAGATCTTATTTGATATGGTTACTATCCTGTTTGATCATGATTATTGATTACGATTGTATCGTATCTCATTCGAACTTGATTCAATGTCCAATTTCGACCTGTCAAAGTTTGACTATACTTACGGTAACTAAAGACAAAAACATTTTGGTACTCTGTTTCAATTGAATTTATTTGGATACGATTTGATCTAAATGATAATTTCAATTGGATTATTAGTGACTCGTTTTGAGGATTATTAAAGGATAATTCGATTTGATTTTATTTGATTGAGATCTGGTCCTGTTGGCTATTCTTGACTAGCTACAGAATCAGATGATTTTGTAGCTGAGTCTGTGGAGTCAAAATTTTATTGTTTTCTTAATAAAATATTCTTCTAACTTGATTTTTGATGTCTATTGCAGGTAGATTCGAATTGGCAATAGATATGAGGAGCAGTTGGAGGATATCTTAAGGATTTCACCTGCATTTTTAGTTACTTAGTTTAAGGTATTTTGGGATTATTCCCAGATTGTGTAAAACTGTTTACTATTATTCACAAGGATGTTTTACCTTGTGAGAAACCTATATAAACCTATGGTTTTTGTAATAAGTGACATCCTCAGTTGTGGGAGAACAAGGATATGGATTTCTGATACATACTGGAGTAGAATTGATGTTTTGTCATAGCTTTAGCTTCTCAATATATCAACATTTTGTTTCAATTCTTGTATATCACTTTGTTTATGGTTTATGATTACTTTAGTTATCTAAATCAAATTCAAATGATATAATATTATTACTGTTATCTATAACTTGTTTCTTCCAAATCGATAAAAGACATAACAATTATCAATTCATTTCAGTGAATGATAGCTTTGTCTTCTTCATGGATCGAATTGTTATATATAAGTTTGTTGCATAATAGGTTTCCCCTTTTGCAGGAGTTTATAATCAAAAGATTGTTATGATCCCTTTTATGTCTTATTTGTCCTATAACATACTTCAAGAAGCAGTATAGCTGATCGTTTCCGAAAAGCTTAAGGACTAAATGGTGTGAGTTTCCCTCCTCCAACCAGCTTAGAAGTCATCTTGCGCAGGGCAGACTTGGAGCATTTCCAGGTCAATTAGTAGTTGGTTTACTGTTTTTATTAAGTAGTCCAATATATATAGAAGTTTCATTAGATTTATATTAGATTGCTTTATTTTAGTAAAATACATTAGATAGTTTGATTTCAGTAATGTTTATTCCTTTTCATAAAATATAAAAATTAAAAAGAGATCCTTGGCTGTCTTAGGACAGTAATCAATTGAGTTTTGCAGGTTTTAATCAAATCTGTAGATTGTTTATAGTGTATATTTGGGAATAAGTAATATTACATCTGATTATTAGATAATTGATTTGAGTTATTAATAGATTGTAGATAGAATAGTTAGAATAGTTTATATTAGTATAATTATCTTTGTTTTATTAATTTCTAGTTTCCTTTATTTTAGTTTGATTTCTTTTATTTAGTTAGTTGAGTTTATTTTGTTTTATTAGTTTCTAGTTTCCTTAGTTTAGATTACTTAGCTCAGATCATTTCTCTCTTTGGTTTTCTTAGAAGACCTTAGAGCGGCCAACGGAGCCGTTAAACTCGTCAGGGTGGTCCATTCCAAACGGCTTGGGTTATTTAGACAACCCCGGACCGGTTCCACTCTCCCAGTTGACGGACGGTCAATTTCGCCCATCAACAAAGCTTTATATATTAACTCAAGTGCTCTTGTACATGGGTTCTTCTCTACAGCTCTCTGCTATAGCTCAACAACTTATGAATTCTCTATGTCATACTATTTTTTCTCTCTCTCTGTTCTAAAGATACAAGGGTGAGGGTGTCTATATCCGTTTTCCCTCCTGCACTTCTAAACTGTCTAATCTATTAAATCAAATCTACCTACTTTCATTAAACAGACTTAAATGCCTATTATATTCGGCAGATGAAAGAAAATATATCAAGATTTGTTTACAACATCTAGATATAAATGCGAGTACGCTTCCCCTAGCTATTACATTAATATCCGCTCATTAAATTTTCAAAATATTTCAAAATGTGTGCTGTGCTTTTCCAGTTGTCTTTCACTTTTATGCTTGCTTGGCTGGCTACTTACGATGCTCCTGCATCATGCCTCCTTGCTTGAAAATTTTCATGAACTCCTGTTCATGAGCTCTTGCACGGTCTTTCCATGGCTATGAATTTCTTCTTCATCCTCCCAACTGGCATCTTCAAATGGATGTCCTTTCCATTTGATCGAGTATTCAAAATACTCTTTTCTACTAGTATTTTTGCTAATCCTCTTATCAATTATGCTTTCCATCTATGGATTTTTAGCTATAGGCATTTGTTTTGTCCATTGAACCTCTTTCTATTCCTCCTATGCTCCTGCTTCTTCAGCTCTATAAGGGTACAAATCCGCAACATTGAATATCGGTGAGATTTTGATCCCATCGGGTAATTCAATATCATATGTGTTTGCCTCAAATTTCCTTAAGACCTTGCACAGTCCAATCTTTTTCATCTTTAGTTTGTTATATGTTCCCCTTGGGAACCTCTCCTTCCTCAGATGCGCAAGAATTAGATCACCAATTTCAAATTGAAGTTCTCGCTTGTGTTGATCTGCTCTTCGCTTGTATTCTTGACTTAAACTCCGCAATCGCTCCTTAACTCGGTTGTGAAGCTCCTTCATTCCTTCTACAAATTCCTCTGCACTAGCACTTTTGAATTCATTTTGTTCCGAATATTTCAATTCAGAAACTCCCCTTGGCTGCATTCCATATACAATCTGGAATGGACTCTGCTCTATTCTTATATTGAGTGAATCATTGTAAGCGAATTCTGCCTGTGGCAGAATGTGTTCCCACTGACTGTGGTGTTTAGTCACTAAGCTCCTCAACAAATCTCCCAAGCTCCTATTCACAACTTCTGTCTGCCCATCCATCTGAGGATGATACGTTGAGCTAAAAGAAAAACTTGTCCCCAAATTCTTCCATAAGGTCCTCCAGAAATGTCCTACGAACTTGGTACCTCGATAAAAAATGATACTCTTTGGCAAGCCATGAAGTCTGATGACTTCCTTGAAAAACAGATTCGCAATATGAGTTGCGTTGTTGGTTTTCTGGCATGGTATGAAATGTGCCATCTTTGAAAATATGTCTACTACTACAAAGATTGAATCACATCCTCTTTGTGTACTTGGTATTCCCAATATGAAATCCATGCTCACTGCATCCCATGGCCTTTCAGGTATGGATAATGGTTGGTATAACCCTGTGTTCTACCTTTTACCTTTTGTGTGTTGACAAATTCTGCATCTGTCCACAAATTTATTAACATCTGTCCTCATCCCTGGCCAAAAATATGATCCATTCAACTTTGAGAACATCTTATCATGACCGAAGTGTCCGACCAATCCTCCACTATGTTTTTCCTTCAGCAGATTCTCCCTCATGGAGAATTTTGGAATACATAGTTGATTGCCCCTAAATAATAATCCATCCTGGATCATATACTCGGTCCATTGGCTTCTGTCCCTGAGAATTGGATTCTCATATGCCTCATATGCTTCCTTAAAATCTGGGTCATCCCTGTACATTTCTTTGAGGTTATCAAAACCCAAATTCTTGACTTTGAATTCCTGCATAAGAAAATATTTCCTGTTCAAAGCATCAACAACTTTGTTAGCAGTTCCAGAAATATGCTTAATCACAAAAGTAAAATTCTGCATGTATTCAACCCATTTAGCATGTTTTTGGTTCAACTTCTCCTATTGAGTCACGAATTGTAAAGCGTGATTATCGTTGTACAAAACAAACTCCTTGGGAACCAAATAGTGTCTCCATTTCTTCAATGCTTGTATGACTACATAGAATTATTTGTCATATGTGGAGTATTTAATTTTTGCTTCATTCATTTTTTCACTGAAATATGCGATCGACCTATCATCTTGGCTCAAGACTGCTCCAATTTCAAATCCACTCGTGTCACACCTGATCTGGAATGTCTTGCTGAAATCTGACAAAACCAGAATTTGTTGCTCAGTAACCCTCTTCTTCAGTAGATTGAAACTCTTCTCTGCTTCCTCCATCCAGTGAAAAGATTTATGTCTTTTCTTCACCGTATCCATCATTGGTGAGCTAATTCCACTGAAGTTTCAGATGAATTTCCTATAGAAGCTAGCCAAACCATGGAAGCTTTGAACTTCAAATACACTCTTCGGTGATGGCCAATTCTTAATCGCATTTACCTTTTCCGGATCCATTTTCAGTTCATTTGCAGAGATAACAAAACCCAAATAAATGAGTTTTGTCTTCATAAATGATGATTTCTTCATATTAATCAACAACTTCTCTTGTTGTAATCTCTTCATTGCTGTAGCTAAATTCTTTAAGTGTTCTGCTTCTGTCTTGCTGAAAATCAATATATCATCAAGATATACAATGACGAATTTCCCAATGAAATTCTTCAGGACTTCGTTCATTAATCTCATGAAAGTACTGGGTGCATTCGTTATGCCAAATGGCATGACAAGCCATTCATACAACCCCTCATTCATCTTTAATACTGTCTTCCATTCATCACCCTCTCTCATTCTAATATGATGGTATCCACTTTTCAAATCAATCTTTGAAAAAAAAAAATCTCCACTCAAGCAATCCATCAAGTCATCCATCCTTGTTAATGGAAATATGTATCTGATGGTAATCTTATTGATTGCCCTTTAGTCTGTACACATTCTCCAGCCTCCATATTTCTTTGGGATGAGCATTGTCGGAACAACGCATGGACTCAAGCTCTCTCGAATCAATCCTTTATCCATTAAGTTCTGGACCTGTCTCTTAACTTCTTCATTTTCCTGTGGCGTCAACCGGTACGTTGCTTTGTTCGGTAAACTGTCTCCAGGTATAAGATCAATACGATGGCTTATACTCCTGATAGGTGGCAACGAACAAGGTAGTTTGTCCACTACTATATCAACAAACTCTCCCAGCAACTTCTGGATTTCTTCTGGTAAATCATCTATTCTTGTACTGGTCAAAACAATTTTGGGCTTCCTGACCACAATAAATTGTGTGTCTTCCTTCTTCTTAACCTCATTAAGAAGTTCCTTCCCACTCATGAGAAGTACAATGTTTCTCATCTCTGTTTTCACCTCTTGGCTCTTAATCGACAACAACATGTGAGTTCAACCATTTTTCTTCAGGGTGTATGTGTTCTTTCTCCCATCATGAATCACGTTTCTATCATATTGCCATGGTCTACCCAACAATAGATGACAAACATCCATGGGAATGACATCACATACTGTTTCATCTTTATATCCTCCTATTTTAAATTCAACTAAACATTGTTTAGTGACATTTACCTGATGTCCTTTTTGTAGCCATGAAACTCTGTATGGGTTTGGATGTACAACAGTCTCCAACTCCAGCTTTTCTACCATTTCTATAGATACGAGATTATCTATGCTACCTCTGTCCACTATGACCTTGCATACTCTATCCTTAGTTTTTCAAGTAGTCCGAAACATACTGTTCCTTTGGGCTGGGTTCTCGACCTCCTTCTCCGGCTTCAAGAGAACTTTCCTCATCATCAAAGATCTTCCACCCTCAACATATTCTGCCTCAACATTCCATCCTTGAGATTCGGCAATGTGAGTTTCACCACCATCTTTCTTCTTATATGGACACTCATAGGATTTATGTTCGACTTTTCCACAGACAAAGCATTTCACTTCACCTTCTCTACCTCTTCCTCTTCCTCTGGATCGAGGAAAAGTATTTCTATCAGCATACTTCCTTCCTTGTGAGCTTCCTCCTCTCTCAGGTTGAGGTTTCTTCCCCTCTTCTTTAGGTTTCTGAGTTCTGTCTTGGACAATTGTTTTACCTATGGGTTGACTTCTACCTCGGCCTCTTTGACCTTGCTTCTCGCTCAGCTTCTCTTCATCTTTCAGAGCTATCTAATAAGCATATTCCACATTTCAAATGGTCATCATGCTCATCTCATCTTGAATGGCATGTCATAGACCATTCATGTACCTGGAAACTTTTTCATCATCACTTTCCCGATGACCCGCTCTGATGTTTATCCTGTAGAATTCTTCAGTGTATTATTTTACTGACACCAACTTCTATCTCAAATTCTGCATCCTTCAAAATAGAGTGATTTTATAATCCCTGGGTATAAATTTGTCTTTCATCTTTGCAACCCTTCTATCCCATCTTTTGATTTTATTCTTGCCCTTGCAGTATCTGTCAGCCTGCAGTTCATCCCACCATAGTGCTGCATGCCCTTTAAGTCTAGTAATGGCATGATTGACTTTCTTTTCTTCCTTGACATCATCATAGTCAAAGTATTTGTCTAGAGCTCTAATATAGTCTATAAGTTCTTCAACATCTAAGTTTCCTTCATATATTGGAATGTCCATTTTTTCTCTGGCACCTGTTGGCGTCAGAAGTCACTCCTAGATTGCAACAGGAGTAAGCCTGAGGCCCATCAGTTTATGTCACGATTTGTTAAAAGGGGGCGATCAAATGGAAGTAAACTCAAAAAAATATCGCTTACTTAGAAAACTGGGTTGGAACAGCAAGGACATGCGAGGTATTGATCTAACAGTAAATTTTGCATAGTGGTGAGTAAGTGGAGGGAAAGAAAGGGGAAAAGTCTCAGATATGAGATCCTCTCAGACCGGAGAAACTTCAAAGTAAACCTCAAATGTTGCAGAACTAATACAATCAAACATGCATCATATAGTTACATCAACACCCGACTGGATCATCCATACCCGAGATTTCAGATTCATAGGAAAAAGGAAAGGAGGAGGTTGGTCGCCATTAAACAAGAAATCTCAAAATATCATTCTATAACCAGAGAACAAGAGAATTTGTTAAAGATTTACAGTCAGGAGCTTTGCTCTACCATCGATATCTTTACAAAAATGGCAAAATTTCCTACATATACTTGGAACTAACTCAGGCGTTGAAGGCACGATCACATCATGAGTTCAATGCTTGACGTTGAGGAGTTTCTCTATCAGGCTGTGCATGCAGACTTTTGGCAAACTGCCCATGTAGTCTTATGTCAGACACGATCCTTGTCAAGATAGAATGACAGTCTGCCTCTATTCTTTGTCCTTTTCTGGGCTTTCCATTTATGGTGGAGACGATGTCTAACCACCACCAACCTTCTCAATAACTACTTCCTCAGGATGAGGCGAGGCTTGGTCAACTCTGCATCTACAAGATGTGGCAGTCTGCCTTTGGTTGTCTTCTACTTTGCTGGACTGCTACGGGGGAACCGAGATGGCGGACGTGGAGGAGACCCTAGTGAGGAGGATGAGGTGGTGCTACGACACTAGATGAGAAATGCCACGGGGCATGGATAGGACATAGGTGGATGTGGCATGGAGTGCGGGGTACAGGTGGGTGAGAGAGGTAATGTGAAGGAGGATTAGGGACAACCATACAGGTGGAGGATGAGAGGGACAAAAGGGAAGAGGAATATGACATGGGGGAAGTGGCAACTGAGGGAAGAATGTGGGGAGGAACACCTGGCAGAAGGTGACAGGTGGGAGCGAGGAAAGGGGAAAGAGATGTGCCAGGATGGCATTGAGTGGAAAACACATGGCAAAAGGTGGACAATGGAGGAAAATCAGAGATATGACAATGGGGGCCCACTTTAAGCCACCAATTTTGGACCCCGCCCCCCCTATTAAAGGTAGATAGAAAAAGGGGGTCCGGAATCCAACCTTGACCATAGATCTGAGCTCCCAAATCCAGGCCATTGAGAGATGCGTGCTCAAATTCTGGACCCGCCCCACTTTAAAGGTAGAATGGAGAGGAGGCTCGAGAATCCAACCTTGACCGTAGATCTAGGTGTGTAGATCCCGACTGCTCAGATCTGCCTGCTCCTTAGCTTCATGTGCTAAGAGTCGTCCCTGATGGACGACTGAAACTGCTCCACGATCAATGGACCAGACTCTTTTTGGAATTCGCCCATCGAGAGTTCTTCCTCCTTTGCTCTCGAAGCCCTGGTAACCAAAATGCGATGAAGCTTGATCACATGCCACATGCCCCTGCTGAAATGGAAGACCCCAATCACTCATCACTTAATGAGTGTTTAAACTCAACTGCCTCCACTTTAGCCCTGCAACCTTGTGACCGAGTGCCAGGACCATGGGCCCACACCCAAAGGCGCCTTTGCATCTCGCATATCATGGATGGGAGGGGGTCGGCCCTTGTATTTAAAAGTCATGATAGCCGAGATGGCGATCGAATTTAATCAGGCGCCACGTGTCCCGACCGGATCGGATGACCACGATCATTTCATGACTTTGGAATTAAGGGATGATCCCATGCACTAAACCTCATGCAACTCCGATAATCATGAATTCATGCTGATCGATGATCTGCTTCCTCAACGAATCTTGGCCATTGAAAATATATCTTTGCCCGCTCGCTTGACTTTAAGCCCAAAATGAACTTCTTTTGTGTGATGCACTTGACACTCAAGAATGCGACCTTTAAATAAAACGCATTTGATGGGATTTTCAAACTCGTTTCTTTTCATTTTACACCAAGGTCCTACAATCAGAGAGAAGCATCCCCCCTTGCAAGAATTGGTGCTAACATTAGAATCCATGGGGGATAGAGTCATCCCTACGATGCTCTAAGAACTCCTTACAGCTTCAGTGCCTTGCTGTTGGGCTATGGAGTCATTTACTAAGACGAGAATAAATAGAAAAACAATATTTTAAAAAAGAAGAGGATCCGTCTAAGGCTCAGAAAAAACATTTCTTCAGGAAATGCCCATTTACTGGGCCATTAAAAACTTCTTCGCCCTTCAAATCCTGCAATCTGTAAGTGTTGTTCGAGAATACTTCAGAGATTTTGAAGGGCCCAATCTAGAGTGTCAAACTTGCTGTGTTTACCCCTATCCTACCTGGGTGCATCCCATTTAAGCACCAAATCACCCAGCTCAAATTCCTTCTTCCTGACCTTCTTGTCAAAGTCCTGCTTGATCTTCTGCTAATGACTATGATCTCTTTCCATTACCTGCTCCCTGATATGTTTCA
The DNA here is from genome assembly GCA_010110895.2 of Picea sitchensis. Lineage (NCBI taxonomy): Eukaryota > Viridiplantae > Streptophyta > Pinopsida > Pinales > Pinaceae > Picea > Picea sitchensis. Next base: position 16,034 of record SNQJ01S0010942.1, read on the forward strand.
CTTCCACCATTTTATGAATCCTTCTGACCATATGGTCTGTCTCTCCGTCATGATCCTGAAATAATTTCTCTACAGGTAAAGCGAGCTGAGTGATAAAAACAACCTCTGTCCCATAAATAAGTTGAAGAGGTGAGGTGCCCAGGGATTTCTTTGTTGTCACTCGATCGACCCATAGGGTGAATTTGAGCTTCGAATCCCAGACCCTCTTATTGTCTTCCAGTAATATTTTAATGAGTTTGATTAGACTTTTATTGGAAGATTCTGCCAGTCCATTTCCTTGAGGATAATAGGGAGTGGAGTGAATTAGTGAAATCTCGAATTGCTCATAAAGCTTAACCAGAGGCTCAGACTTGAAAGAAGCAGCATTATCAGTGACAATTCTACTGGGAAAGCCAAATCTCTATGATATCCTCCAAGAATATGATAATTACTTTGTGTGAAGATTTCCTAGTGGGGGAAACTTCTATCCACTTGGTGAAATAATCTGTTGCGGTCAGGATCCATCTGTGCTAGCCACTTGAAGGTGCATGAATTTCTCCAATGAAATCTAGCCCCCATTGTTCAAAGGGTGTTGAAGCTACTATAGGCTTTAGTGGTAGAGATTTGAGCTTCTGCTTTCTTGAGAACCTTTGGCATTTGATGCAAGCTCTGACTTCTCTGCAGACATTGAATAAGGTGGGCCAGTAGTATCCATCCCTGAGAATTTTATGAGCTGTGGTCTTCCACAAATGTTGACCCCCACAAAGGCCACTATGGAAATCAAACATAACTTTTTGGGCTTCCTGTGGGTTCAAACACCTCAGAAACACCCCTAAAGGGTCTCTCCAGTACAAGGCTTGGTCAATAAGGAAATATCTGATAGCCTTGAGCTTTAAATCTCTTTCCTTGCTTTTTCCCATTCCATCAGGAGGCTTCAACTCTTGCAGAAAGTACAAAATGTCTCTGTACCAAGTGCATTCTGCTAGTGATAAGTCACCCTGAGAGATTTTTCTCTATGACTCAGCTTGCTAACTTTCTAAGAAATATTTGATGAAGCCAACCCCCAAGGCCTTGCAATTAGATCTAGCTAGCAGCTTGGCTAAACCCTGTCCTTTAACCAACTTGGTGGGCTTTATCTCCAGGTCAAACTCAAGGATCTTGGCAATCCATTTACCTCTTCTCCCATCTATGTCAGGCTATATAAGGATGTCTTTCACAGAGGCTGAAGGAACGTATGCAATCACTCTTGAGTGCAATACATAAACTCTGAAAGCTTTGAGATCTTTCACCAAGGCATAGGCCTATTTCTCCATGATCTCATACCTAATTTCTACATCTCTTAATGCCTTACTGAAGAAGGAAATGGGTTTCTCTCTCCCTTCCTCATTTTTCTGCAATAATACCGTTGCTACTGTATCAAAAGAAGCAAAAGAAAAAACTAGGAAATCCTTGGAATAATCAGGACTGATCAACACAGGTGCCTCAATCAATGCCTTTTTTATTTGGACAAAAGATTCCCTGGGTTCAATAGTCCATTTCACTTCATTTCCCTTTCTAAGCATGGTTGTGATGTGTTTCACCAGCTCAACAAAATTTGAGACGAACCTCCTTAGAAAGTTAATCTTCCCTAAAAAAGCCTGGACTTCCTTTCTAGACCTGGGAAGTGAGTCAGTCTGAATTGCCTCTAGCCTACTGGGATCAATCCTCACTCCCTCTGCTGATACTATATGGCCTAACAACTTCCCCTCCTTCATAGAAAACAAAGATTTCTTGGGATTTAAGGAAAGACCAAGCCTCTGACATTTCAAGAAAACTTTCCTCAGGTGACAACAATACTCTTTATCAGACCTAGAGAAGACTGTGATGTCATCCAGATAGATCACCACAAACTGATCTTTCTCCCCAATGAAGGCTATGTCCATGTCTCACTGAAATGTTGCTCTTGCATTCATTAATCCAAAAGTCATCTTGGTATACATGAATGTGCCCCAAGGAGTGGTGAAGGTTGTTTTCTTTCTGTCCTCAAGCATGACTGATATCTGATTATAGCCAGAAAAACCATCAATCATGGATATCCTAGATGCACCAGTTACCCTCTGCAATATGTGTTCCATGTTGGGAAAGGGATAGTTGTCTTTCTTTGAGCTCATGTTCGGGTTCCTGAAATCAACACAAATCCTGATTTCTCCACTTTTCTTCCTCACCGGGACCAAATTGGCCACCCACTCAGAATATCTCAAGGGGACAATGATTTGGGAATCTAACAATTTCTTCACTTCTCTCTCCATGACAGGCAACAACATGAGATTTATCTGCCTTATCTTCTGCCTAAATGGATTAGCCTCTTCCTTCAGTGGGATCTTGTGTTCAATGACAGATGTGTCATATGTCTTGAGGTCTTCATAGGTCCATGCAAACACATCAACAAATTCTCTTAATAACTCAGTATATCTGGCCCTCTCTTCTTTGGTCAGGCTGCTTGACAACTTGACAAACTTAGGCTCCTCCTGTGTGCCAATGTTTCACTCAGCTGTATCAACATCTTCATTTGAAACCCTACCCTTTACTGCCACATAATTCCCATCGAACAATCTTTCTAAAGGGACTACTCCCTTAGGGATGTGATTGCTAGGCAGCTGAACAATATGGTGATTAACAATTTTATTTAAAAATACCTTAGGGTGAGGGTCACCTTCGGGATCAAGGTCCTGATCAATGTGCAATGCGGAGAATTCATAAACAGACTGAAGACTTTTTTTGATTTCAATATTTTCTTCGAATACCTTCCAATGCTTGATATTGTCCAGTATAGATGGCCTACATCTGATCTCAACATCATATTTGATCTTAGGTGGCAGAGGGATTCTGAATAGACTAGTTGATAGAGCTAAGGAATCGACCAAAGTATTTTCCTCTCTTGGAATAAAAGAAATGTTGAAAGCTGAGAATAAATTATCAATCCGGTCCCACACCTCACCTTTGTAACTTCTGAGCTGAGAATGCTTAGCCCGATAAGCATTTATGGCTTGCTGGATAATCAACTCAGCATATCCAAACACTTCTACCTCCTCAATTCCCATTTCTTTTGTAGTCCTTAAACCTAGAACAAGAGCTTCATATTCTGCCACATTGTTGGTAGTTTCAAATTCCATCTTGTATGACAGGGATATGGTTTCCTGACGAGGCGACACAAAAACCACTCCCGCGTCAGTGCCTTCTCTAGAAGAAGCTTCGTCGAAGAACATATTCCAAATAGAGGTGGTTGAAGGAGGTATCTCATGATTAAATATGGGCTGCTTTTTGATTTGAAAAGGGGCTTGAGGAGTGTCAGTAAGCTGCAATAAACTAGACCCCAAATCAGTGTCAAGTGCAAAGATAGGATGATTGGTGGGGTTTTCTTCATCACTACCAATGTAAGCCAACTGAGCTTGTCTGTACAACCTCCTGTGTTCCCCTCCAAAGACTGTAATGGTGGAATATGAGAGATCCATATGTAATGTTACTCCAAGTATTTTAATCCAAGATCTTGACAACAACATGCTGAACTTGGGGGGAACATCAGCTACTACAATGTCCATGACCACACTCTTCATTGGCAGCTAAAATAAAGAGACCACCAAGTGTTTGATGACTCCACTGTAATGGTGGCATATGCGAGATCCATATGTAATGTTCCTCCAAGTATTTTAATCCAAGATCTTGACAACAACATGCTGAACTTGGGGGGAACATCAGCTACTACAATGTCCATGACCACACTCTTCATTGGCAACTAAAATAAAGAGACCACCAAGTCTTTGATGACTCCAAGGCATTGCACCCTCCTTGAATCAAAAGAGTACAAATCATGATAAGTCTTTGTCACTTCCAGTCCCAATTCTTCCATGACTATTTAGGGCATAAGGTTATGGGAAGCTCCTGAATCCATGAGGCAATTATGCATCACCTTATCATGTATGTTCAAGGATGTGTAGAAGGGAGGGGATGAATCATCTCTGTCTTCTACCATGGGACCTAGGACAACTACCAACTTTTTATCTTGAATATTTACTGAGTCCGTGGAAGGCTGCGCGGACTCAGATTGTAGCAGTTTGGATAGGGACCTTCTGAAATCTTCATTTTTAACTAGTTCTGAGAGGGGTACGGGAATCCTAATCTTTTGAATTTTGTGCTCAAAAACAAAGGAGGAAAGAGGCCTAGGCACTTCCCTTACCTCAAAGATAGGTTCCTTGGCTATTGGTGAAGTATTCTGAGTTTTCTTTTCTTTAGTAGTGATTGTTGTAGGTTTAGCAGAGCTTTCTGCTATGAGGGGTTGATCCTGGCTATCAAAATTCCCTTCTTTCTTCTTTGACCTGAGATTGTATCTGTTAGAAGTGTTGCTGGCCTTTTCCCCTTTACCCAACTCATTGATTTGAATGTTCATAAGGGATTCTTCATATGCATATTGAGTCAAATGGGGAAAAGGGGAAGTGTCTTCAATACAGTGAATTTCAGGGCCAAGCTCATCTATCTCCTCTCCTTCCTCATGAGAAACTAGGTTACTTTGGAGAGGGGTTTGAATCCTCTGATCATCTCTATGTTTTCTCCTGGGTTCCCTTGGCAAAGCCTGTGGCATATTGTTACTAGGCCTTATGAAGCCTCTGTTATCAGTATTTTGGGGATTTCTGTACATGGGCTTCCTTTCTAACTCCCACCTTTTCATCCTAGCTGAAAGTGATTTCAACATTTTAGTTACCTCGTTCGGAGAGGAATTGGATGGGGAGGCTTTAGGTATCTTCCTGGATATGTCTCTATCAACCTTATTCCCAAGTCGGTCAACAACCAATATGTTAGATTCTACTTCCACGGCTGCATCCTGCATGTGAGACAGAGTAGTGGCTCTCCTTTCCCTCAACATTAGGCAGAAATCGGGATCAAAAGCGCTAGCATAAGTGATTTTAGCAGAGGCTTCTGAGGGCTTTATCTCAGCAGGGATCTTATTGTACATTTTACTGAATCTCTTGGAGAAGTCAGAGATGGACTCTCCTTCCTTTCTCTTCAAAGATCCAAACTTTGTCATGTAATACATGAAGTCTTTTTTGTCTCTCCATTGTCTCAAAAAGGCATTATCCAAAGCCTCAATCCCATCGATAGATCCAGGAGGCAGGGCCCTAAACCACTTTCTAGCCTCTCCTTCAAGGTTATGGATGAAAATCCTCATCCATACGTCTGCATGCATGATAACATGATCATCTATGAAGCTGTAAAAGGCTTCAAGGTGTTCTTTTGCAGCTATGTCCCCTTCGCCTGTAAACTTTGGCAGCTGCCTACGGTAGCCATCTGCTAGAAGGGAATTGAGAGGTTGAGGTAACAAAAGGTGAGCATACCTAGTAGCTATTATAGCCTCCATTCTGTTCATGGGGGGATTTTCTCCTGCCACAGGAATATTAGGTGGAGGAGAACTCAGAGGAGAAGGATCTTGAAATACAGGGGATACTGGAAATGAGCTTCTAGGTGGAAGGGGAAACAATGGGGGATCAAGAGAGAAGGCTAAGGGGCTTGAGTCAACATTTGATCCTCTCTGTACAATAGAAGAAATAGTAATAAGAGGAGGGGTGGTAAAATCTTCTATGGTCTTGGGTCTATGCCAAGGTATAACTTCAGGGGAGAGAGGAGTGACAAGGATTTCTCCCTCCAATCCCAGACCAAGAGGGGAAAACTCAGTAGGAACACTCCCGAAATTCAGGAAACGAGAAACTTTAGAAACAGGTCTACTAGGAAGCCGAGAAGAAGAAAACAGAGTTTCTACAAAAGGAGATGGAAAATTAAATGGTTGAATGATGGAAGTTTCTCCTTCGGCGACCTTTCCTCTTTTGCTAATTACCTTCGGATCAGCTTCAGGTGTAGCTAGAGGCAGTTGTGGATGGGACCGCGTGTGTCTACCTCTGGAAGCCACAACTAAAACAACAAGTTTTCCACAATGGAGTCGCCAAGTGCACAGTAGCAATATCATAGGGCTCTGATGCCTGATGCACCTTCAGAATCAGAGGCTCAATGTCATTCTATCCCAGGGAAAATTTTCAACTTCATCCCCGACAATGGCGTTAGAAGTCACTCCTAGATTGCAGCAGGAGTAATCCTCAGGCCCATCAGTTTATGTCACGATTTTTTAAAAGGGGGTGATCAAATGGAAGTAAACTTAGAACAATATCGCTCACTCAAAATTGGGTTGGAACAACAAGGACATGCGAGGTCTTGATCTAACTTAAGCCAGTAAAATTTGCATAGCGGTGAATAAGTGGAGGGAAAGAAAGGGGAAAATTATCAGATATGAGATCCTCTCAGATCGGAGAAACTTCAAAGTAAACCTCAAACATTGTAGAACTAATACAATCAAACATGCATCATATAGTTACAACAACACTTGACTAGATCATCCATACATGGGCTTTCAGATTCAGAGGAAAAAGGAAAGGAGGAGCCTGACCGCCATTAAACAAGAAATCTCAAAATATAATTCTATAACCAAAGAACCAGAGGCTTTGTTAAATATTTATAGTTGGGAGCTTCGTTGTACCATCGATATCTTTAGAAAAATGGTAAAATTGCCTACATATACTTGGAACTGACTCAGGCGTTGAAGGTATGATCACGTCATGAGTTCAATGCTTGACATTGAGGAGTTTCTCTGTCAGGATGCGCATGCAGACATTGGGCAGACTACCCATGCAGTCTTCTGTCAGACACAATCCTTGTCAAGATAAACTGACAGTCTGCCTCTACGCTTTTTCCTTTTCTGGGGTTTCCATTTATGGTGGAGACGATGTCTAACCACCACCAACCTTCTCAATAACTTCTTCCTCGAGATGAGGCGAGGCCCTGTCAATTATGCATCTTCAAGACGTGGAAATCTACCTTTGGTTGTCTTCTGCTTCACTGGACTGCTGCGGGGGAACCCAGATGGCGGACGTGGAGGAGACCCTGGCGAGGAGGATGAGGTGGTGCTGTGACACCAGATGAGAAATGCCACAGGGCATGGATAGGACACAGGTAGAAGTGGCATGGAGCGCGGGGTACAGGTGGGTGAGAGAGGTAAGGTGGAGGAGGAGTAGGGACAATCACACAGGTGGAGGATGAGAGGGACAAAAGGGAAGAGGAATATGACATGGGGGAAGTGGCAACCGAGGGAAGAATGTAGGGAGGAACACCTGGAAGGAAGTGACAGGTGGGAGTGAGGAAAGGGGAAAGAGATGTGCCATGATGGCATTGAGTGGAAAACACATGGAGGAAGGTGGAAAATGGAGGAAAATCAGAGATATGACAATGGGGGCCCGCTTTAAGATGCCAATTCTGGACCCCCCCCCCCTATTAAAGGTAGATAGGAAAAGGGGGTCCATAATCCAACCTTGACCATAGATCCGGGCTCCCAAATATAGTCCGTTGAGAGATGTGCGCTCAAATTCTAGACCCCCCCTTCTTTAAAGGTAGAATGACGAGGAGGCTCAGGAATCCAACCTTGACTGTAGATCTGGGCATGCAGATCCCGTCCGCTCAGATATGCCTTCTCCTTAGCTTCATGTGATGAGATTCGTTCCTGATGGATGGTTGAAACTGCTCCATGATCAATGGACCAGACTCTTTCAGGAATTTTCCCATCGAGAGTTCTTTCTCCTTTGCTCTCGAAGTCCTGGTAACCGAAACATGACGAAGTTTGATCACATGCCACATGCCCCTGCTGAAATGGACGGCCTTGATCACTCGTTGCTCATTGAGCATTTAAAATCAACTGGCCTCCACTTTAGCCCTGCTACCTTGTGACCAGGCACCAGGACCGTGGGCCCACACTCAAAGGCGCCTTCACATCTCATGTATCATGGATGGGAGGGGGTTGGCCCTTGTATTTCAAAGTCACGATAGTCGAGATGGCGACCATATTTAATCAGGTGCCATGTGTCCCAACTGGATCAGATGACCACGATCATTTCGTGACTTTGGCCTTAAGGGATGAGCCCATGCACTAAACCTCGTGCAACTCCACTAATCGTGAATTCCCACTGATTATCGATCTGCTTCCTCGACGAATCCTAGCTGTTGAAAATAGATCTTTGCCCTCTCGCTTGGCTTTAAGCCCGAAATGAACTTCTTCTGTGTGCTAGACTTGCCGCTCATGAATATGGTCTTTGAATAAAACACATTTGATGGGATTTTAAAACTCGTTTCTTCGTATTTTACACCAAGGGCCTACAATCAGAGAGAAACATCCTCCCTTGTAAGAATTGGTGCTAACAACACCTATCCTCACAACAACCCTGAATAGATGTTCTTCTGTAGCATCTTCCACTGCAACTTCTTCTCCTTCATCTCCAGCTTCATTTTCACTTTCATCTTTGATGATATTCCCAACGTCAATTGTGTGCCTCTATGTTGTCTCCATAGCATCAAGCCTGACACGTAATTCGTGCATTTCCCTTTCCACTGCTAGATCAGGTAATTTCCGGTCTCTTCTTCTCGGCGCCATGGCTGTAAAATTTCTCCCTTCTCTCTGCTACAGAAAGCAAAGAATTTATTCTATGCTCTGATACCAAATGATGCAGACCCCTGACCCTCGGGCCAAGATCCACACAGGATAGTTCTAAATCTTTCTCTGAGTCAGATTCACTCTTCAGTTTCCCCAAAGGGAATACCTCACACACAAACAAGGGTGTATTCCACAGGTCCTTATGAGTTATGCCTGTATGATCAAACATAAGACGTTAACTCCACAACTGACCTCAATACTTTTTTCGATTCGAAATTTCAGATTTCGCGATTTCGTGAATCCTGTTGTCGAGCCCCTTGTCTCATTCAACCTTTGAAACCCCAAACGTCAATGACGGTTGACTCCTTCAATGTGTCAAACACATGCCACTTGTCGCCCACTTATTTCTCTTTTCTTCGAGACTTGAGCGAACAACCTACAATTGTTCCTCTTCCCTTATGATTCCCCGAATTCTGAAATTTCTCCATTGGTGAGGTCGATGGCCTTCCAAGATTTTCACTGAACCTTGACCACCTCCTTTGGCTTCTGTCGCACGTATCCTCTGACTAACACTTGGGACCCACCCTTCGACGTTTCTATTTTCGTGATTTTAGGAGTTGCGTGACCATGCAACTCTACCTCTTGAGTCCTGAAACCCCGAAACCCAATTGGGCCCCAACGGCTTTTGTTCCTCAACCTTTCGGGAATTTTCCCTTTCGCTCTTTGGGATTTCATGACTCATGAAAATCCACAGCAGAAAGGTTCCTTACCTTCAGAAATGTCGATTCCTGAATTCCCGAAGCCTCACCTCCCACGTGATCTACGACTGAGATCTTCCTCGATCCAATGGCTCTGGATCTTTCAGCTTTTCACGAACCAGGAGTTTGAAACTCACAATTCCAAAAATCACAACCTCCTTTACTTCCCGAACTCTGAAATGCCGAAATGATGAAATTTTTCTCCAAGACACGTCGCATTTCGCGACTTCAAGGTTTTCAATGCAAGGTGCCCCGACTCCTTGTCTTCGAAACTGCCGAAATGCCAAACCACAAAATGCTGAAATGCCAAAATTCCATTGTTCAACTTCACACTCGATAATCACTTTCACGATTTGGGAGTTAGAGTGACCAAGGATTTTGGCCTTCACTTCGAACTTACAAATCCCAAATTCCCAAAATGATCTAACAGCTCAAACTAACCACGATCAATGTTCCTCATTGATTCTTGACACCAGGGTGGTGGCTTTGTCTAACTCCTAACCACCTTGTAGCTCCACTAGATCCTAGGGTCCCCGTGATTTCGCGAGTTCTCCATGGAGAATTCGGACCGCCTGATTCACTTCTCAATGACTTCTGTGAGATGAATCAGTGTTCTCCCTCCTGAACTTGACTTCTATTTGATAATTCCGACCTTCGTCTCCCTTTGAACTCTTCAAAGGTGTTTTCCCTCCTGAGATTTCTCTAGTAAGATCAAACCTCAAAAAGATTCCTGCACACACTCCTTGCGACAAAATTTCAAATAACCTCTGGTTATTTGAGTCTTCGACTTTGTGCACTCTTTGCAACAGTAGTCCTTCAACCTTTACCTTAGTTGATAAGTTCTAAGGCTCCAACTAACCTGTGAACACCTTGCATGGCTTTGTGCTTCACTTGCACTTCTACTGGTATGAGAACAATAGTATCTCTCCTGAGCTTTCTGAGATAAAGCTCAGATTCCTGTCAACGCACAGCTTGTGGACATTCACTGCACTCCTTGCAGGAACTCTCAGGAAGAGAAACAATTGAAACTCATTCATCTTCTCTCTCAGACTTCATAGATTCAACATGAAATCATACACAGAACATAGCATTGAAACAAATGCATAGTAGAGAAAATAAACCAACTGTAAACATACCATTCAACTAATGTAAACAGTAAGCATCATAACACCATGAAAATTGAGCCAAAGAATTATATATTAACTCAAGTGCTCTTGTACATGGGTTCTTCTCTACAACTCTCTGCTACAACTCAACAGCTTATGGATTCTCTATCTCATACTGTTTTTTCTCTCTCTCTGTTCTAAATATACAAGGGTGAGGGTGTCTATATCCATTTTCCCTCCTACGCTTATAAACTATCTAATCTATTAAATCAAATCTACCTACTTTCATTAAACAAACTTGAATGCCTATTATATTCAACAGATGAGAGCAAATCGCTCAAGATATATTTACAACATATAGATATAAATGTGAGTACGCTTCCCCTAGCTATTACATTAATATCTGCTCATTAATTTTCAAAATATTTCGAAATGTGTGTTGCGCTTTTCCAGCTGTCTTCCGCCTTTATGCTTTCTTGGTTGGCTGCTTACGATGCTCCTGCATCATACTCCCTTGCTTGAAAATTTTCATGAACTCCTATTCATGAGCTCTTGCATGGTCTGTCCATGCCTATGAATTTCTTCTTCATCTTCCCAATTGGAATCTTCAACTGGATGTCCTTTCCATTTGACCAAGTATTCAAAATACTCTTTTCTCTTGGTCTTTTGCTAGTCCTCTTGTCAATTATGGTTTCCATCCATGGATTTTCAGCTACAGGCATTTATTTTTTCCATTGAACCTCTTTCTATTCCTCCTATGCTCCTGCTTCTTCAGCTCTGTAAGGGTACAAATCCGCAACGTTGAATATCGGTGAGATTCTGATCCTATTGGGTAATTCAATATCATATGCGTTTGCCTCAAATTTACTTATGACCTTGCACGGTCCAACCTTTTTCATCTTTAGTTTGTTATATGTTCCCCTTGGGAACCTCTCCTTCCTCAGATGTGCAAGAATCAGATCACCAACTTCAGATTGAAGTTCTCACCTGTGTTGATCTGCTCTCCTCTTGTATTCTTGACTTAAACTCTGCAATCACTCCTTAACTTGGCTGTGAAGCTCCTTCATTCCTTCTGCAAATTCCTCTGCACTAGCACTCCTGAATTCATTTTGTTCCAAATCTTTCAATTCAAAAACTCCCCTTGGCTACATTCCATATAAAATCTCGAATGGACTCTACCCTGTGCTTCTGTTGAGTGAATCATTGTAAGCGAATTATGCCTGTGGCAGAATGTGATCCCACTGACTATGGTGTTCAGTCACTAAGCTCCTCAGGAAATCTACCAAGCTCCTGTTCACGGCTTCTGTCTACCCATCCGTCTGAGGATGATACACTGAGCTAAAAGACAAACTTTTCCCCATCTTCTTCGATCAGGTCCTCTAAAAATGTCCTACGAACTTGGTATCTCGATAAAAAACGATACTCTTTGGCAAGCCGTGAAGTCTGACGACTTCCTTGAAAAACATGTTCGCATATCAGTTGCGTCGCTGGTTTTCTGGCATGGTATGAAATGTGCCATCTTTGAAAATTTGTCTACTACTACAAATATTGAGTCACATCCTCTTTGTGTCCTTGGTAGCCCCAATATGAAATCCATGCTTAGTGCGTCCCATGGCTTTTCAGGTATTGGTAATGGTTGGTATAACCCTCTATTTTTCCTTTTCCCTTTTGTGTGCTGAAAAATTCTACATCTGTCCACAAATTTATTAACATCTATCCTCATCCCTAGACAAAGATATGAGCCATTCAACTTTGATAACGTCTTATCATGACCGAAGTGTTCGACCAATCCTCCACTGTGTTTTTCCTTCAGCAGATTCTCCCTCATGGAGCATTTTGGAATACATAGTTGATTGCCCATGGATAATAGTCCATCCTAGATCATATACTCGGTCCATTGGCTTATGTCCCTGAGAATTGGATTCTCAGATGCCTCATATGTTTCCTTAAAATATGGTTCATCCCTGTACATTTCTTTGAGTTTATCAAAACCCAAAGTCTTGACTCTGAATTCTTGCATAAAAAATATTTCCTACTCAAAGAATCAACAACTTTGTTAGCAATTTTAGAAATATGGTTAATCAAAAAAGTAAAATTATGCATGTATTCAACCCATTTAGCATGTTTTTGGTTCAAATTCTCTTGTTGAGTCAGGAATTGTAAAGCGTTATTATCATTGTACAAAAAAAACTTCTTGGGAACCAAATAGTGTCTCCATTTCTTCAACGCTTGTATGACTGCATAGAATTCTTTGTCATATGTGGAGTACTTAATTTTCGCTTCATTTAGTTTTTCACTGAAATATGCGATCGACCTATCATCTTGGCTCAAGACCGCTCCAATTGCAAATCCACTCGTGTCACACTTGGCCTAGAATGTCTTGCTGAAATCCGACAAAACCAGAATTGGTTGCTCAGTAATCCTCTTCTTCAGCAGATTGAAACTCTTCTTTGCTTCCTCCATCCAGTGAAAAGATTTATGTCTTTTCTTCACTATATGCATCATTGGTGCGCTAATTTCACTGAATTTTCGGATGAATTTCCTGTAGAATCTATCCAAACCATGGAAGCTTCGAACTTCAAATACGCTCTTCAGCGATGGCCAATTCTTAATCGCATTTACCTTTTCCGGATCCATTTTCAGTTCATTTGCAGAGATAACAAAACCCAAATAAATGAGTTATGTCCTCATAAATGATGATTTCTTCATATTAATCGGCAACTTCTCTTGCTGTAATCTCCTCATTACTGCAACTAAATGCTTTAAGTGTTCTGCTTCTATCTTGTTGAAAATCAATATATCATCAAGATATACAATGACGAATTTCCTAATGAAATCATTCAGGACTTCGTTCGTCAATTTCATGAAAGTACTAGGTGCATTCGTTAAGCCAAATGGCATGACAAACCATTGATACAACCCCTCATTTGTCTTGAATGCTGTCTTCCATCCATCACCCTCTCTCATTCTAATCTGATGATATCTGCTTTTCAAATCAATCTTTGAAAAAAAAAATTCTCCACTCAAGCTATCCATCAAGTCGTCCATCCTTGGTAATGGAAATCTGTATCTGATGGTAATCTTATTGATTTCCCTTGAGTCTGCACACATTTTCCAGCCTCCATCTTTCTTTGGGCTCAACAGTGTCGGAACATCGCATGGAATCAAGCTCTCTCGAATCAATCCTTTGTCCATTAAGTCCTGGACCTGTCTCTTAACTTATTCATTTTCCTGCGGCGTCAACCTATACGCTGCTTTGTTTGGTAAACTAGCTCCAGGTATAAGATCGATATGATGGCTTATACTCCTAATAGGTGGCAATGAACAAGGTAGTTCATCCACTACTATATCAACAAACTCTCCCAACAACTTCTGGATTTCTTCTGGTAAATCATCTATTCTCGTACTGGTCAAAACAATTTTGGGCTTCCTGACCACAATAAATTGTGTGTCTTCCTTCATCTTAAGCTCATTAAGAAGTTCCTTCCCACTCATGAGAAGTATAGTGTTTCTCATCTCTGATTTCACCTCTTGGTTCTTAATCGACAACAACATGTGAGTTCTACGATTTTTCTCTAGGGTGTATGTGTTTTTTCTCCCATCATGAATCACGTTTCTGTCATATTGCCATGGTCTACCCAACAATAGATGCCAAACATCCATGGGAATGACATCACATAATATTTCATCTTTATATCCTCCTATTTTAAATTCGACTAAACATTGTTTAGTGACATTTACCTGATGTCCCTTTTGTAGCCATGAAACTCTATATGGGTTTGGATGCACAACAGTCTCCAACTCCAGATTTTCTACGATTTCTATAGATATGAGATTATTTGTGCTACCACTGTCCACTATGACCTTGCATACTCTATCCTTAGTTTTGCAAGCAGTCCGAAACAGACTCTTCCTTTGGGCTGGGTTCTCAGCCTCCTTCTCCGAATTCAAGAGAACTTTCCTCATCATCAAAGATCTTCTACCCTGAACGTCTTCTGCCTCAACATTCCATCCTTGAGCTTTGACAATGTGAGTTTCACCGCCATCTTTCTTCTTATCTGGACACTCATAGGATTTATGTTCGAATTTTCCACAGACAAAGCATTTCACTTCACCTCCTCTACCTCTTTCTCTTCCTCTGGCTCGGGGAAAAGTATTTCTATAAGCATACTGCCTTCCTTGTGAGCTTCCTCCTCTCTTAGGTTGAGGTTTCTTCCTCTCTTCTTTAGGTTTCTGAGTTCTGTCTTGGACAATTGTTTTGCCTCTGGCTTGACTTCTACCTCGACCTCTTTGACCTTGATTTCATCTCATCTTCTCTTAAGCTTTCAGAGCTATCTGATAAGCATCTTCCACATTTCGAATGGTCATCATTCTCATCTCATCTTGAATGGCATATCATAGACCATTCATGTAACTGGAAACTTTTTCATCATCGCTTTCCCAATGACCTGCTCTAATGTTTATCCTATAGAATTCTTCAGTGTATTATTTTACTAACACCAGCTTTTGTCTCAAATTATGCATCCTCCAAAATAGAGTGATTTGATAATCCCTGGGTATAAATTTGGCCTTCATTTTTTCAACCATTCTATCCCAGCTTTTGATTTTCTACTTGCCCTTGCAGCGTTTGTCAGCCTGCAGCTCATCCCACCATAGTGTTGCATGCCCTTTAAGTCTAGTAACAACATGTTTGACTTTCTTATCTTCCTCAACATCCTCGTATTCAAATTATTTGTCTAGAGCTCTAATCCAGTCTAGAATTTCTTGAACATCTAAGTTGGCTTCGTATACTGGAATGTCCATTTTTGCTCTGGCACCTATCCTCGCAACAACCCTAAATAGGCATTCTTCTGCAGCATCTTCGACTGCAACTTCTTCTCCTTCATCTCCAGCTTCATTTTCACTTTCATCTTCACTGATATCCCCAACGTCAACTATGCACCTCTGTGTTGTCTCCATAGCATCAAGCCTGGCACATAATTTGCGCATTTCCCTTTCCACTGCTGGATCAGGTAATTGCTGGTCTCTTATTCTCAGTGGCATGGCTGTAAAATTTTTCCCTTCTCTCTGCTACAGAAAGAAAATAATTTATTCTATGCTCTGATACCAAATGATGCAGACCCCCGACCCTCGAGCCAAGATCCACACATGATCGTTCTAAATCTTTCTCTGAGTCAGATATACTCTTCGGTTTCCCCATAGGGAATACCTCACACACACACAAGGGTGTATTCCATAGGTCCTTATGAGTTATTACTGTATGATCAAACACAAGATGTTAACTCCACAACTGACCAACAAATATGATCGGGACTTTTTCCGATTCGGAATTTCGGCCTTCACGATTTCGTGAATCTTGATGTCGAGCCCCTTGTCTCTTCAACCTTTGAAACCCAAAACATCAACAAGGGTTGACTCCTTCAATGCACCAAACACACGCCACTTTTCGCCCACTCATTTCTCTTTTCTTTGGGGCTTGAGTGAACAAATTACAATTGTTCCTCTTCCCTTATGATTCCCCGAATTTCGAAATTTCTCCTTTGGTGAGGTTGATGGCCTTTCGGGATTTTTGCCAAACCTCGACCACCTCCTTTGGCTTCCATCACATGTACCCTTTGACTAACACTTGGCACCCACCTTTCAACATTTCTCTTTTCATGATTTCAGGAGTTGGGTGACCATGCAACTCTACCTCTTGAGTCCCGAAACCTTGAAACCCGATTGGGCCCCAATGGCTTTTGTCCCTAAAACTTTCGGGAATTTTCCCTTTTGCTCTTTGGGATTTCGCGACTCGCGAAAATCCACAGCAGAAAGGTTCCTTACCTTTCGAAATGCCAATTCTCGAATTCCCGAAGCCTCACCTCCGACGTGATCTACGGTTGAGATCTTCCTCGATCTGATGGCTCTAGATCTTTCGGCTTTTCGCGAACCGGGAGTTTCAAACTCTCGATTCCAAAAATCCCAGCCTCCTCTAGTTCCCGAACTCTGAAATGCTGAAATGACGAAATTTCACTCCAAGACACGTCGAATTTCGTGACATTGGAGTTTTCAATGGAAGGTGCCCCGACTCCTTGTCTTCAGAATTATCGAAATGTTGAACCCCAAATGCTGAAATGCCAAAATTCCACTATTCGACTTCACACCTGATAATCACTTTCGCGATTTGGGAGTTAGAGTGACCAAGGATTTTGGCCTTCACTTTGAACTTACAAATATCGAATTCTCGAAATGATCTAATGGCTCAAACTGACCATGATCAACGTTCCTCATTGATTCTTGACACCAGGGTGGTGGGTTTGTCTAACTCCTAACTACCTTACAGCTCCACTGGATCCTAGGTTCCCCGCAATTTAGCGAGTTCTCCACGGAGAATTCTGACAACCTAATTCACTTCTCAATGACTTCTGCGAGACGAATCAGTGTTCTCCCTCCTGAACTTGACTTCTATTTGATAATTCTGAACTTTGTCTTCCTTTGAACACTTCAAAGGTGCTGTCCCTCTTGAGATTTCTTTGGTAAGATCAAACCTCAAAAGGATTCCTGCACACACTCCTTGTGACAAACTTTCAAATAACCTCTAGTTATTTGAGTCTTTGATTCTGTGCACTCTTTGCAATAGTAGTCCTTCAACCTTTACCTTAGTTGATAAGTTCTAAGGCTCCAACTATCCTGTGCACACCTTGCATGGCTCTGTGCTTCACTTGCACTTCTACTGGTATGAGAACAACGATATCTCTTCTGAGCTTTCTAAGATAAATCTCATACTCCTGTCAATGCACACCTTGTGGACGTTCACTGCACTCCTTGCAGGAACTCTCAGGAAGAGAAACAATTGAAACTCATTCTTCTTCTCTCTCAAAATTCATGCATTCAACATGAAATCATACACACAACATAGCATTGAAACAATGCATAGTAGAGAAAATAAACCAAATGTAAACATACGATTCAACTAATGTAAATAGTAAGCATCATAACACCATGAAAATTTATTCAAAGATTTATATATTAACTCAAGTGCTCCTGTACATGGGTTCTTCTCTACAGCTCTCTGCTATAGCTCAAAAACTTATGAATTCTCTATCTCATACTATTTTTTCTCTCTCTCTGTTCTAAAGATACAAGGGTGAGGGTGTCTATATACGTTTTCCCTCCTACGCTTCTAAATTGTCTAATCTATTAAATCAAATATACCTACTTTCATTAAACAGACTTAAATGCCTATTATATTCGATAGATGAGAGCAAAACACTCAAGATCTATTTAAAACATCTAGATATAAATGTGAGTACGCTTCCCCTAGCTATTACATTAATATCCACTCATTAAATTTTCAAAATATTTCAAAATGTGTGCTGCGCTTTTCCAGCTGCCTTCCACCTTTATGCTTGCATGGCTAGCTTCTTACGATGATCCTGCATCACCATACCATACCATACTAATACTAATGTAGCAAACGCCCCTGCCTTGACAGGTCCTGCATGACCTCCCTGTCTAAGGATCGTTCATTGACTTACCCGAGCCGAAGTACCTCTTTTGATTCCCTACTGGAATCACAAATATTCGATCCACAGGTCCTTCTTCTTCCGCCACAGCCTCTGTACACGACCATGAACTTTTCCTGAAATGGAGTTTTTGGGTTTTGGAACTATCTATGTCTCCGTGTCAAGAGTCCTTGACTCCTCGACCTCTCATTCTCCGAAACGCCAAAACGCCGAAATGGGTTTCATCAGCAATTAGCCCCCTAGGCTATAACCTTGGTCCATGTGACCACTTACTATAAGACCTCCTATCCTTTGGACTCGCGAAAAGCCGAAGCCTGAATTTCCAAAATGCCTGTGCCTGGCCTCATGGATGATTTTAGGGGCTAAATTTCGTTCATGGGCTAATTTTCCATGGTTTTTCCAAAAACGAGATTCGATATTTTAAAATTGATTCGCACAAATTCTATAGGATAAAATTATTTTACCTTAAAAATCACCAAAATTTGATAAAAAATATATAAAATCCTTATAAATTTGAATATTTTTACAAAAATATCGCCAAACATTTATTGTTGGCATATAAATGATTAGTAATATTCACCAAGGTTTCTACATTTTAAAACAAATTTCCATCCTTAAAATCACCCCTGCCTGGCCTTCTCCTCCTTTCGCGATTTTGGCTTTCCAAACGCCGAAATGCTTAGACCTCTTGTCCACAAGATTCCCAAAATGCCAAATCCTGATATCCCGAAATGGCTTTTTCTTAGCCCTTCACATTTCATGATTTCAGAGTTTTAAACACCGAAATTCTCAATTGCCTTGTCTTCAGAACTCCCGAAGCTCCGAACTCTGAAATGCCGAAATCTCGAATACTGGGTTCTCCACCTCTGAGAAGATCAATGGCTCTAAGCCCCTCTTGATCCAATGACTCAGATCCTTTCAGGATTTTATATTTCAAGAGTCTCGAACTCATTCCTCTCACATTCCCAGTCACTGAAATACCGAAATGCCCACCTTTCAGGATTTTCCCTGAAAGCTTGGATTGCTGCCATGTGTCCTCCTCAGATGGACATCCCCTATTCAATTCGCTATTTCATGACTTGTGACCCCCCGTGACACAAATCCTCTTGTATCTTGAACGCTGAGTATACGAAATGCTGATGGACTCCCTAATCTCCGCCACGTGTCTTCTATAGATGGACAGTCCATATCTTTTCCCGGGACATCGCCACTTGCAAAGTCAAAAAACTTCCTCTCTCTGGTCCCCGGTGTCCGAATCCCTGAAATGAGTGATCACACGACACGTGTCTTCCTTCCATATGGATGGCTCATATCCCCTTCATTGTTTCGGGACTTTCACTGTGGAGAGTCCCGACCTCTTGTCATCAGAACCTCCGAATTCCCGAATGTCGAAATCCCAATTTGTTCACTATTTCGAGACTCTTCTCCTCTGCTTGTGAAGGTTTAAACTTCATGTAGCTTCTAATCAATCCAATGGATGTCAGCGATTCTGAGTGAGATCTGATGGCTCATGACCTCTTCCGCTCCGTGCTCTCTCCCGCTGCTCCCTGGACATGGAAAATTTCAACAATCTAGATCTTTTCCGCTGATCTGATGGCAGTTGTGCTCCCTCTGAGCATGCGCTTTCTTCCTGAACCTTGGAAGAATTTTCCAAATTATAAAGGCCTCAACCTTTTCTTCTTTCCTCTCTTTTCAAACTCTATGGCCTTGAGTCTCGCTCACGCATTTGACGACATTGTTCCTCCTGAGCTTTTGTCTTCTCTGAAACCTTAAAAGGTTTCCAAAAATCCTGCAAACCTTGCAGAGTCTTTGCACACTAACTCGGTTCTATCTCTTCTGATATTCTCCTATAGCTTAGACCTCTAAGGAACTAAGTCCTCTTCCCTTCTCCTTCAGATGGAGAATCAAAATCCCTCCCGGAACTCCTTTGCTCCAACAACTTTATTGTTGAGTCTGCAGGGTGTTCAACAACCCTGTGAAGATCCGTCTCTGGATTCTTCTCCAAATTCAGAAATCAAAGAGTTCTTCCTCCCTATGCCTATCTGCACACTAACTTAATGCCTTCATGGCATGGTTTCTGCACAGAACATTCAGTAGTTCTGTCTTTTCCTTGAACTCACAACAGAGTTCCTCTATGCACCCTTTGCACTTGTTCAATGACCTCGTGGCAGAGCTCTACAAAAATCCTCAAAGATTCTGTCTTCAACTGTGTCCTCCCTACATAGTCTGTCCTCTAAGGTATTCAGCAACCTTGAGATCTTCTCCTTGAGTTGATGACTTCAGCTATTGTGCCCTCTTAGAACGTCTTTTTCCAAATTCCGCAGAATTGGAAGTGCTCTCTAAGCACTGACTATTAGAACCCGCAATGTTCTGCACACCCTCCTGGTATGAAGCCTCAAAGAAAACCCAAACCTAAAATCATTCAATTCCTGCAAATGCACAATCAAAACATACATTCACAGCATAAACAGAACACACATAGACATCCATTCAGCACATAAATACATGCAGGACAAACTGCTTATGTTTGTATTAATCAAATGCCTCTTTACAAAGGTGTTCCTGAGTGCAGACTGTAACAAAGTCTCTGCTCCTTCTCTCTATGCTTCCCTATGCATACTTTGTGCATACTACTTTGCATACTAAGACTTCTATCCCTCTCTCAAAATAGATCCAAAGATATTTTACATGAGGGGGCTCTTCGAGCTCTTCCCTCCAAACTCACCTACCCTATTCAATTACATTAACTCTACAATTGAATGGGCTATCTATTCCAGAATCGTATCTAGATCTCAACCTTACAAACCATCAAAGGATGTCTACTCTAATGCCTATGCAAAGGCACGACTTCATGTCTCAATGGCGTTACAACATTGATTACATTCAAATTCAAATTTGAAATGAGGACTATGCCTCTTCTCCTTGAATGCGTGCACTGACGTGGCTTGGCTAGCTGACGTGGAGTGATGTTCGTGCATCATACTCCTCAGTTGCAAAATTCATGAGCTCCTGCTCATGAGCTTCCACCCTGGTTGTTGAAATCCTGCTGGATCCCAAACAACTTTCTAAAGCTGTCTCCTTGCTCCATCTCTCTGCTGCTACTGCTGTTGCTTCCGTTGCGCTACTACTACTGCTGCTTTTCTGCCCAGCCTCTCCTTGCTGGAAGTCTCTGCTGACCTGACCATCAGCTCCCGGATCTTCTCGATCACCTCTTCCAGCTGTTCCAGTGGCTGGCTCTGTTCTTGCAGTCTTCTCAGCTGCAAATTTTTTCCGCAAATGGGCAGATCACCATGATATCCCATGCCATATTCATCTATTTCCAACCGCACTTTTTGGATGTGCATGCCTTGCACTATCACCCTTCTCTCCAGGGCTTCAATCTATTCACACAAATAAACAAAGATCATGTTGTTTGCCTCTTCTTCTTCTGCTTTTGCAAGCTCCAATGCTGCAGTCTTTTCAGCTTCCTAGTTGAAAGCATTGAGCCACTCCTTAGAATGCTCATCTTCTTCTTCTGCTTGGGCAGCTCCTAACACCTGCTCCAATTCTTCTTTGACAGTCACAGCTGGCTACCTTTCTTTTGCTATTGTTGTACCATCTGCAACACAGATTTCTGCCTCAACTGGGCTGAGTGGCAGGAATATTCCAATTCCCCCAATCATTAGAATATTTCTTCGATCCTCCTCTTGGATGGTGCAAGTTTTTAACTTGTCATCATCTTCATTCACACGGCTGGCTGAACCATATGAATCTACACCTATCAACATCCCTTGTTGATATGAACTCACCTCCGAGTTCATGAGACTTTTAGACAGTCTCATTTTTGTTCTCATGCCCACCTGGAAAATTGGAAACTTTCTGCTGCCCTCCTGGTAGTCTATGAGATCCCACAGTGACCTCGTCTCATTGCCCTCCTGGCAATGTGAAATTCCCTAGATGTCCTCATGCCAATCTGTGAGATCCCACAATAATCTCAACTCTTTTCCCTCCTGGTAATTGGGAATTTCTGGGCTACCTTCCTGGCAGTCCTTGAGATCTTCAATTGATCCCATGTCATCCTCACTACTGAGGTTTCTTCTAGTCTCTGGTTCACATACCTAAACCATTTCCTTTGTTCTGTTGAGGTTTTTAGCATGCCTCAACCATCCTCTTAACAACCTCTGTTGTCTTTTAGCCATCAACTCCTTGACTGGCCATTTTGCTTCTGTCCTCATGGGCCATTCATATACCCATCTTGACTTAGCATCCAGCTGCATCTCAAATGCAAGTTCATCCATCTTTGCCTTGATCTCGGAAAGTTATTTATTGCATTCGACTTTTCTCATCAACTCTGGGTTCTTCCTTCCACTACACTTATAGCCTTCAATAGCCATCTCGTTGTCTATCTGTCCTCCTGACAGATCTGCTGCTGTCACTCTACAACCCTGAGTGTTTCTGCTTCTTCCTACAGTCCCTCTGACTGTCTTCTTGATTACTACCTACCTGCAAACAATCATCTATAGAGCTTCCAGTACTCTGTCTTCTTCTCCTCACTTCACCTAAAATGTATAAATGAAGTCCCGCTCTGATACCACTTAACGGTGTGTATCAGAGTGCTCTTTCGCCTCCAGCTTCCCTTGCCTGAAATCTACAAACAATATTCAAGCTTTGATACCACTTGATGTGTATCAAAGTGATATTTTTCCTCCTGCTCCTTCTGTCTAAGATATACAAACATAAACAAGCTCTGATACCACTTGATGTAGCAGACGCCCCTGCCTCGATAGGTCCTGCACGACCTCCCAGTCTAAGGATCGTTCATTCACTTCCCTGAGCCAAAGTAGCTCTTTTGATTCCCTGCTGGAATCACAAATATTCGATCCACAGGTCCTTCTTCTTCTACCACGACCTCTGTACATGACCATGAACTTTTTCTGAAATGGAGTTTTCGTGTTTTAGAACTATCTATGTCCCAGTATCAAGAGTCCTTGACTCCTCGACCTCCTGATCTCCGAAATGCCAAAATGCCGAAATGGATTTCATCAACAATTAGCTCCCTAGGATATAACCTTTGTCCATGTGACCACTTACTATAAGAACACAGTCCTATTTCCGAGTTTCACAACGTAAGCGCCCGACCTCCTGTCCTCTGGACTCGCGAAAAGATGAATCCCGAATTATCGAAATGCGTGTGCCCGACCTTATCCTCTTTTCGCCATTTCGGGTTTCCAAATGCCGAAATTCTCGGAACTCCAAAATGTCGAATCTGAATATCCTGAAATGGATTTTTCCCAGCCCTTCACATTTCATGATTTCGGAGTTTTAAACACCGAAATGCTCAATTATCTTGTCTTCAGAACTCCTGAAGGTATGAACTCCGAAATGCCGAAATCTCGAATCCTGGGTTCTCCTCCTCTGAGCATATCAACAACTATAAGCCCCTCTTGATCCAATGGCTCAGATCCTTTTAGGATTTTATGGTTCAAGAGTCTCAAACTCTTACCTCTCACATTCCCGGTAGCCAAAATACCGAAATGCCCTGCTTTTGGGATTTTCCCCGAAAGCTTAGATTACTGCCACGTGTCCTCCTCAGATGGACAGTCGCTTTTCAATTCGCTATTTCGTGACTTGTGACCCCATGTAACACAAATACTCTTGTATCTCTAACCCCTGGTATCAGAAATGCTGGTGGACTCCCTGATCTCCACCACGTGTCTTTTACAGATGGATGATCCAGATCGTTTCCTGGGACCTTGGCACTTACGAAGTCGAAAGATTTCCTCTCTCTGGTCCCCGATGTTCGAATCCCCGAAATGGGTGATCTCACGACATGCTTCCTCCTTCCAGATGGATGGCTCGGATCCCCTTCGTAGTTTTGGGACTTTCACTGTGGAGTGTCCCGACCTCTTTTCATCAGAACCTCCAAATTCTGGAACGCCAAAATCCCAATTTGTTCACTATTTCGGGACTCTTCTCCTTTGTTTGCAAAGGTTTAAACCTTGTGCAGCCTCTGACCAATCCAATGGATATCAGTGATTCTGAGCAAGATCTGAAGGCTCATGATCTCTTCCGCTCTGTGCGCTCTCCCGCTGCTCCCTGGACGTGGAAGCTTTCAATGGTCCAAATCTTTTCGGCTGATCTGACGGTAGCTGTGCTCCCTCTGAGCATGTGCTTTCTTCCTGAACCTTGGAAGAATTTTTCAAATTCTAAAGGCCTCGACCTTTGATTCTTTTCTCTCTCTGCAAACTCTACAGCCTCGAGTCTCGCTCGCGCATTCGACGACGTTGTTCCTCCTGAGCTTTTTTCTTCTCTGAAACCTTAAAAGGTTTCCATGAATCCTACACACCTTGCAGAGTCTCTGCACACTAACTTGGTGCTATCTCTTCTGAGCTTCTCTTGTAGCTTAGACCTCTAAGGAACTAATTCCTCTTCCCTTCTCCTTCAAATGGAGAATCAGATGCCCTCCTGGCACTCCTTTGATCCAACAACTTTATTGCTGAGTCTGTAGGGTGTTCAACAACCCTATGAAGATCCTTCTCTGGATTCTTCTCCAAATTCAGAACTCAAATATTTCTTCCTCCCTATGCCTATCTGCACACCGACTCAATGCCCTCCTGGAAAAGTTTCTCCATAGAACATTCAGTAGTTCTGTCTTTTCCTTGAACTCACAGGAGAGTTCCTCTATGCACCCTTTGCACCTGCTCAATTCCTTCCTGACAGAGCTCTACAAAACTCCTCAGAGATTCTGTCTTCAACTGTGTCCTCCCTACATAGTCTAGCCTCCAAGGTATTCAACAACCTTGAGGTCTTCTCCTTGAGTTGATGACTTCAGCTGTTGTTCCCTCTTAGAACATATTTGTCCAAATTCCATAGAATTGGAAATTCTCTCTAAGCATTGGCTATCAGAACCCACAGTGTTCTGTCACACCCTCTTGGTATGAAGCCTCAAACAAAACCCAAACCTGAAATCATTCAACTCCTGCAAATGCACAATCACAACATACATTCACAGCATAAACATAACACACATAGATATCCATTCAACAGAGAAATACATGTGGACAAACTGCTTCTGTTTGTATTAATCAAATGTCTCTTTTCAAAGGTGTTCCTGAGTGTAGACTGTAACAAAGTCTCGACTCCTTCTCTCTATGCTTCCCTATGCATACTTTGTGCATACTAATTTGCATACTAAGACTTCTATCCCTCTCTTAAAATAGATCCAAAGATATTTTACATGAGGGGGCTCTTCGAGCTCTTCCCTCCAAACTTACCTACCCTATTCAATTACATTAACTCTACAATTGAATGGGCTGTCTAGTCCAGAATCAGAGCTAGATCTCAGCCTTACAAACCATTAAAGGTTGTCTACTCTAATGCCTGCGCAAAGGAACAACTTCATGGCTCAATGGCCTTACAAGATTGATGACATTCAAATTCAAATTTGAAATGAGGACTAAGCCTCTTCTCCTTGAATGCGTGCACTAATGTGGGTTGGATGGCTGGCATGGATTGATGCTCTTGCATCAAATACCATTGCCAATACCAATACCAATACCATAATAATACCATACGATTGTATACCAATACCATTGCATTGCAATGGTATGCATTGACAATGATATGCATACCAATACCATTGCCAATACCATACCATACCATACCAATAACATTGCCAATACCAATACCAATACCATACCATTGCATACCAATATCAATACCATTGCATACCAATACCATACCAATACCATACCAATACCAATACCATTACAATACCATACCATACCAATACCAATACCAATACCAATACCAATACCATAGCCAAAAACATCCGACAGAGTGTTCTTAAAAATTGACCTCGTCTTCAGAAATTGCACTATGCCTCATTGACCAAAACCCTAGTGTCGGAGATACTCCAACAAATGGTTTTCCAGTCGACAGAATGATAGCGTAGGGGCCCCACTAGCTAAAAATCAATGCTATTAATTCAATGCAACTGACGGTTCGTGCATCTGAGTCTCGGATTGAGTTTTATTGCGAGTTGCAACTTGCCTCCTCAAGCCATTTAGGGACATGTGGTCAATTTGGTCCAGGGGCATAAAACCCAAACCGAGTAGCATAACAGACTTTCGTAAGCTCCCGGAAGTCTATTTGGACAAGGCCCACATGACTACACTAGCCAAAAAGACCCGACACGGTGTTCTTGAAAATCAACCTCCTCTTCAGAAATTGCACTATGCCTCATTGACCAAAACCCTAGTGTTGGAGATACTCCAACAAATGGTTTTCCGGTTGATAGAATGATGGCGTAGGAGCCTGAATAGTTGAAACCTGGTGCTCCGTATCCATTGCGACTGACGGTTTGTGCTTCCAAGTCTTAGTTTGAGTTATATCGACATATGCAACTCACCTCCTCAAGCCATTCAAGGACATATGGCCAATTTGGTCTGGGGGCATAAAATCCAAGCCGAGTAGCATAACGAAGTTCTGTAAGCTCTCACAAGTCTGTTTGACCAAGGCTCATGTGACTACACTAGCAAAAAATGCTCAACAGAGTTTTCTTAAAAATCGACCTCATCTTCAGAAATGGCACTATGTCTCATTGAACAAAACCCTAGTGTCGGAGATACTCCAACAAATGGTTTTTTGGTCGACGAAATGATAGCTTAGGGGCTCCACTAGCTGAAACCCGATTCTCTTAATCCAATGCAACTGACAGTTCATGCATCTGGGTCTCGGTTTGAGTTTTATCGCGACTTACAACTCGCCTCCTCAAGCCATTTAAGGACATGTGGTCAATTTGGTTCGAGGGCATAAAATCAAAACCGAGTATCATAACAGACTTTTGTAAGCTCCCACAAGTCTGTTTGGCCAAGGCCCACGTGACTACACTAGCCAAAAATATACAACACAATGTTCTTGAAAATCAACCTCCTCTTCAAAAATTGCTCTATGCCTCATTGACCAAAACCCTAGTGTCGGAGATACTCCAACAAATACTTTTCTGATCAACGAAATGATAGAGTATGAGCCCCAATAGTTGAAACCAGGTGCTCTGGATCTAATGCAACTGACGGTTAGTGCATTCAAGTCCCGGTTTGAGTTTTATCGATAGTTGCAACTCACCTCCTCAATCCATTCAAGGACATGTGGACAATTTGGTCCTGGGGCATAAAATCCAAATCATGCAGCATAACGAAGTTTCGTAAGCTCCTACAAGTCTGTTTGGACAAGGCCCATGCAACTACACTAGCCAAAAATGCTTGACAGAGTGTTCTTGAAAATCGACTTCATCTTCAGAAATTTCACTATGCCTCATTAACCAAAACCCTAATGTCGGAGATACTCCAACAAATGGTTTTTCTGTCGACAGAATGATAGCGTAGGGGCCCCACTAGCTGAAACTCGCTGCTTCGAATCCAATAAAACAGATGGTTCATGCATATGAGTCCTAGTTTGAGTTTTGTCACGAGTTGCAACTCGCCTCCTCTAGCCATTTAGGGACATGTGGCCAATTTAGTCCTGGGGCATAAAATCCAAACTGAGTAGCATAACAGACTTTAGTAAGCTCTCGCAAGTCTGTTTAACAACCTTACACCACTCTACTTCTTTATCCACCTAAATTCATTCCAATTTTATCGATAGTTTCCACTCGCTTCCTTAAGCCATTGAAGGACATGTGGCCAATTTGGTTCGGGGGAATTAAATCCAAATCGATCAGCATAACAGAGTTTCGTAAGCTCCCAAAAGTCTGTTTTTCCAAGGCCCATTAGAATAGCCAAAAACGCCCGATAGAGTGTTCTTGAAAATCAACCTCATCTTTAGAAATTGCAATATGCCTCATTAACCAAAACCCTAGTGTCGGAGATACTCCAACAAATGGTTTTTTGGTCAACAAAATGATAGTGTAGGGGCCCCACTTGTTGAAAATCAGTTCTCTAAATCCAATGCAACTAACGGTTCGTGCTTCTGAGTCCCGGTTTGAGTTTTATCGCAAGTTGCAACTCACCTCCTCAAGCAATTTAGTGACATGTGGTCAATTTGGTCTAGGAGCATAAAATCCAAACCGAGCAACATAATAGAGTTTCTTCATCTCCCAAAAGTATGTTTGGCCAAGGACCATGCGATTACACTAGCCAAAAATTCTCGATAGAGTGTTCTTGAAAATCAATCTCATCTTCAGAAATTGCACTATGCCTCATTGACCAAAACCCTAGTGTCATAGATACTCCAAAAAATGGTTTTCCGATCGACAAAATGATAGCGTAGGGGCCCCACTAGCTGAAACTCAGTGCTCTGAATCTAATTCAACTGACGATTCATGTATTCGAGTCCCGGTTTGAGTTTTATCGCGAGTTGCAACTCTCCTCCTCAAGCCATTCAGGGACATGTGGCCAATTTGGTTCGGGGGCATAAAATCCAAATCGAGCATCATAATAGACTTCCGTAAGCTCTCTCAAGTCTATATAGCCACCTTACACCACTCTACTTCTTTAGCCACCTAAATTCATGCATAGAATCATGTTTCATGTCTATGACCATCTATGACACTCTTTATTGAATTTACGGTCTTTATTATGTGTGATGCAACTCAAATTTATTTGTATGTTGAGTATGTACCAACATGTCCTCCATCAAAATCAAGGGACCAACAATATTGTACCGCACTTGTTGACTCACCGTTGAGTCAATTCTATCTTGTTTCCCCAAATGAAGTGCCCACCTATGGGATAAACATTGAGATAAACATATCCTGGCCCATGAACCGACACCTAATCATTCACTTTACTAGCAACATTGAACATGTTGTTTATATATACATATTATACCTAGTTTGGAGAGTCTAAGTTTCTCAGATTGTTATTGTTGGATTACTGA
>SNQJ01S0010942.1:44835-63030 GCA_010110895.2 Picea sitchensis
ATCCTTTTTAACCATAAAATTCAAGTGTTATATCAATGTAGCATTATAATCCAATAGTTGCAGAGTAAATAAACAATGAACAAATGAGCAATCATACACATACACAATACACCAATGTTTTTATGTGGAAACCCAATGTAGGAGAAAACCACGAAATTCTTTTTCTTATATGTCTTTAATAATTACATTCATTGGAAGCACCAACTTCCTTTGTTTTCTAGCTGCAACTGGAAGGAGGCTCCAACCCCCTAGTTTCTCAGGCTGCAACCTGAGGGAAGCTCCAACTCCCCAATTCTCTGGCTACAACTAGAGGAAGCTACAACACCCTATTTTCTCTGTCTACAATTGGAAGGTGGCTACAACCACCTGTCCTTGCCTTGTCTAACTGCCCTAAAATATAAGTAGAATGATGGAACCACTGTCACACTATCACTGTGAGATATACTACCGTAAACCTGTACCAATCAAACTACACCAAACAACCTGTACTAATAACCTTTGCCAACATGTACCATACATCAACATGTACCTCAACCTGTACCATAAACAAGTGCATCAACCATGC
The DNA here is from genome assembly GCA_010110895.2 of Picea sitchensis. Classification (NCBI taxonomy): domain Eukaryota; kingdom Viridiplantae; phylum Streptophyta; class Pinopsida; order Pinales; family Pinaceae; genus Picea; species Picea sitchensis. Next base: position 45,401 of record SNQJ01S0010942.1, read on the forward strand.
ACCAAACCTGTACAAATAACTTGTCACAATAACTTGTCCAAACAACCTATCACAACAACATGTCTAATCAATATGATCAACCAAATCAGATCTACTCACCAAGATCAATCACCAACACAACTCTCAACTATATGCACAATATCATCTAATATGTGCAACAACCAAGCATGCCACAACAACTCATAATCATCACCAAGATCAATATGTGCTTCTAATAATATACCAAGACAAGTATGCTACATCATCCATAAACCATGTGTCAACAATACTACTAACAAGTGTCTCCAACCATGTAGCAAGTATGTACCAATCATGAATCAACTACTCATCAACTATGACTCATCAATATGTACCAACACCATCAACTATACACCTCATGTATGTGCCAACTCATCAACTACTTTTCTGAACCATGTACCCAACATGTAGCTCAACCAAAATCCCTCGTCAATTTCATCATCCAAATATGATTTGTAACTCTATAATAGACCCGGTGTATATGATCACATACTTGCAAACCTTCATTAACTTTAACAACAAGATACTAGCATTTTCATCAAACTTTACTTTAGTCTCACATGACTAATTTTGGATTAGTCAACAACCCTAACTTGGAATAATCATAACTATGTACCCGAAATGAATAAAGATCTGAAAATGGTACACAATGTTCGTCAATGTCTTTTATGCAATTCCTCTAGGTTTCACTACTTGGAACCTCTCAGAAAATGATTTATAACAAAAATGGCATACCTTGTTGAATTCTGGCTTATTCTAGAGTGTGAACTTGTAGAGAATGCCCCACACAGAATATTTGTTGTATGGATCTAAAAATGGTACAAAAAATAATACAGAATGTACTCTAACCAATGCATTGGTATTACTGAATTTGTATCTGTTATGAAGAAGTTATGACATTTTTACCTGAAACACTCGTTTTAGACTAGTTTCAGGACTAGCCACGAACCCTATTTTCCACAGAGTGTAACTCCAAAAATACAACGACCCACAAGTTGGAATTTTTATCATAGCTACTTGGATATGTTTCCTCAATGACCTACAGATTTCGCAGTCTGAATCATCCTGGAAATAAATTTATTGTTAAAATTGTGAGATGACCTGTAAATAACATACCTTAGAAAACATCATCAAAATAATTTATCCTCCCTTGAATTTCGGCCTTCTTTACTTCACCTTCCCTTTGAAATTTGCCTTAGATATCCTTTGGTTACCTCAGTCACTTGTAGATATTCAATATGCTCAAGTGTAATTAAAATGAGAGACCCTTTCCTCTTATTTATACTTTTATGTAGCTTGCTCAAGGGGTTACCTTCTAACCATCTTAAACCACGTTCCTTATTTTAGGGCTAACCCACTTCTAACCACTTGTCCACTTAATAATTTCTCCATTAACTTTATTATTTAAATAATTTCTTTTGTATCCACTTTGACTTATAGTACACTTGTCACTTCACTTTATTATTTAAATAATTTCTTCTTTGCAACCACTTTGAGTACTTTAACCTTTTGGGGATTCTAGATGACTCATGAGGGTTCGCCAACTTCACATGGCCATAACTCTCTAACCGTGAGGAGTTATGTGACGTTCCACATACCACCGAAAATGGAATGACATGTAATATCCATCTAGAATAGTCTTACCTTCAAATATATTAAAACTCATACCATTATACAACAAACAAACTTGGGTCCATTACCCAAAACTTTGTGCTACCATAATTCGCTACCGGACTTTCTTCAAGGGTTGACATCAATGACAACCAACCCAATTAATCAACAATTATTTCCAATGAGAGATACTAAGAGTCTTATTGAGATTTTTTCATCATGCATTTATGTTACTGTTGTTATCTAAATTGTGCGCTTAGGGTTGTTAATGTTACTACCCATTTTTATAATGGTTGTAGCACAACTACCAGGCGTAACAAAATTTCATCCCTACAAGATGGTTTCCTAGTTCCTTTATAGACGTTGCAATATTGAGCATATTATAAGTATTTCATGATGGATCTCCCATAAAATTCTAAGTAACTTATGATCCATGATGCAACATCAAAGGATGCCATATACCATGAGCTTGTACAAAAGACCTATTTATCTAATAGTTGGTCACAGAGAAAGCCACTTGTTTCTTCTATGTTGTCAAGTACCCTTGTGGCACAACACCTATGGTGAGACAAATAATTATGTCATTCAAATAATTTGGTACTATGTCATGTCACCAAACATGTACTATGTCACATGTTCTCAAAGTTGAGACCTTGTGAGATAAACCCATTTCACTATATCTTGACTACCAAGGACATTTGGCAGGAAGAGTAGACTTGGTGCAATATCAACACCATCAACACATACATAGATGAATTCTTTCGCTTTCTAAAGAAAAAGCAAAGTGAACACAATGATGAATTCCAAAGGGTTTTCATCATGGTCCATGACCCGCTACTCCTCCTGACCATTATTTCACAAAATAAACACAAAGACCTAATGGAAGGAAACTCACCAAGTCAACGGTTCCTCAATCTGAGTCTCAGTTTTCATTATATTCCCAGTTGCAAGTCGCATCCCAAACCATTTCAGGGACTCTTGGCCAATTCCTCCTCGAGGAATAAAGGCCTAATGGAGCATAATTTTTGAGTTCTGTGAGATTCTTGAAGCTTGTTTAGGCATGGACTAGGTGACCACATTACCAATCCGCTTCCAGGAGACAGTTTCATAAATTGGACCCCTTAATCCAAATGTTGCATTCCTTAAAACTGAGAAAAACATTAGTTCTTGAAATGAATGAGTAAAACAAATTCTGAGGCATGGATCTCAGGAGTGAGGGGTGCTCTATATGAAATCCTATCCCAGTAATCCATCAGAGTCTACGATTCCTCAATCTGAGTCTTAGTTTTCTTTTCATGCCAAGTTGCAAGTCACATCCCAAACCATTTCAGGGACTCTTCGCCAATTCCTCGTTAGGGCATAAAAACCTAATGGAGAATTTTTTTTTTAGTTTTGTGAGATGCTGCAATCTTGTTTAGGCATGGAATAGGTGGCCACATTATCAATCCACTCCCGAGGGAAGGTTTCATAAATTGGACCCCTTAATCCAAATGCAACTTTGCTTCAAACTGAGCAAAAAACTAGTTCTCGAAATCAATGAGTAAAGAAAATTTTGAGGCATGGAACCTAGGAGTGAGGGGTTATATAGCTGGAATATTATGCCATGAATCCAAAGGAGATGATGGTTCCTCAATTCGAGTCTTTTTTTTCATGATATTCCCAATTGCAAGTCGCATCCCAAACCATTTCAGGGACTCTTGGCCAATTACTCCTTAGGACATAAAAACCTAACGGAGCAACATTTTTGAGTTCTGTGAGATACTGCAAGATTGTTTAGGCATGGAACATGTGACCGCATTATCCATCCACTCCTGAATGATGGTTTCATAAATTGGACCCCTTAACCCAAATGCTGCATTACTTCAAACTGAGCAAACCACTAGTTTTCGAAATCAATGAGTAAAGCAACTTCCAAGGCATGGAACCCGAGAGTGAGGGGTTCTCTAGCCGAAATTCTATCCAAGGAATCCAACGGAATCGATGGTTCCTCAATCCGAGTCTCATTTTTCATTTTATGCCTAGTTGCAAGTCGCATCCCAAACCATTTTAGGGACTCTTGGCTAATTCCTCCTTAGGGCATAAAAACCTAACGAAGCAACTTTTTTGAGTTTTGTGAGATGTTGCAGTATTGTTTAGGCATGGAATAGGTAACCAAATTTTCCATATTCTCTCGAGGCATGGTTTCATAAATTGGATCCCTAAATCCAAATGTTGCATTGCTTCTTATTGAGCAAAAACCTAGTTCTCAAAATCGATGAAAAAACAACTTCTAAGGCATTGGACCCAGTAGTGAGGGGTGCTCTAGCTGAAATCCTATCCCAGTAATACATCCGATTCAATGTTCAAATTCCAAGTCTCTTTTTTCTTTATATTCCTAGTTGCAAGTCGCATCCCAAACCATTTCAGGGACTCTTGGCCAATTTCTCCTCAAGGCATAAAAACCTAACGAAACAACATTTTTAAGTTCCATGAGATGCAACAAGCTTGTTTAGGCATGGAATAGGTGATCACATTGTCCATCCACTCCCGAGGCATGGTTTCATAAATTGGACCCCTAAATCCAATTGTTGCATTGCTTCTTACTGAGAAAAACCCTAGTTCTCAAAATCGATGAAAAAACCAACTTTCGAGGCATTGGATCTAGGAGTGAGGGTTTCTCTAGTTGAAATCCTATGCCAAGAATCCAAAGGAGATGATGGTTTCTCAATCCAAGTCTTTGTTTTCACTATATACCTAGTTTCAAGTCGCATCCCAAACCATTTTAGGGACTCTTGGCTAATTCCCCCTCAGGGCATAAAAACCTAACAGAGCAATTTTTTTGAGTTCCGTGAGATGCCACAAGATTGTTTAGGCATGGAATAGGTGACCAAATTATTCATCCACTCATGAGGAATGGTTTCATAAATTGGAACCCTTAATCCAAATGTTGCATTGCTTCAAACTGAGCAAAACACTAGTTCTCGAAATCAATGAGTAAAGACACTTTTGAGGCATGGAACCTGGGAGTGAGGGTTTCTCTAGCTGAAATCCTATCCTATTAATCTATCAGAGTTGACAGTTCCTCAATTTGAGTCTCGGTTTTTGTTTTATGTCCAATTGCAAGTCGCATCCCAAACCATTTCAGGGACTCTTGGCCAATTCCTCCACAGGGCATAAAAACATAACGAAGCAACATTTTTCAGTTCTGTGAGATGTTGCAAGCTTGTTTAGGAATGGAATAGGTGACCACATTTTCCATCGGCTCTCGAGGCATGGTTTCATAAATTATACCCCTAAATCCACATTTTGCATTGCTTCTTACTGAGCAAAACCCCAGTTCTCCAAATCAATGAAAAAAATAACTTCTGAGGCATGGGACCCGAGAGTGAGGGGTGCTCTAGCTGAAATCCTATCCCAAGATTCAAATAGAGATGACGGTTCCTCAATATGAGTCTCATTTTTCATTATATGTCAAGTTTCAAGTCGCACGCCAAACCATTTCGGGGACTCTTAGCCAATTCCTCCTCAAGTCATAAAAAGATAATGGAGCAACATTTTTGAGTTCTGTGAGATGATGAAAGCTTGTTTAGGCATGGAATAGGTGACCACATTATCCATCTTCTCTCGAGGGATGGTTTCATAAATTTGATCCCTGAATCCAAATACTACATTGCTTCAAACTGAGAAAAACACTAGTTCTCGAAATGAATGAGTAAAGCAACTTCCAAGGCATGGAACCTGAGAGTGAGGGGTGCTCTAGCTGAAATATTATCCTAGTAATCCATCGGAGTCGACAGTTCCTCAACCTGAGTCTCAGTTTTAGTTTAATGCCTTGTTGCAAGTCGCATCCAAAACCCTTTCAGGGACTCTTGGCCAATTCCTTCAAGGTATATAAACCTAACGTAGAAGCATTTTTGAGTTCCGTGAGATGCTGAAAACTTGTTTAGGAATGGAATAGGTGACCACATTGTCCATCCACTCTCGAAACATGGTTTCATAAATTTGACCACTAAATCCAAATGTTGCATTGATTCTTATTGAACAAATTCCTAGTTCTCAAAATCGATGAAAAAAACAACTTCTGAGGCATTGGCCCTAGGAGTGAAGGGTGCTCTAGCTGAAATCCTATGCTAGGAATCCAATGGAGATGAAGGTTCCTCAATCCGAGTCTTGGTTTTCGTTATATGCCCAGTTGCAAGTCACATCCTCAGGGCATAAAAATCTAACGGACTAGCAGTTTTGAGTTTTGTGAGATGCTGCAAGCTTATTTAGGCATAGACTAGGTGACCAAATTGTCCATCCACTTCCAATGGATGGTTTCATAAATTGGACCCTTAATCCAAATGCTGCATTGCTTCAAACTGAGCAAAACACTAGTTCTTTAAATCAATGGGTAAAGCAAATTCAGAGGCATGCCACCCGGGTGTGAGGGGTACTCTAGTTGAAATCCTATCCCAGTAATCCATCAGAGTCGATGGTTCCTCAATCCGAGTCTCGATTTTCATTTTATGCCCAGTTGCAAGTCGCATCCCAAACCATTTCAGGGACTCTTGTCCAATTCCTCCTCAGGGCATAAAACCTAATGAAGAAATTTTTTTGAGTTTCGTGAGATGGTGCAACCTTGTTTAGGCATGGAATAGGTGACCACATTGTCCATCCACTCCTGAGGTATGGATTCATAAATTGGACCCCTAAATAAAAATGTGGAATTGCTTCTTACTGAGCAAAACCCTATTTCTCAAAATCAATGAAAAAAGAAACTTCTGAGGCATTGGACCCAAGAGTGAGGGGTGCTCTAGCTGAAATCCTATGCCATGAATCCAATGTAGATGATGGTTCCTCAATCCGAGTCTCAGTTTTCGGTATATGCCCATTTGTAATTCGCATTCCAAACCATTTTGGGGACTCTTGGCCAATTCCTCCCCAGGGCATAAAAACCTAACGGAGCAGCATTTTTGAGTTCCGTGAGATGTTGCAAGCTTGTTTAGGCATGGACTAGGTGACCACATTTTCCATCCTCTCTCGTGGCATGGATTCATAAATTGGACCCCTAAATCCAAATGTTGCTTTGCTTCTTACTGAGTAAAACCCTAGTTCTCAAAATCGTTGAAAAAAACAAATTCAGAGGCATGGGACCTATGAGTGAAGGGTGCTCTAGCTGAAAGCCTATGCCAGGAATACAAAAGAGATGACCATTCCTCAATCTGAGTTTCATTTTCCTTATATGCCAAGTTGCGAGTCGCATCTCAAACCATTTAAGGGACTCTTTGTCAATTCCTCCTTAGGGCATAAAACCTAACAGAGAATCATTTTTGAGTTTTGTGAGATGCTACAAGATTGTTTAGGCATAGAATATCTGACCACATTATTGATCCGATATCGAGGGATGGTTTTATAAATTGGACCCCTTAATACAAATACTGCATTGCTTCAAACTGAGCAAAACACTAATTCTCAAAATCAATGAGTAAAGAAACTTTCATGGCATGGCACCTGAGAGTGAGGGGTGCTCCAGCTAAAATATTATCCCAGTATCCATTGGAGTCGACGGTTCCTCAATCTGAGTCTCGATTTTCTTTTTATGCTCAGTTTCAAGTCGCATCCTAAACCATTTCAGGGACTCCTGGCCAATTCCTCCTCAGGGCATAAAATCCCAACAGAGCAACATTTTTGAGTTCCGTGAGATGCTGTGAGATTTTTTAGGCATGGACCAGGTGACCACATTGTCCATCCAATATTGAGGCATAGTTTCCTAAATTATACCCCTAAATCCAAATGTTGCATTACTTCTTACTAAGAAAAACCCTAGTTCTCCAAATCAATGAAAAAAACAACCTCTGAGGCATGGGACCTGAGAGTGAGGGGTGCTCTAGGTGAAATCCTATCTCAAGAATCCAACAAAGACAAGGTTTCCTCAATCCAAGTCTCGGTTTTCATTATATGTCAAGTTGCAAGTCGTATCCCAAACCATTTCAGGGACTCTTGGCCAATTCCTCCTCAGGGAAAAAAACCTAACTGAGAATTTTTTTTGAGTTCTGTGAGATGTTGCAAGTTGGTTTAGGCATGGACTAGGTGACCACATTATCCATATTCTCCCGATGGATGATTTCATAAATTGGACCCCTTAATCCAAATGCCACATTGCTTCAAACTGAGAAAAACACTAGTTCTTGAAATCAATGAGTAAAACAACTTTTGAGGCATGGAACTCGAGAGTGAGGGGTTATATAGCTGAAATCCTATCCTAGTAATCCATTGAAGTCAATGGTTCCTCAATATGAGTCCCATTTTTCATTTTATTCCCAGTTGCAAGTCACATCCCAAACTATTTCAGGGATTCTTGGCGAATTCCTCCTTAGGGCATAAAAACCTAATGGAGCAACATTTTTGAGTTCCGTGAGATGCTGCAAAATTTTTAGGCATGGAATAGGTTACCACATTTTCCATCCACTCCTGATGCATTGTTTTATAAATTAGACCCCTAAATCCAAATGTTGCATTGTTTTTTACTGAGCAAAATCCTAGTTCTCCAAATCGATGAAAAAAGCAATTTTTGAAGCATGAGACTCGAGAGCGAGGGGTGCTCTAGCTGAAATTATATCCCAGGAATCCAACAGAGACGACAGTTCCTCAATCCAAGTCTTATTTTTCATTATATGTCTAGTTGAAAGTCGCATCCCAAACCATTTCGAGGACTCTTCGCCAATTCCTTCTCAGGGCATAAAAAACTAACAAAGAAACATTTTTGAGTTTCGTGAGATGTTGAAATATTTTTAGGGCATGGAATAGGTGACCACATTATCCATCCAGTCCCGAGGGATGGTTTCATAAATTGGACCCCTTAATCCAAATGTTGCATTGCTTCAAACTGAGAAAACACTAGTTTTCAAAATCAATGAGTAAAGCCACTTTCGAGGCATGGCACTCGGGAGTGAGGGGTTCTCTAGCTAAAATCCTATCCCAGTAATTCATCAGAGTCTACGGTTCCTCAATTCAAGTCTCAATTTTTGTTTTATACCTAGTTGCAAGTCGTATCCCAAACCATTTCAGGGGCTCTTGGCCAATTCCTCCCCAGGGTATAAAACCTGACGTAGCAGCAATTTTGAGTTCTGCAAGATGCTACAAGATTGTTTAGGCATGTATTAGGTGACCAAATTTTCCATATTCTCCTGAGGAATGGTTTCATAAATTGGACCCCTAAATCCAAATGTTGCATTGCTTCTTATTGAGCAAAACCCTAGTTCTCAAAATCGATGAAAAAAACAACTTCTGAGGCATTGGACCTGGGAGTGAGGGGTGATCTAGCTGAAATCCTATGCCATGAATCCAACGAAGATGATGGTTCCTCAATCTGAGTCTCTGTTTTTGTTATATTTCCAGTTGCAAGTTGCATCCCAAACCATTTCATGGACACTTGGACAATTCCTCCTCGGGGCATAAAAACCTAACAAAGAAACATTTTTGAGTTTTGTGAGATGCTACAAGCTTGTTTAGGCACAGAATAGGTGACCACATTGTCCACCCACTACCGAGGGAAGGTTTCATAATTTGGACCCCTTAATCCAAATGTTGCATTGGTTCAAACTGAGCAAAACACTAGTTCTCAAAATTAATGAGTAAAGCAACTTACAAGGCATGGCACCCATGTGTGAGGGGTTCTCTAGCTGAAATCCTATCCCAATAATCCATCAAATTCGACAGTTCCTCAATACTAGTCTCGGTTTTAGTTTTATGCCCAGTTGCAAGTCGCATCCCAAACCATTTTAGGGACTCTTGGCCAATTCCTCCTCAGGGCATAAAAACCTAACGAAGCAACATTTTTGAGTTTCGTGAGATGATGCAAGTTTGTTTAGGCATGGACTAGGTGAACACATTTTCCATCCTCTCCTGAGGCATTGTTTCATAAATTGGACCCCTAAATCCAAATGTTGCATTGCTTCTGACTGAGCAAAACCCTTGTTCTCAAAATCATTGAAAAAAACAACTTCCGAGCCATTGGACCTGGAAGTGAGGGGTACTCTAGATGAAATCCTATGCTAGGAATCCAATGGAGATGATGGTTACTCAATTTGAGTCTCGGTTTTCGTTATATGGCCAGTTACAATTTGCATCCCAAACCATTTCGGGGACTCTTGGCCAATTCTTCCTCATGGCATAAAAACCTAACGGAGCAACATTTTTGAGTTCCGTGAGATGCTGCAAGCTTCCTTAGGCATGGAGTAGGTGACCACATTGTCCATCCACTCCCGATTCATGGTTTCATAAATTAGACCCTTAAATAAATAAAAAAAACCTCTGACGCGTGGGACCTAGGAGTGAGGGGTGTTATAGATGAAATACTATCCCATGAATCCAACGGAAAAGACAGTTCCTCAATCCGAGTCTTGGTTTTCATTATATGTCGAGTTGCAAGTCGCATCCCAAACCATTTCAAGGACTCTTGGCCAATTCCTCCTTAGGGCATAAAAACCTAACGGAGTAGCATTTTTTAGTTCTGTGAGATGATGCAAGATTTTTTAGGAATGGAATAAGTGACTACATTATCCATCTTCTCCCGAGGGATGGTTTCATAAATTGGACGCCTTAATCCAATTGTTGCATGGATTCAAACTGAGAAAAACACTAGTTCTAGAAATCAATGAGTAAAGCAACTTTTGAGGCATGGCACTCGAGAGTGAGGGGTGCTCTAGCTGAAATCTTATCCCAGTAATCCATTAGATTCAAGAGTTCCTCAATATGAGTCTCGGTTTTCATTTTATGCCCAGTTGCATGTCACATCCCAAACCATTTCAAGGATTCTTGGCCAATTCCTCCTCAGGGCATAAAAACCTAACGGAGAAACATTTTTGAGTTTCGTGAGATGGTGAAAGATTGTTTAGGCATGGAATAGGTCACCAAATTTTCCATCTACTCCCGAGGCATGGTTTCATAAATTGTACCCCTAAATCCAAATGTTGCATTACTTCTTACTGAGAAAAACCCTAGTTCTCAAAATCGATGAAAAAAACAACTTCTGAGGCATTGGACCCAAGAGTGAGGGGTGCTCTAGCTGAAATCCTATGCCAGGAATTCAATGGAGATGACAGTTCCTCAATTTGAGTCTCAATTTTCATTTTATGCCCAGTTGCAAGTCACATCCCAAACCATTTCAGAGACTCTCGGCCAATTCCTCCTCAGGGAATAAAAACCTAACGGAGCAACATTTTTGTGTTCCGTGAGATGTTGCAAGCTTGTTTAGGCATGGAATAGGTGACCACATTTTCCATCCACTCTCGAGGCATGGTTTCATAAGTTGGACCCATAAATCCAAATGTTGATTTGCTTCTTACTGAGCAAAACTCTAGTTCTCAAAATCGATGAAAAAAACAACTTCTGAGGCATGGGACCCATGAGGGAGGGGTGATCTAGATGAAATCCTATGCCAGGAATCCAATGGAGATGATGGTTCCTCAATCCGAGTCTCGGTTTTCTTTATATGCCTAGTTTCAAGTCGCATCCCAAACCATTTTGGGGACTCTTGGCCAATTCCTCTTCAGGGCATAAAAACCTAACGAAGCAACATTTTTGAGTTCCATGAGATGATGCAAGATTTTTTAGGCATGCAATAGGTGACCACATTATCCATCCTCTCCCGAGGGAAGGTTTCATAAATTGGACCCCTTAATCCAAATGTTTCATTGCTTCAAACTGAGAAAAACACTAGTTCTCGAAATCAATGAGTAAAGAAAATTCCGAGGCATGGCACCCGGGAGTGAGGGGTGATCTAGCTACAAGGCATTCAAAGAAAAGGCATGACATATCATGGCAAGGCAAGGCATGATATGGAAAGGCATGGTATGGAAAGTGAATGCAAGGCATGGCATTGCAAGACATGGTATCGAGGGGCATGGCATGGAAAGACATACCATATGATAGCAAGGCATGGCATGGAAAGGCATGGAATGGAATGGCATGAAAATGCATGGTAAGGAAATTCATGCAAAGGAAAGCCATGGCATGCAAGGAAAGGCATACAAAGACAAGGCATGTCATGGAATGGCAAGGCAAGGTAATGCATGGCATGGAAAGGCAAGGCAATGCAACATGTGGCATGGAAAGGCATGCAAAGGCAAGGCATGACATGGCATGGCATGGAAAGGCATGGCATGATATGGAAATTCATGGCATGGAAAGACAAGGCATGACAAGTGAATGCAAGGAATGGTATGTGGAGGCATGGAAAGGAAAGGCATACCATATGATAGCAAGGCCTGGCATGGCATGGCATGGCATGGAACAACAAGGCATGGCTTGGCATGGAAAGGAAAGACATGCACAAATCTAGGCATGGCATGGAATGGAAAGGCAAGACAATGCATGCCATGACAAGGGAAGGCAATGCATGGCATGACAAGGAAAGGGATGGCATGGAAAGACATGTAATGGCAAGGCATGACATGGCATGGCATGGTGATGAAAGGCATGGAAAGGAAAGGCATGGAATGGTAAGGCAAGGAAATGCATGGAAAGGAAAGGAAATGCAAGGCATGCAAAGGAACGGCATGGACATGGAACGGAAAGGCATGACATGACATGACATGGCATGGCATGGTATGGAAAGGCAAGGCAAGGAAATACACCATGACACCTTTTATTACATTTTTGTCATAATTTTCAACCCTTTAAGGCTTGATGTATTGAAATTTGGATGTGGTCTAGTTGAATGAGTATCAAGAGCATCTTCAAAAATACCTATAAACTAGTTAATTCTCAAAGGACCTTTGAAGCATATTACAGTGGGCCAAAATGTCCTAGAACAATATTCATTTGTGAAATATAAGAGAAGAAGATATATAGAACAATTAACTCTCAAAGTATTTTTATAGGCAAACATAATCATATATAGCACAAAATGGAGAGGGTTGGCACTTATGGTTATGTGAGAGAATTTACAGTTGATAGTTAAAATGTATAACAATTTTTTTTATGATCTTTACTAACGTTTATTGGAATTGTTGCATGTTTTACATCATTGGAATGACTTCTTATTTGTAACTTATTTGAAATTTTATTATGGTATGGACACTTTGATATGATGCAATATGATTATGGTTTCGTTTCATATGTTGTAATAGTATAAATATAACACAAAAATTACATATTGCATGAAATAAATAATAAATTTTCATTTTGAATGTTCTTTTTTGTAGAACACGAGTCTTCTAGAAGATCCAGTTGATCCTCATGACATAAATCCAGATTATAACAGGTCTGATACATACATGGGAGATGATGATGATGAAGCAGATAAAGAAGACACTATGAATGATGACGATGATGACCAAATTGATGGTGATCAAGATAATTATGATTACCTAGTTGCTAGTAGTAGCCAGTGATATTGATCATATAGAATCCATCATGGATCATTGCTAATATATCGTTATGATGCCTATTTTCATGTTTACTATCATATGTATCATTTTCACCTGCAATACCATATTATTAAGTTTTATCATTTTGACTTATATCATTTGGACATATATCATCTTAACTTATGTCGACTGTTGGTCATGTATCATTCTGACATGTTATTGATCTACTATCATATTTGACTTTCACTTCTTGTAGTTATATATGATGATGATATTATCAGTATTAAAGATATAAGTTGTTTGACATGATACTTATCTAATATTGATATATTTGACTAGTTTTAATTATAGTTGATGATCATGTTATAATCATTATCTTGTTATTTTTTATATATTGTATGTTGTAGATTTTATTTAGATGGAGATTTAATAAGTATAATGATGTTGTTAGTTTGTATGGATGTCTGGTTCCCTATAAATTCTTTATAAAATCTATCACATAAAATACTTCAATGCAATATGACTTACTCTATAATAATATAAGTTTTTTAAGATGCATGATACATTTAACTAATTAAATTGAAATAAAAAAATTTAAATTACTAAATGGGAGCTAAAAAGGACACAACATGAGTTGTTAAAATGGAAGCAAATTGTGGCTCTAAAATGGAATTAAAACTGGACATTAAATTTGAAGCCATACTTGGAGCTATTTCTGGATCTAAGTAGGAAGCTAAATTGGTTTCTTAACAAGAAGCAAAACTGGATGCTAATTAAGAATCAAATCCCAACACTAAAAGGAAGCAAACCTTGGACCTAAAAAAGAAGCAAAACCAGACGCTAAAAAGGAAACAAACCTTGGAACTAAAAGGAAGCAAACCATGGAGCTAACAAGGAATAAATTCTGGAAGCAAAAAATGATGCAATAATGGAAGCACATCTTGGCATTAATTTGGAAGCCAAACTAGAAGCTATTTTCGACGATACACTAGAAGCAAAACATGAAGCATGATTGGGAGCTAAACTAGGCGCGACACCTAGAGCTAAACTAGGCACTAAAGAAGGAGCTAATGCAGGAGCCACACCTGGAGCTAAACTAGGCATTAAACTAGGAGCTAAAACAAGAGCTAAACTAGGTGCTAAACCAAGAACTAAACTAGGAGCTACACCTAGAGCTAAGCTAGGCACTAAACCAAGAGCTAAACCATGAGCTAAATTAGGTGCCACATCTGGAGCTAAACTAGGCGCTAAACTAGGAGCTAAACCAAGAGCTAAACTAGGTGCTAAACTAGGAGCTATAACTGGAGCTAAACTAAGCACTAAACTAGGAGCTAAATTAGGCACCACACCTGGAGATAAACTAGGCGCAAAACTAGGAGCTAAACCAAGAGCTAAACCAGGAGCTATTTTGGGCGCTATTTAGGGAGCTATATCTCAGGTTAGGCATTAATCTAGGTGCTAAATCAAGAGAAAAAATGGGTGCTAAATCAAGAGCAAAACCAAGCGCTAAAGCAGGAGAAAAATTGGGCGCTAAAGAGGGAGAAAAATTGGGCGCTAAAGAGGGAGAAAAAACTGGGCGCTAAACTAGACACTAAATCCAATGCCCAGGTGAACACGTCATTTAGAACCAGGTTTTTCACCATTCCATCGGTCCAATTAATGCACTCAAATGCACTAAATTATGGCACTAAACTAGGTGCTAATGGCCTATTTTGTTGTAGTGTTCTCCCCCTCTCAATAAGGCTGTGACCTCAAAGCCAATTTGATATTTTGAAACCACGTACAAAAATTTCTTTAGTTCTGAGTTCCAAATCATGCTTCATATTCATCAATCAAATCCAAGTTGTCATATTTGAATGATAATCACTTCAACTTCAATTATTATATGATTATCACCTGCATCATCAATGAAAAAAAGTCACTTTAATACTATCCAAATCCTTAATATCCTTAGCATTTTCGAATCAAAATCACAATATCGTTGTCAATTTATCGAATCAAAATTGTCAAAGATTGTGAATAATCCATATCAATTCTAGTCTTGACAACATTACTATAGATCCACTTCTAACAAGGTGGAGTAGCTACTCATCCTCTTAGGTGATTCAAAGTATCAAGAGTCCAAAGGTAAGGATGTTACCATTCTCATTCAACATGTAAGAAATAACTTCCTATATGTTTTTCTATTAATGGCCCCCCCGAGACGGTACGTGAGGCATAGCATGATGTTGTTTCAGTTATCCTTTTATCATATATCAGTCATATGTAATCACCTATTATCAAGTAATCATCCTTCATGTTCTCGAGTTTCCTTAGCATTATTAGTGTACAACCAATATTGTAGGATCGACAATTTGAAATCCCACACCAATATATATAGATGTCATTACTTTCAAGTCATCAATAGTGTGAAAAAAATCATGTATATTATCAAATGCATTAATTCCCATTGAATCTTTATCTATGAACACCATCATTAATGAGTGAAGTTGTAGATTGACCAATATTGTCTATATTACTACTTATGTGAAGCATGGTCATTAGGCCACTAATATCATTAGGGAAACTAATAAGTTGTTGTCATGATCAATATCATTAATACCCACACAACATTATCAATTGTTTAATTCTAATGTTGTTGATTCATAGTTAACTCCACCAGATCATCATCAATCTACTTGTGCGTTAACATAATTATCATCATCAATACTCAAATGGATCATACATTATCGATACTATCCGCTTATTGAATTTCATCACGATTTATCTATTTGCTAACATTTCCATATCATCTAGCCATTAAAATCATTATTGACCCAAAAATAATCAGTAATGAGTCATAATATTACCAGATCCCTTATTCATTAAATTAAATCTTCAAGATCAACCATTGTAATTAGGCATAATCCATGGCTAACGATCATGCTGAATCATGATATCCATGCCATTATACCTCTTCATTACTCACAGTTATCACATTATCCATTTGTAAATAGTCTTAGTTCCTCCATATCATCCTTGTTTTTCAGGATCATATCAATCATTATCAACAACATCCACGAACCGATTCATTGTCAAATGAAATTATATACCGTCAATGATTAGTCGGTTCCCCAAACATTATTATGTTATCCAATCAATAAAGCAGAAGTATTATAGAACCAACCCTTAATTAAAGTTCATAGAGCACTATCATTGTATTAACATGCTACTTAATCAAATTGTCACCTAGATTTATATTTATGCTCATGAACATCAACATATTAGAATTATGGAACGAATGTTATTCTAATTCAGATAATCACCATTTATTTATAGGAGTTATAGGCCCTATTTGTCATAATGCAATTCTGTCATTATCCCCGACGTCCCCTCCAGCGTTGGGTGAACCCTTTCACTCGTCTGTGGAAACAACCAATACAGAGAAGCTTTGAAGGGGACACAGGCAATATACAATATTGTTTCGTTAGTTCGCGTGAACGACGTCTCCAGCGCTAAAATTTTCTTGATGGAGAACCCCTCTGCAAACGGTCGCTACATTTGCAGTGCCATCAATATATCCGTCCTACAGTTGGCCCACTACTTTCACAACCCGTTTGGTAGTTTGAATCATTACTATCAGGTCATAACTAGCACAGTCATATAATTTATGACTGATAAACGCCGAAAGGCTAAAGAAAAATTCTGAAAACAGTAAAACCCTAAGTGTAACCTAAAGTCATTTTCTCGCTTTGCTGGTGGTCGAGGTGAATTCATGCTCTTTTAAACCCTAAAATTCGAAGTTCCTTATGTCAGGTACTCAATTTTTGTGTGGATTTCATATAGGTAGTATAACTATACCTCTCTTTCCATTTGTTTCATGGAAAATTTTAAATTTATTTTGACCGAGGAACAAACTTGTTTTTTTATTTTTTTATTTACAAAATAAACCCTAATTTTTTTTATCTTATTTCATTTACAAAACAAAACCTAATTTTTTTTATCTATTTCATTTAAAAAACAAAACCTATTTTTTTTTGTCTATTTCATTTATAAAATAAACGTTTTAATTTACAAAATAAACATGCAGGGAACTCCATCTCCGCGCAGGAAAATAAACGTGCAGGAACTCGTTCTCCGCGCAGAAAAATAAACGCGCAGGAAACTCGTTCTCCGCGCAGGAAAATAAACGCGCGCTGTCCGCTTGCATTCGCCATGCCAATTTCACGCGCGCTGTCCGCCTGCATTCATCCACGCGGCCATAAACAAGCTTCATCTCCCGCGCTGTCTGTCTGCGGTAAAAAAATGACTGCGCTTAAATTTTTTTAATTGGCATTCAACACCCACGCGGCCATAAGTATCCGCCCAGTAACAATAATTTAATAAATTGTGGCTAGCTTAATAGATTATCACTTAATCACTGAACGTGGCAATCTGGTGGTGAGCAAGTAATTTTTTAATTTGATTTAGTAAATGTAAAAAAGTAATCACATAAACGGACGTCTTTATAAATGAGCGGAAGTTAATTTATTAAAATATGCCAGGACGACGAAGAATATGCCAGCATCTTCAATTGCCAACCCTAGGATTGAAATTTATGATTAAAAGGTGATTAATTCTGCCCATTGTCAATAGGTATACGCCTTTCGGCGTAATTAATTAGTTTTTACACTAAACATTAATTAGAAA
>SNQJ01S0010942.1:64938-76373 GCA_010110895.2 Picea sitchensis
CTTTAATATTAAATCTTATTTTGAATGAAATTTTTTCAGTTCCTTAAATATAAAAAACTAAATGGTATGTCAAAAAGTATAAGCTAAATAGTAAAAGAGAAATGGAGGTGAGTTTGTACATTGAAATTTAAAGCCTTGTAATATTATGAACATAAACTAATCTTGTAACGTGATGAACATAACCCCTAATAAATGGATCTTAATTTTGAAATGTTTATATGATTAATCCTAATATGTCTAAACCCAACAATTCCTTATATGAAACTCACAATGTCATGCTCGTGACTACACCTCACTATCTGAAGAACTTTGTCCCTTGTCACATTGTGACAAACATTTCCCAATGTCACATTGTGACAAACATCTCCCTACATTGCAATGTGTCGAACATCTCTCGACGTTGCATTTTGACGAACATTTCCCAACACCATAATGTCATGAACATTGACCTATGTCACATTGTGACAAACATTTCCCAACGTCGCATTGTCACAGTCACTTACCGACAATGCAATGTGTCGAACATCTCCCAACATCACATTGTGACAAACATTTCCCAACATCACAATGTGTCATCCATCTCTCGACATCACATTGTGGTGAACATTTCCCTACATCTCTATGTCACGGGCATTTCCCAATGTCCCATTGTGACGAATATCTCCCAATGTCGCACTATGAAAAACCATGGTTTTACATAATCACCATGCTGAACCATATGCAACTCAACATAGTCAACTAATGTTGAAATATGGTCACGGACAACCATGGTCAACCATGGTCAATGTTAACTACTGGCAATGTTGACCATGGTCAATCAAAGTACATTATCAACTAGCAATTTGGTCAACCATTCTCATTGTCATGGTCAGCCATGATCAATGATGGTTTTGGTCAACCGTTCTCATTACTATCATTACTACCCAATCATAATTAATTAGTTTGGATCATTATTATCAAGTCATAATTAATTACTATGGTCTTGGAAGTTTGAATCATTACTATCATGTCATAATTAATTAGTTTTTACACTAAAAACTAATTAAAAAATAAAATTTGTATATTTATGCAATCGAGTTATTTTATGTTTCCAAAGTGTATTTAATTGATATAATTATTATAGGTTTATTTTGAGTTTGAATCTATTAAATATTAAAAATATATTAAGTATTAAATATTGGAGTTGTTTATTGGTCTTTTTTGTTGAGGTATAAATCTGTATGAAATTATAATTTTATGTTGTTTAAATTTTATTTCTAAATGTAGAAATGGATTCAATTGGCTGAAACCCCATGAGGCACTCCGATTATAAACAATTAACCACTCAAATATGCAGATTTAACAATTTCTTGCCAAGTTTATGGTAAAATTAAATAGAAAAATATCTTCAGAAAAGAACCAAAACATAGAACACTTAAACTAAGGCTTAAATATTGAGAGAGATAAACCATTAAAATCTATTAAGTATTAAATATTAAGAGAGAAAAATTAAAATGTATTAAGCATCAAGATGTAAATTTTTTTATGATGAAGTTTTTTTTTTTAATATAATTTATTATTGATATTTTAAATTAATGAAAAATAGTGGAAAATTATGTGAATGTGATTTTTTATAAATAGTTATTAAATATTAATATATCTTTAATTTAAACTATGTAAATAAAATATTCTACTTTATTTAGTTGTATTTTAATATTAAATTTTATTTTAATTGGTGTAGATATAAATTTAATTAATTATGAATTTTATAAATGTTAGCAACCTCTTATTAATATAAAAAACATTTTCTCCTATATTATTTTAATATTAATTCTTAAAATATTTTATTTTAATATTAAATCTTATTTTGAATGAAAATTTACAATTCCTTAAATAAAAAAACTAAATTGTATGTCAAAAAGTATAGGCTAGATAGTAAAATAGAAATGGAGGTGAGTTTGTACTAGAAGTTAGAGTGATTGAAATTAAACCAGCCTTGTAATATTATGAACATAAACTAATATTGTAATGTGATGAACATAACCCCTAATAAATGGATCTTAATTTTGAAACATTTATATAATTAATCCCAATATGAATAAACCCAATAATTCCTTACACGAAATTCACAATGTCACGCTCATGACCACACGTCACTATCTGAAGAGATTTGTCCCTTGTCACAATGTGACAAACATTTTCCAATGTCACATTATCAAAATCAGTTACCGAAGTTGCAATGACTTGAACATCTCCTTATGTCACATTGTGACAAACATCTCCCTACATTGCACTCTGTCGAACATCTCTCGACGTTGCATTTTGATGAACATTTCCCAACATCACAATGTCACGAACATTGACCTATGTCACATTGTGACAAACATCTCCCAACGTCACATTGTCACAATCACTTACTCACATTGCAATGTGTCAGCCATCTCTCAACATCACATTGTGGTGAACATTTCCCAATGTCGCATTGTGATGAATATCTCCCAATGTCACATTGTGACAAGCCATGGTTTTACATAATCACCATGTCAAACCATATGAAACTCAACATAATCAACTAATGTTGAAATATGGTCACGAACAACCATGGTCAATGTTAACTACTGGCAATGTTGACCATGGTCAACCAATGTACATTATCAATTATCAATTTGGTCAACCATTCTCATTGTCATGGTCAACCATGGTTAATGATGGTCTTGGTCAACCATTCTCATTATCATGGTCAACCATGGTCAATGATGGTCTTGGTCAACCATTCTCATTTTCATGGTCGACCAAGGTCAAGGTTAACCACTGCCATCCATTGTCAATCTTGGTCAACCATTCTCACAATCAACCATGGTCATGGTAACCATGGTTGTGGTAAACCATGGTTATGGTAAACCACGGTTGCAATCAACGAAGGTCATTATCAACAAGAAATTTGGCCAACCATGGTCATTTTCATGGTCAATCATGGTCATGGTCATGGTCATGTTAAAAAATTTCCCAATATCACAATGTTAGGAACTTTCCCTTGCCCACGCATTGTAACAATCACTTACTAACATTGCATTAATGTGTTGAACATCTCTCGATGTCACATTATGACAAACATCTCCCAATGTCACAATGTGTCGACTATTTCTTGACATCACTTTGTGACAAACATTCCCCAACGTCGTAATGTCACAAACATTGTCCAACGTCAAAATTTGATGAACATACCTCATTGTCACATTGTGATGAGCCATGGTTTTACATAATCACCAAGCTTAAGCATAGGCAACTCGACATAGTGAACTAATGTCGAAATATGGTCATGAACAATAAGGGGGGCAACCATGGTCATCTATGAAAAAATATATCAACCATGGTTAACCATTGTCAACCACGATCAACAAAAGTCAACCATGGTCATGGTCACCTAAGTTCAACCATAGTGAAGGTCATGCTCAACCATGGTCAACCATAGCCAACCATAGAAAACCAAATCCAACCAAGGTCTTCCAAAGTTAACCATGGTCGTGGTCTGTGTCATGGACAACAACTGTCAACCATGGTTAACCATTTTCAACCTTGGTCAACCACAGTCAAGGTCAACCATGGTCATGGTCATGCTCAACCATGGTCAACAATAGTGAATGATAGTAAACCAAGGTCAATCGAGGTCTACAAAAGTTAACCATGGTCATGGTAAACCATAATTAACCATGGTCATAGTAAACCAAGGTCAACCACAATTAACCATGGTCATGGTCAACCATATTTAACCATGGTCATGTTCAAGCAAGGTCATGGTCAAGCCATCATTAATCATGATCAACCATACTCAACCATAGTCAACAATTGTAAACCAAAGTCAACCAAAGTTAAGCATGGTCAACCATTTTAAGCTAGTGTATTATTGTAAACCAAAGTCAACCAAGGTCTACCAAAGTTAATGTATTACTTTATTAATGTATTAATATTTTATTAATGTAATACATTAATATATTTTCACATAAATGTATTAATACATTATTAATGTATTATTACTTTATTAATGTATGAGTAATTTAATGTATTTATGTAAAAATGTATTATTAATATATTTTTAATTTATTAATGTAGTATTAATACTTTATCACTTTAATGTATTAATCTATTTTTTGATACTTTAAATTATTTAAATTATTTATGTAGGAATGCTTTAGTATTGTATTAATTAATAATATTTTAATACTTTATTAATGTATTAATTAATTAAGGAATTTGTGAAAGGATTAAAGTAATAATATATTATTAATGTATTAATACTTAATTAAATATGATTGTAATACATTAATGCATTAATAATACATTTTTTTTTTGTAAATAAAAGTAGATCCTTATATTAATGAAATCTATAAGTTGTACAATGACAAGTGTGAGCCACCTGTTCTGCCACAGATGGGAAACTAGAACAAGTGGCTCTTAGATGTTCTGAGTTTGACACACCATCTTGTATGCTAGAGCTGTTTGAACAAAATTACTTAAACAAAATTTTGCATCCTATCTGCGTAAACAAAAATGTGTTTACAATATTCAGATGGTATCTAAGACCAACTATCGACAGAGCTGCTATTAACAAAACTACATAAACACTATAGGGGAAAATTGTGTGTTCTTCTATCCTGCTACTATAGTGAACTAAGAAATTAATCCTGCAACTGGAATTGACGAAGAACCATAACTTGGAGACTTCACTCCATTGTTGAGCCTGGTTGTCCATGAATGTTGTGGATCAGAGTGAACCGTTGACCGCATGTTGGGCATCTGGTTCGTGCAGAAGCATCCACTAGTGCGTCGAACATGATGTCCATCCTTTGGCCAAGGATGCTTTGAGAGTGCATCTGATCATCCTGTTTCTTCTCGATTTCAAAGAGGAGTTGGAGGTGCTCCTCCATGAGGCAATTTGCAAATTGCTGAGGCTGCTCATCCTCCTTTTCCTTGCTGGCAACCTCTGTGGTGATCTCATTGGCATCCGCTGCATTTTCCTCCAATTACCATCTTGGGGGGATTTCCTCCTCCACCATACAACTACCATCACCATAGTAGGGGTCCTATGGATTGAGTTTTTTTTGGGGGAACAAGAGATTGGTGGCTAGAGGAGAGTGCACACACAAAGGTGGCGCCTCCTCCTTAACCGAGCTTAGGCCATGGAGAAATTGAGGGGTGGACAGAGGAATGTGTGCACATGAAGGTGACGCTTCCTCCATCACCGAGTCGAGAGAGGAATGGAGCTAAAGAGGAGTGGACAAAGGAGCCTCCTGCAACCTCTGTTTGGTGTGCCGAGGGCTTGTGAAATGTGCAATGAAAGCCAGTTAGGAAGGGGAGAGTCTATTGCGTCGAGAGAGGGTGTTGTAATAATGCGTGCTCCTCTTCGATTTCCCTCTTTCCCTGGGCATACTGGGAAGAGTATGGAGGTGAAGGGTTGTGGGAATGGAGGCATAGAGATGGTGCGGGGAAGAGCGGGAGAAGGCACTAGTGGAAATACAAAGAAGGAACTTGTGAGGGCCAAGCAAGTATGGTAGGAAGAAGGTATCAGAGCCAGGGTAGGTGGCTAGAGTGCTCAAGAAAAAAACACAGAGAGAAGCATTGCAGAATCGCTTAGAAGAGCCAGAGAACAAGCATGGAGGAATGCACCAGGGCAGATGGAGAATGGAGGAATACACCAGGGCGAAAGCCCATTTATTGTTGCACACCCTTGAGTTGACAACCCCTCTTTCCATTGAATCCGAGTTGACAGCCATCCTGGGCCTGGTATGCCTGGTCTGGCTTGCTTGCGCAACCATTAACCCGGCCTGTCTAGCCAGGCACACTACAATAACTTTTCTCATGGTGTGAGCCATGGGGAAGTTAATGACTATGGGCTGGCGACCAAAGTTAATAACTCCCCTAGCTGCTTGATTCCATGTGTCCTCAGACTTTGTCCTATTGGCACCCCATCCAGAGGGCATTAATAATACATTAGTAATGTATTAATTAACTATTGGCACCTCACGTGCTCAATGAATAGGGTGGCGCCTTCTAGGCTTGTGCCGTCCATGTGACTAACACCTGATGTGCCCCTCTACTTTTACTTCCCCTAGATGATTGAATGTTGCATTCATTTCTGCGAGCTTTGAGCTCGATGCTCCAATGTGCCATCCTCTGCATTTTCATCCGGGTGATGGAGGAACGACTCTGGCTGTCACCTCTATGCTTGTGCGACTGATCCAAGATATTTTCATCGTGACTTATAAATAATTGCATTAAATGAGCATAAATTAAAGTGCACCATTAAAGAAGGGAAAACTAAAAAATGAAGAGACATAAGCATCAGATATGAAAAAAAAAACTTGATAACGGATTTCATCCCTGGTGGACTACATCTCTGGGTCCTACTCTCAAATGGGTTGGCTCTTTCATTAACTCAAAAAAACAATTTGGAAAAATAAATAAGTATACCTCATTCTAGAATCAAGCTACATAAATAATGCTTAGATCAGAAAATAGACAACACCACTAAATTCATGGCATCGAATTACCCAAAAACAACTGTCTCCATGCCTCGATTCGACTCTGACACTCCCAGGCCCAAGAATAATTCTCTCTTAGTTTTCGTTCCCTATGAAACCTGCAATAATGACAGTCCTTGCCTTGAAAATCATGCCTATAGCCGTACAGTCTGTGCCTCCTCCTCTTTGGCTGGGCAGATACCTGGCTTAAATAGCACCTGGGCGGATGGATTTACCAACATAATCGTTGGGCGAGTTGGTTGTTGGTGTTAATGTTAAGGCGTTACATGTGGGGGAGGTCCCAGGGTCAAGCCTGTAGGCCTCCCCTTTTGGGTCTTGGTTACAACCTCTGCTATATTGGGTGGCCAACATCTAATCTTGGAGGATGTGCCAGATATGGTGGGACCTCCCCAGATTTGGCAGGGTCCATTTTATATATTTATTTTGGTTTTTGGTCACATGCCCTTATTGGGCATTTCGGGGGTGCCACATGGTGCCCTCTGATTGGGCCACATGGCATCCTTGGATTGACCCACCTGGCTACCTAGTCATGTTGATGTCACCCCCATGTTAACTCTGTATAGGACATGTGTCACCTTCTGGGTGGTGCCATGTGGTGTTACCTGGGGGTGCCATGTGGCACTTTTCTACTGGTCCAAATGGAGCCCCAAAAATTCTATTGGTGGGTGACATGTGGTAGCCTCGAGTGCTGCCACATGGCATTCTGATGTCAGCAGTATTCATGATGACATCATCCTACCATGTCAGCTGCTGACATCATGCGTACGGATGATGATGTGGTCCCTGTTGACATGCCTTGTTTGACCACAACTTTGACCACGAATATATTTCAATCCGTAACTCCGTTTGATGAGCCATTTGTGACGTTAGAAATCTTGCGACATAATCTTCACGATCATGCCATTTTCATTGAGTTTTGGGAACTTTGAATTTTTTCCCTTTCTCTGTCTGCTGGAGCCATTATGAGCGTCCTGAGTTGCCTTTGTGAGTTCTGAGTTGTTCTTATCATTCTCTGGATCCTTTTTGGATCATGCCTTCCCACTGAGATATTTTTGGACCACCAAAAGCTTTCATCAATCAATAGGTAAGTGGGGGAAGAGTTCCCTCACTTTGTTCTTCTCAATCCACTTTGTCTTGTTTGGATGTGTGCCTTTTAATCCTACTTGAAGATAATAAAAATCACCCCTGCATGAAGTCCTTGTCCTCCTGTCCAGGATGATATATTCCTATATCTCATCCAAGTACTTAGGTGCAAACGCATCAACTGAAGGTATTGAAACTTCCTCATCTTGATCCATGATCATGGGAGGCTAAAAAAGTTTCAAGTTCTCAACGTTCACAACTGAGTAAATATGCATGTAAGGTGGAAGATCTAGACAAAAAGAATTGGTACCACTTTTCTCCAAGATAGTAAAGGGTCCCTAACGAATGGAATTGATTTTCTTGCCTTCACCCTTTAATCTCTCCTTGCTGATGTGAAGCCATACCTGGTCTCCAACCTGGAACTGATGATCAACCCTATGCTTGTCATGTTGAGATTTATACTATGCTTGACTTTTCTCCAACTGTTCCTTGATTTCCTGGTGTATCTGCTGGATCCTCTGGATGAACTTGTGGGCTCTATCCTTTGTTCATTCTTCATTCACATCGACATCTCTCCTGTACATCAAGTCCAAAGGAACCTTTGGTAGGTACCCAAAACATGCTTCAAAAGGTGAACTCTGAGTGGATGAATGTAAAGCTCGGTTGTATGCATGTTGTACATAGGGTATCTATTCATCCTATAACTTGGGATGCTTTCTGCAGTAACATCGAAGCAAAAGTACCACTATTTGGTTTTCCACTTCTTTCTATCCGTTGATTTGTAGATGGAAAGAAATGCTCCTCTTCAATTTGGTGTCCATCATTCTCCACAAGCTAGTCCAAAATTCCCCATGGAATCGAGTATCTCTATCCAAGACGATGGGTGTGGGTAATCCAAAGTGAACCCAAACATACTGAAAGAAGAGATTAGCAGTCTACTCAATAGTGATCTGCTATTTACATGGCATCAAGATACACATCTTGATGAACCTATCGACTACAACATACAAATAATCATGACCCCCTTTGGTCATTGGTAAACCCCCTACAAAATCCATGGAGACACTTTCCCATGATGGGATGGAACAAGAAGTGGTGAGTATAGACCCAATTTTCTATTGATGGGCTTACATGTAGAACACATCACACACCCCTTTACATATTTAGTTACAATTTCTTTCATTTGAGGTTAGTAACAAAACCTCAAGAAATGAGCCATAGTTTTTCCTACCCCAAAATTCCCAGACATAAGAGAAGTGTGAGCTTCTCGTATTACATGGACTTGTTCACTTGTAGGAATATATAACTTTCCAAGATGGTAGAGTATTTTCCCCTACACACATTAGTTCTCTACCTGTGCACCAAGATTTAGCTTTGTATATACTTCTTTAAAATCTTCATTGATGGCATATTGTTCTACATGGCTATCATGAGATAAACAAGTATTCTTCAAAACAATAGAAGCAACAATAGGAGGTCTAGAAAGCATATCAACTACCTTGTTACTTGTACCCTTTTTGTACTTGATTACCAAATGAAATTATTGTAGAAAACCCAGCCACCTGTAGTGTCGAGATTGTTGCAATTTGGTTTGTGCTTGAAGATACTATAAGGGTTGGTTGTCTGTATGTATGATTTTTTCCTTCCCTAACAAGTAGTGTTTCCATTTCTTTATGCTTTGGACTAATGCATACAACTCTTTATGATATGTAGGATAGTTAACAACAACTTGGTTAAAAGTTTTAGAGTGGTAATAGATAGGAGTACGATATTGCATCAATACTGCACCCATGGCATATCCATTGGCATCTGTATCGATCTAAAAAGGCTGTTGAATATTTGACAGTGCTAATATTGGTGCAGTACTGATCTTCTCCTTCAAAATGTTGAAATATTTTTGTTTCTTTCCTTCCCACTGAAAAGTGTTCTTCACACTGGTTAAGGTATGCAAAGGAGCTGCTATAAAGGAGAAGTTGAGAATGAATCTCCTCCAATATTGGACTTCACCTAAGAAACTTTGAACTTTGGTTACACTCTTTGGCTCATGCCATTTGACAATTACATCAATTTTTGAAGGATCAATTTTCAATTGTCCTCCTCCTACAATGTCACCTAAGTACACAAGTGTAGTCTTACCAAATTCACATTTAGACAGTTTTACATATAACTTTTCCCTTTGCAAAGTATCTAATACTTGCTTTACATGCCTCACATGCTCATCCCAAGTCCCTCTAAAAACAAGAATGTCATCTAAATATACAATCACAAAGTCATATAGGAAAGGCCTGAATACATCATTCATCACACACATGAAAGTTGCTAGAGAATTACAAAGCCTAAATGACATAACTAACCACTCAAAAAATCCCTGTTTGGTTTTAAAGGAAGTTTTCCATGCATCCTATTCTACGACTCCGATTTGATGATATCCACTGCACAAATCCAACTTAGTGAAATAAATAGCATTCTTCAATTGATCAAGTAAATCATCTATGCGAGAAAGAGGGTATCGAGTTTTCATCGTGATTTTATTTAAATCCCGATAATAGACACATATTCGCCATGTGCCATCCTTCTTTGGCACCATCACGATTGTAGAACCATAAGGAGATGAACTAGGCCTGATGACCCTTTGATCCAATAAGCCCTGTACCTACTTCTTGATCTTTGTCATCTCCACACTTAACATCCTGTACATGCCCACATTAGGAAGAGGAGAATCATGCTGAAGATGTATCTCATGTTGGATTTCCCCCTTAGGGGGAAATACATGTGGTTCCTGAAAAATATCATCATACGTAGAAACGATATCAATTAATTCCTTTTTATGATATGGATCACACCCTTGGAAAGCGTCAGATGTCCCAACATCTTTCTCTCTGAAGACCATGAGTACATATCTCTTATTAGTGTTTATGAGTCTTTTCATTTTCCCTACACTAACAAGTGTTGTATTTACCCTCATGCTGTGAGATCTAACAACATATTCCACTCACCCTTTAGTAATGTGGTATTTGTTCTCATGAGGAAAGAATATTGATTTTCTATCATAAAGATAAGGACTTCCCAACACTATGCCACATATATCAAATGATACAACATCCAAATCCACTTCATCAATCAATTTTGAAGCAATAGCAAATCCGATCCTACATTTTTTGGTGACATTAAGTTTTTCTTTATCACATACCCAACCAAGAGGATAAGGCTTCAGATGTCATTTCGTTTCAAGACCCATCTTCTTGACAAGTGCTTCAGATATTAAGTTTACTTGGGAACCCAGATTAAATAATGTATCTATCTTAGTATGTTTAGATACAATTTTTATATGAAATAACTCACTCCTCTTTTGTTCATCAACATGAGATTCATCATTGGAATTTGAACTATCATGAAGATAATCTTTACCTTGTACTCCAACCGTTGTGATCTTTCCTTCATCTTCTGAATCAAAACCAAGATCTTTCTGCACTGTAGCAACGGTCTTTGTATTCCCCTTTCCACCAAACTATTTCGGTTTCTTTTCTGGATGCAGTTTCCAACAATGTTCTTCATCATGACCACTCTTCTTGCAATGAGTGAAATATGGTTTTCCTCCTTCTCTCGTTAATGTAGCGGTCTTATTTTCCTTCCTTTTAAACTTCTTAAAATTTTTTTGTGGAAAATTGGAAGGTTTCTTTGTGGGATCTTCTTGAAGATGTTTCCTGCTATTCTCAAGGTGAGTGGCTTGCACACAAACTTCGTCAAGACTAGTGGGGTTAAACAAGAGAAAAGTATGACGAATATAACTGTGAAGTGCACCAATATAGTTTATTAAAGTTTCATAAGAATCCA
>SNQJ01S0010943.1:0-12416 GCA_010110895.2 Picea sitchensis
ACAATTAAAGCATAAATATTTTTCTTTTCTTTCCTCCAATTGTTGAGGTGTCAACCTTGTAGGTTGAGGTGGTTTAGAAGAAGGAACATTATTTTCTCAATGGATGTTAGGGGTGGTCCTTCTAGTAGCCATAGCAAAATTTTTACTTTCAACACTCCTCACCACCATGAATGCATTCTCCAATGATTTGGGTTCCCATAGGAGAACCTCATGTTGAATGTTATCCTTTAAAGTTCCTATGAAGAAATCAATCAGGTGCTCATATGGAATATCCGTTACTTTTATATTCAATCTTTGGAAGTTGTCAATGTGCTCCGCAATTGAACCCTTTTGCTTGAGATTTATCAATTTGATGAAGAAGGTATTGCTCCTTGTATCCTCATAGTGTGCTATCATTTCTTCCATGAAAATTGTCCAAGTGACAAGTGATTTGTGAGAACAAAGCCATCGATACCACACAAACTAATTTGGTTCTAAATATAAGGACACAATTTGTACCTTTTGTGTGTGTGGCATATCATGTATATCAAAGAACTTCTCCACCTTGAGTATCCATGTGATTGGATTCTTGCCATAAAATTTCCTCATATCGATCTTAGAAAAGTGGTTGGGCTTCATCCCAAAGCTGGAGTTTCTCCAGTCTTGATTCATCTTCCTTGTGTCCTCATCATGAATTTCATGGGATACATTGTCACTTTCAGGTGGCCTCTCTATTAGCAACGTTTTCAACCCTTCCATGATATCCCCTTTTAATCCATCCATCTTTGTATTCATCATTTCTTCTATATTAGCTTTAGTTGAATCCATCATCCTTTTTAGTTCATATTTTGTTATTGTTTTCTTTTGTAAATCATCTATGTCCTTACGTCTTTCTTCACCTTCATCAAGAATCCAATTAGGGCTATCTGAGGCATTATTTGGTGTATAAGTTCCCTTTTTTGGTGGCATGTCGGCCAAGTATCATTGCAAGTTCTATGAATTCCTAATTGGGTTAGGAAGAGGTCATCACAGACAAGGGAGTGTTAGGTGATATAGCTCTCTAATATACATGCGACGTCCAACAATAGTACTTGGCTAAATATCTCAGGGCACTAACTAAGGAGGCTTGACCATGCCCTTAGTTTTATTATTCGACTGCCCAGGTACTAGAGAGTGATCTCCCTGAGTGTTGTTATTGATGTACTATAGCAACAAGATGACCAAATGGTTTACTCAGTTGGTCTCGGGATTATAGGGGGTCTCTCGATATACGCCAGATATGTGGGAGATTAAATCCATAGTAGTGTTTTCTAATAAGCAATTTTTCGAAAGGGGCCTTCTGATATACTCTATGTACGTGGAAGAACCACATTGTCCTCGAGTTGTAGCATTGACAAGTAACGATAGCTCCTACGTTTAGAGACGTTGGAATACGTATGTACCTAAAACTTCATAAGATTCTCCCAATTTTATATGATACTCCTTTTATCCCACTTTATTCCACTTTTTGAATCACCCCAATTGGATCTTCTAGTCAAAAGATATGCAAATTTCCAAAAAAACAAAACGTACCTTTTAAAACCCTTATTTGGAGACCATTCTGCTAGCTGACATTTATTCTATTGTAGCTCTGCAATTTTGGCCCTTATGAGTCTACAATTTTTTCCTGAGGTATCCTAATGTGTCTTCTTTCCAACCCCATAGGTTAGAACAATATTGGATTCTCCAAGATAATTTTATGTAACTTTCCCAAGATGTGCTGATTTTTTTCCTTTCAGGAGAGCGAACTTGTACGGCCTGCCACGTGTCATTGTCTTCTCTTCAAAAGTTGAAATTTTCTCCAGTAAAACTTCAGCCCGTACCCTAACCAATGGAACATGTCTCACTCAATTTGGAGGTATATAGCTTCAAATATAATATTTTTTCCAAGAGCACTTGTTTTATACTGAAATATGGACCAGCCAAAAACCCTAATTTCCTCAGAGAATAACTTTTAGACTACAAAGAATCAAGGGCTGAAATTTGTAAAAAAATTTACTTCACTAATCCACCTTCGTACTGTAAAACTTTTAGAACCTAAAACAAATCATAAAACAATAGGGAGCGAAAATTACAAGAAGACTTATTTCATCATAGTTTCAGGACTAGTCAAAAACCCTAACTTGAACAAAATTTATCTCCAAAAATATAAAGAACCAAGATCCGAAATTTGGACCCAAGTTCGCTCTATATGTTTCCTCTAGACCATATAATTTCCAGATCATGAAACCTTCCATAAACAAATTTGTAGCTAAAATTCCAAGAAGACTTGTTTTGAAGAAGACAGTCCCGAGGATTGTCTAGCTCTGATACCAAATGTTAAGAATCAAATATCAAAATAGAAGAAAAACCTTAGAATAAGTACTCAATGCCTTGAAAAATAGATAAATTCAGATAATAAGACTCTTTGAGGGGGAAACCTCCTTATACATCATATTCATTCACAAATACAAGATGATTCCAAATGAAAAGGTCTCCTTTGTATATATAGGAGACTAGGAGGTAAAATTACAACTAATGGACCCAAGATGACATAAATAAAATAAAAATACTATTATGATATACCCCAATTAAGGGTTAATGTGCCATGATTTAGGGCTTAACATCTGATCTATCAACTGGTGAATTTTTCACTTCTGCAAGCAATATATCCTTTACTTCCTCCCATGAATCCAAATTGGTAGTGATTTCAATAACATGATCTAATTGATGTTTATATGTAGGTATAATGGCAGAAATGATACCTTGTGGATCATATATCCACCTACTTGTCATTTCAAAATCAATTTTTTGCAACATATCTTCCACCATAGTAAGTGTAATCCTTAGTTTAACTTGGAATGGACCTACTTCATTAGGAAGCTTCAATGTGATTTCCTATCTATGTTGTGCAAAATGTTGATAATAATATATCATCGTTTTCCTAATGTATTCCAAAGAAAATATCTTTGGAGTCAAGAAAACTGGAAACCTATATGGTTCTTGCTCAAAACCGTAAACCCCGATTAATGTGTACTTTTTAAAAAGATACCAATCCCTTGTACTAGTTTCTTTAGTCAGTTGGAACAATTTTTTCAAATAATTGAACATATTGGGAGGGTGAACCCTATGAATCAAAGTATAGACAACACTCATGTATTTATTGACATAGGTATTTAAACCCTATTTTTTTTCCTGTTGTGGCAATTAACAACTCCCCTAATTTTCTGCTATGCTCAATTGCAAATTAGGGTCCCTTTTGAGATTAATTTGAATTTTTACTTTGTCTCTGGTTTTTTTTTTAATTAAAATGGTTTACATAGGAATTTTGTACATATTTTGTGATTTTAATTTTATTACTGGACATTATTACTACTAAGACTTGAAGTGACTTTAACATTGATTTTTAATTTCATGATTTCTAACATAAATTCAAACACGATTTCGATTGATTTCGTTGATGATTGGTTCTTGTTTTCTTGGTTTTGTTACAAGTCATTTCATTGAATAATCAAATATTTGGCTTGTTATAATTCTAGTTCAAATAGTGATAACTTGGAACTATAATAAATTATTAAATGACTTACATATATTATGAGCCTATCATTCGAATTGTTTGATTATAACATTGCTATGATTATTGTGCTATAAATTTTGGGTTGACATTGTTATTATTTTGACATTATGCAAAGGACTTGGTAATAAAACAATCTGATGATTATTCTTAAGCGTCATTTCTTTGATTTCATACCAGAATCATATCATTCCTATCTTTCTAGTTGCATCAAAGACTTATAGTGTGACATATCACGTGAATTATAAGTTTGATGACTTAGGTTAATGAACAATGTACTATGCAAATTTAAGTCTATTAATGATTTTTACAACTTTCCATGCTCATCGAAATCAGAAATATTATGTGACTTATTATGTTTTTTTACACTTGGACTGTATATTGATGAAGCTTTTCCTTATTTTTCATATTCATTAAACTAAGAGCTATCAATGACAGGTGATGAGATAGGTACATGGTATTTCGTCGTTCCATTCACATTTCTATGGGTCTAATTTTTTACCCTCAGGGTTGTCGCGTTGTTTTGGTCTCTGTGTATGAAACTCGACCCTGTATTGAGTCATCTTTGTTTTCATGGCCCCTGTGTCTAGAATTGAGCCTCCAAGTCCTAAAAGTATAGGACATTATGAGGAATGTATGCCTATGTTACATAAGGTTGGATCGTTGGAGTTCTTTATGTCCTTCCATGGTCATAATCTGAAAATAGCTAGGGCTTTCGCCCGGAACTTTAATGGTCGAGTTGCAAGAATAGGGGACATAGAAATGCCATGATTGCAAAGGCTATACATTTGTCAATGTTAGGGGAAGCTTGGTCCAAAAGACATACCAGTGAAATTCATTCCATGGTAATAATTTATGGTGTCGACGAAGGTAGCATATAACCCAAAAGGTATGTCGATTAGCCAAGTCCAACAAAAATAGCATATGTTATTACCAAACGTTATATCACCTATGAGGGTCGTTCACCAAGATCAGTTCAAACTAGAGAACGAGCAGTTCAAGATTCAAAAAAAAAATCTTATGAATTGTCGATTTGAAGAAGTCGGTCAAAGCTGAAGGTTCCATGGTTATTAATGCTTAGGGAATTAATGTTTTGTATCTTCAGATTTGAAAAGTGTTATCCGTTGATGTTCAGTTTCTGTAGTTAAGATTTTGTTTAAAGACTTATGTTATTTTTTAGGTAATAATTTGTTAGTATTATGTTGTTATTGGATTTTATTTGATTATTCAAGAGCATCTACATAATCATAGATTTTATAGCTACTCTATTTTAAGTGTATTTGTTAGTAATTTATTTTTATTTTCATTTACAAGTGTCCAATGAAGGATCGAAAGCGGCTTATGAAGTCAATGTCAAAGTTATCATGATGCATGTTGCTTATCCAAAGTGTTACTAGATTATGATCTTTTATTTCTTTTTGTTAGGTTGTTAAAAGACTTCAGTGTAATCTTTCTAGAATATATATAGTTGTACAGGATTTGTCTCATGATTTTAAGGATAATTGTTTTATCTTTTTTCCTCATAAACTCTTCATTATAAAAGAGTGGGAGGAAGTAAAAAAGAGGGGGATTTTCAGGGAAAAGGAGAAAACATTTATGCAAGAGTAAGTACTATTTGCACTATTTTAAGGGGGATTTGTCTTGTAGAATGTTAACTTTTTGTTGAACTAGCAGAAGAAGACTCATTATTCTTGTAACTATTCAAAACATTGTTGCTAGTTTTGGGGATTTAATAAAGGGATTATTCAGTCCTTGTTTATTCTCTATCGTAATGAGTATGAACTATCTTTTCCAGCACTGTTGTTAGAGTAGAATAATTTATGCTTGTTTTAAAATCACTGCTAAGCTATCTTGTAGGATTGGACAGAGATGGATTTAGGGTTGAATATTGTATTTGAGGAGGTGTTATTGCAATAAGTTGCATAACTATTTATCATCTTAGTGTTATATTCATTTTGGTATTCTTCTTGTCATTCTATTTATACTATTCCTTTATCTTAACATGATCTATTAGCTTAAATGCATTTCCATTTGAATTTAGATATGTGTACAACATATATCTGATAATTACTTATTAGATAATTGTTTGTACATATTTGTTTAAACAAGTGGCAGATCCTAGAACTATTTCTATGATTTGTTAACTCCATTTTATTCTAAGTTCAATGTTGGTTCATATTTCATTATTTTTCTCTTGATTGGGAAGATATATTTATCTTTTCCTAATTAAGATAGGTTAGAATTTAATTTTGTTCTATGTGTCTTAAATTAAATTGCATTTAGGAAACATTTGTAAAAGTTTCCTTTCATAGGGGAAACCATTTGGGTGGCTTGTTTGGGCCCTCATTTCAGCTTAATCATTTAGTCAAAATCACCATCCCAAACAGATAAGGGTCTAATTGGGGCCCTGACTTGGTGATTTCCCTTAATGTTGAACATGGTCATTTCTGGCCATCAACAGTTCCTTGCCCCTAATTTCCTTAGTCCACTCAATCACAGGCGTAAGTCTATATGTTCCATCCATTACCTTAACTCCCAGTATCTGAAAGTATGCATCATTATTGAAAAGGACCAAATGTACTAGGTAAGACTAATATCTAAAGGATTTGGTAGAAGGATAGGTGGACAATTGATAATTGATAAATCCAGCCAAAAACTCTGCATAATCAAATTTGGTAAAGGATATGTATTTTGTAGGACATAAGGATGAAAACAAACCCTTAATAGCTTCATCCATAGTATTGTCATGGTCATAACCCAAAACTTGGTAGATCATGTCAATTACCTGTATAATGATGTATAGGAAAATAGATTAATGGTATGGAGAATGACTAGATGGGAGTTGGGTGTTTGCACCCAACAATTTACCCAAAAAATTATATTTTTCTAATTGGGTTAGTGATTGATACCTAACAACAAGTTGATCATCATCTAGGGTTTCTTTGGAAGCGGGATCATAAAATGGGGGCATATGAGAAATTGACTCCCTAGAGATTGAGAAAATTATTCCAGTGCCATCAGATATGGTAATATGTTCCTTTTGATCATCATAATGTGCAATACACCATTCAATGATCTCGGGAAAATGGTAAGTTTGAGGTATGACATATCGGGCTAGGTTCGATTCCCATGGGAACATATAATCCTTTCCAGTGTTAGCATCAGTTTGATCCCTCTAAATTAACTAATATAAGTCAAGGTAAGATAAAGCAGGGTCAAAAACGTCCCCTTCTCTATCTTCTAGGTGGTCTTGAGGGGTCATTTTTTTCGGTGCCTTTGAATCTTTGTTAGGGCTCAATTTAGATTTCATTTTGGAGCTTTAACGAGAAGAATCAAACAGACTAAAAAAAAAAAAAGAGTTGAGTAGGTTCAAATTTCCTATTTCAATGATCGTAAGAGGAACATACAGGTTGTCATAGAGGTTCCAGATCTTGACTCGGGCATTGTGTCTTAATAACGTTGAAATTACACTAATCACTCGTTAAAATCCCCCTTTTTACCAATCATATGATTTATGGGTATGTGTCACTTTCATATTGGACATAACTATGAGATTTGCAAAGTGCATGAAAATTTGGATGATGTCATTGATGAAGTCAGTAAAGTATGACCATCATGTGGCATACAGGTGTTGGTCCAGGT
Organism: Picea sitchensis; assembly: GCA_010110895.2. NCBI lineage: Eukaryota > Viridiplantae > Streptophyta > Pinopsida > Pinales > Pinaceae > Picea > Picea sitchensis. The sequence goes on from SNQJ01S0010943.1 coordinate 7,214, forward strand.
GGTTGCCTATGTGGCACCTCTGACAGAGCAATGTGGCATCCGGTTGGGCCATTTTTCTCTCGACCAGAATTATTCATCATTATGTGCATGCGTGGAAGAGTATCATTGTGAGGATGTTTCATTTTTCGTTTCATGCCACGTAGGTGTCTCAATGTAAATGTAGGTGCCCAAGTGTTAGCCTCATCATCATTATTTAACATGTTGTCATCATCCAACTAAGCATTGGGCCGATATGCAGTTAGGCAGTTTCTGGGATACTGGGAGTGGCATCACATGTTCGAGCTAGTGGTTTTATCACAACCCAGAGCGATGTAAAGTTGATACAAAATAGCCACATAGTAAGGAAAAAACCACCATCACATCGTTAAGCTCTATTAAAAAATGGGCACATCCACGATGCGATATGCATCGTTATCCGTAGATCTGGAAGCACATAAGTGCTACATTTTTTATCATTGATCTTATACCTTCTAGTAGCATGTGTTGTAATTTAATATTTATCCCTCAGTCTTATCACTTGGTCACCTAGATGGCCCCTTCATTGGCACGCGATTTCAATTGTATGTATTTTAATCCCTTTTCTAGCCCATGATAAGCACCTTTTCTCAAGTGTATCCCTTTTAGCTACTTAGACCCCTTTTCCCTCAAATTAATCACTACTAGAGTGACTTTTTCTACATAGTGACTCTAATGTAGCTCCCCTTACTCAATAAGAATCCAAGTCAGGACTTAACTGCCCAAAATTACTCAATGCCACTGAAAATTTTGACATTGTACTAACACCATCTTGTATATATATGAGACAAACCTAGTGCCTCGTCTCTCTAAAATCCCCTAAAACATAATAATCCATGAGACAAAGTGGATAGGTCTTAGGCTGACCCCAAAAACAACATCCAAAATAAAGATACAATGTTAAAATATCATAACGTCCTCTTAAAATCTCACATGTGTTAGTGTAAGAGGCTCCAAGAAGGTGATGTTATTTCCATAAGGGGAAAAAAGGCTCCAAAGGTCACATCGATCCCCAAAATGTGAAAATAATCATGAAATTTCACATCCCCTCATTAATATGGTGACATATCATCATCATAAAAGTGCCAAATCATCACCCATGTGCTAAGTCAGATCAAGAAAAAGTCACATCTCACTCAAGCATGACATCATCATCATGTGTTCAATGTCCTAACCTCCCAAGGTGACATCATGGTGGATAAGGGCTCCATAACCTCTCCAAATAGGTACATAATCATCATCAAGATCAATGGGGTCAATCCAAATCCTAACATCCTCAAAGGGTGCAATTTCCAAGTGTGTGGGATTCCTGCCCTCCGAGTGGCACACCAGGTTGCATACACATCATCATAGCTCAAATGTGAACATCCCAGGTTCAAGAAGTGTTGGAGGGTATCAAGGAGCATGTCAAGTTATCACCTGACCCAACGCTCATCATCCAAGGTGCAACGTCCTCCATATAGTGCATGACATCATCATGAAATTTCCTACATACAGTGCATGATGTCATCATGAAACGTCCTCCAAAGGACCATATCCAGGGGTGCATCATCATTAGACAAGGCTCAAAGAATTAAAGTGAAACCAACTATAATGGATACAAGAGTCATTAGAATAATATAAAGCAATCCACAATCTAATATAAAATCCACGTAAGATATTCACTTTAGGTATCTTCTTCAAACTCCACACTAGCTTAAGACTTTATGCAATTTTCCAAGTTTAGGTATGGGAGGATCATCACAAGACCTTATTAGGTGTGCCAGTACCCAAGTAGAGGATTAGTTCTTGACAAACCCTTCAAATTGTAAGTATAAATGAATGACATGGCATGGATTTTACTTCATGGTCATGGTGTCATTGACATGCAAGGCCACGTGTGGGTTCATCTCCATAAGCGCCTTTGTAGAGGCAGTTCTTGAGTTACCCTTCCCTTAGCATTGTGTGTATTCCAAGCCCTTATTCTTTCCTTTTGTTATTTATTTATTACTTTGCAAGACCCTTTTTAGGTTTATGAATTTATTTTTACTAAGCTTTTATTAAGTCATTTTGATTTGGTATGAATTCGGTGCATCGGGACTTGGGGAAATAGCCTCATAGTGAGGGGGTAGGGCTCAAGCTAATTCTTTGGTTTTTGATTTTATCATTTTTCGCCCCATTTCATTTTCCATTCTCTTACCAATTGCACCAACCTTGGACATTCTAGTCCCTTATTCACATAGGAGGATGAAGGCGCAAATATTTTTGGTGTACATGTAATAGCCATTTCCAAAAGGTACGACAATGGAAGGAATACATATGGAATGTGTTAAGTATCAAAGATAATGGTACATTACTCCTATCAAAGCCTCCCAATAGTACTCATGTTCCCCAAGAGTGACAACACTAGACTAGGACACATATGATGGCCACCGAGGTGAAACAAGTCAAAAGGCATAACTTCTAAGCATCATGATCCATTATCTAACATCAACCTGTGATCGTCACATGAATGACTAGTGCATTAAATGTAACATTTTATATGAAACAATGACTAATGTACCTCAAGTGTGTTGTTCCACCATCATCATATGAACCATGATGATCAAGTGAATGAGTTGAGTTATGATGAGGGGGAGGCATATGAGGGGATTATATCTATGGAGAATGTTGATAATCATCTCTGGGATCACTATCTACAATGTTAATCATGGAGAATGATCTCCTCTACTTACCCCTATATGAGAGGGGGTAACATGGAAAATTGAAGTCCCTCAATTTTGACTCTTTGGTGGAGAAAACTTAATAACATGAGAAATATTTTGGGAAGAAGATAGTTCATCCCACTGGAGAGACTTTGTGCCTTTCTCAAACATGGAAGAATTAATCACATAAAATCACATGATTCTTCTAGAGGAGAAGGTGGTAAGAGAGGATGTGGAAATAAGTATTTCAGAGGTAGGGGGGTAGGCATAATCAAGGTGAGATATATTTTGTTCATTGTGTTCATTGTGACAAGAAAGAACATGTATTGTACCTAGGGAGGTAATATGGGAGGTACCCAATGGGAATGGGGTTATGTATTATAAGTGGATATCATTCAATGTAAGGTGGACTAGGTCCACCATAGTATTAAATAAGGCCCACTATGGTAGTTAGAGATAATAAATAGGCTTTCTAAAAGATTCCTTCTCTAGATAGTTCCTAGAATATAAGTAATGTTATATAAAGAAGTGTAAGGAATGTATTGAGCATGGTGAAGAATATTGTTATTTTACAAAAAAGTGTTGCTTGAGGAGTGCATTCCTTCCATAAGGAATACTATATGGTGTACCCTACCTTAAGGGTTTTCTCTACATTCTCGTGTTCAATATCTTGATGAATGGTTTGATGTTTATTCTTGGTTATTTATGAATTATATTTTTAGATCCATATTGGTATATAAAATTTGGTGTCAGAGCTCGTTCCTTGGCCAAATAAGAGAAGAATTTTTTTATTTTATTTTATTTTATTTTATTTTATTTTATTTTTTTCAAGGAAAAAAAGGGGGCGACACACTTCAGACTCATTTTTGAAACTTTCTACTCCGAATTTTCAGAAATTAATTGGATATTTGGATTCCTCTCGGAAACGTACCCAATTTCAAAAAATAAATTAGCCAAAATGGAGTCTGGGACGTAAAGTTATGAGCATTTTATATTCAGCAGTTTTTAAGGGTTTTTCCGGAAAAAGTTGCGCAATTTGCACAATAAGTTATTTATAAACCCTAGTTTTGGTTGAAGATTTATTCCAAGCAAGATGTTTTTTGTTGGAAAAGAGGATGATCCTAGTATTGAAGAATATCTCAAAAATATCACATCATTACGGGGCAATAATTGGCATTTTTGGGTAGGGAGGAATTTATGGGATGTTGCTAGGGTACGGTGGGATGAACTCCCCTCTGAGGAATTTTCCGATGCATCACTTGAACAATTATTTTTAGACAAGTGGTCCCGTGCCAATATTGAGGATAAAGAATGCACCAAGGGTTTATTTTCATATGGAAAAACTATATTACAGGTTTATGGTTGTATTTATAAAGTAAATGTCCGTGTTTCTATTAACCCTAGTTGCCAGCAGAATTTTATCAATGTTCAGTTGGTTAATAGCTTGAAAATTCTAGCAAAGAATATTCAAAGTACACAGGTTGCAGGTGAATCTGTTCAAATTTTTAAATATTTGAAGCTCAGTATGGATAAATATGTGTTGCATTCATATTTTTATGTTATAGATATGGGTGGGGTGGACATTGTTTTGAGATATCCATGGATAGAATCAGTGGATGCAATTAATATTAATGTGCAAAAGAATTTTCTAAAGTTGTGGTACAATAAAAAGAAAACCAAATTGCAGGATGTGTCTCTTAGTAAGATGGAAGGGCCCACAACAACAAACACAAAAGTTCTTATAGAGTCTGAAGTTGAATAAGAGGTAGCATCTACAAAAGGAGATGAAGCAAAGCCACATGCATGACACAATAAAGAAGCTAAGGAGGTCATTGGCTCTAAGGCACAAGGGGTTGCATATTTGAAGAAAAATGAACCAATTCCTACAGTTGTTGTATATCACCATCCACATCATATTGAGAAACAATAGTCATTAATACAAGGGTGCCAACATCAACACACTTATGCACCAGCAGGGAACTAGAAAGGAAACCAATAAAGAGGTGCATGGAGGACTACTAGCATACAGGGAGACATTGGGATAGAGAACCAACCTCATGGAAACACCGGAGCAATGCAAGGAAGATCAAGGTGGCAAGGCAATAGTTGGACATCATGTTTGTTGGACAGTTGGTTGACATTGATGTCGACCCTTGGAGATTGATGTCAACCCTTGGAGAAGTCTGGAATCCCTAGAGATGTGGTTGAGATTGATGGTGAGTTATTTTTCATTGATGGAATGCTTGATGGGTGCATTTGATGAATTCTACATGAAGCCTCAGAGGTGTGGTTATGGTACCCAAATTTGGTTGAGGAATATGGACATGAAGGACAGTGTAAATGTAGGTAAGACACTCAAAGATGGATATTCCTTGTCGTGTCATTTCCGGTGATAGGTGGTATCCCACGTGGTTCCTCCCGGTTAGGGAGATATAGCCTTATGAAGTTGGAAGCCCTGACGAATGGTCAAGAAGCCCCTAGTTGGTTATAACTCATTATTGAAG
>SNQJ01S0010943.1:28460-47863 GCA_010110895.2 Picea sitchensis
TATATATGCTAGGTAGTTTGATGTGCATGCTTATTTTGTTTAATTCTCATGCTCTCAAATTCTTCTAAATTATATGACACCAATGCGGTTAACCACTTTGCAAGAAGTTTGAAGTTGTGCAGGATATCTCATTTGAAGGAGAGACTAAGCTATCTTGTTGCCCCCTCATTCTTCAAAATTTGTGGTGAAGTAACATAGTCCCTCCACTCTCCATCGAAACAGGAGACTCCATTGCCCAAGGGCTCAAGAAAATCAAACATTTCTTTCTTCTCTTTCTCTTCAAATTCTACAATTTTGGTTACTTGTTCTAAACACACAAAGTAAAAGATTGTTGGTTCCTAAGATTGAATATCTCATTTACTTTATGTACTTCAAATAAAGTGGTTTAGATCTCAAGTTCTAAAGAAAGATTCAACTAGATCTAGCTTGCTTCTTTTTCATCTTTAGTCTCAATCTTTTTGGCATTTTTTAAAGGTTAAAGATAGGTGCTTTCCAAGAGCTTAATTTCCATATTTGAGCAAAGCTTACTGTCTTTATATTTCTGTTTTAGGACAGTGAAAAGAATAGTAAGAAAAGGGCTTTCTGTACTTAGTTTAATTTCGAAATTTTGTTTGTTTATCATAGAATTTGACTTAGAAATTTTTGTAGATTTTTTACTAATAACCCAAGACACTTCTAAAGTTTTTTTGAGCATATTTTTCTATCTTTTGTTTGTTGTTTTATGCAGGTTGACGAACAAATAGGAAGAAACTCTGTCAGTTTTGGGTGGATTAGGAGCATCCGGGACCCCCGGGACCGCCCATTGTAATTAATAAATCTTTGTAAAGCATTGTAAAGACTTGTGACCCCCCTAATGAATGGTCACAAGTCACTTCCATAAAATCTCATGAAAGATCATAATAAAATCAGTGGGACTACAAGCTCCCGCTCTTCATTCCCCCTAGGGGAACGGTGTTTTTGGTGGTGGTGTCAATTTTTGCAAGTTTTAGCTTAGATTTGATTTTGCATAAGTAAAGTAAGCTAAAGTAATCTTTAATCCATCACAAAGCAAAAATAATCAGTTTAGATCAATTTTTCTTTTTTGCAAAGTAGAACACTAATTGCTAGATTAACTTTATTTTCCACAATTTCAATTTGGCAAATAAACCATCCCCTCAGTGACCTCGCAAAAGGCCTGGTCAGTGTGGATCTAGTAATTATTCTCACATTTATTTTACTTGTCATAAAATAAACAAATTCCCCTCAGCTCACAGTGTGGTTCCTGACCCTTCCAATTGCGAGCTAGTCTCTATCTGCTGGGAGTAAGTTCATACACGCTATGTTGGTCAGTGGTTGATAGTTTAATTAAGACAACCCCCAAAGTAGTTAACTTAATGCGCAGGAAAATGCCTTGAAGTGACCCGAGAAGTAAGGCGGGCCCTCTCGGGACCTGGCTTCCCACCCGGTTTGGGCATCCAGCACTTTGAGTGAGTTTTACTGGTGAGACCATTGGGTTTTGGTAAATCTCTCCGCAAGTTTCCAAACAAAGAGTTAACCTCCAAGGAGGCCCAAACCATTTCATTAACTGAACATCAATTTATCCTAATAAAACATGCGAACTACATTGCCCACGATTCACTTTAAGGCACTGGTCTCAATTTTTCACACTCAGCAAAGCCACATGCTTCATTTCAAGTTTGGTTATCTATTTAATTTAAATGAAACTTGCATCTAACAATTGTTTCTCAGTGTCTTTTTGATGCAAGTATATGCTTATTTGATTATATATCGTGGTGAATGTTTACTTCATGTTTTATCAGTTTATGGTGGATGGTTTAAAAAATAATAATAAACTCCTAGATTTCATTTATGTACTTAGCTTAGATCAATCCATAGTATATTTGTTAGGGACTACCCCCCTTGTCTTCGCTAGGAGTTGGCCTAGACTGAGGAGTTGAGGGTTAGGTGACAACACCTTAACTCTCACTTGCCCCCAAGGATACACCAAGTGGATTGAAGATTTCTTCCACATCTCCCAGGTGTGTATAAGGCGGCAACACCAACCATTAATGAATATTGTTAACCGACACGAGACTACTCACCATTAATGTCAATGAGATTCAAGATGCCTAAGTACATCTTACTAGGTACAAATAAATGAGTTGCACGTCAATTCATCTAGAAGATCTGACAAACATGAGACATTGATGTATTACCACTGTTTATTGGCGAGAGAACTTGCCAGTAAGGCATGCAAGCCTCAAAGTACTGAAAATATCTCTAGTCTCGATCCCAGATGATGTGTTGAAGTCGATGGGTCAAGACTTGTTAGAAGGTGGGCTTTAATAAATCCCTCATCATCTAATGTGAGTACAAATTAATGTTTTATAGGACCATAGATGAAATATTTCACTATCAAGTAGGTTTTATTTGGCAAAGTATGAAGTTTATTCATGGGTTAGGGGTGGGTGGAGGTGAGGCAAGAAAGTATGAAACTTGCAAAGGGAAAATGATTTGAAGTCATGATCTCGTAGTGGTAGGAAGATGAAAAGTTTAAGGTTGACTACATGGAAATTTGGGCTTCAACATGGATGGATTGTTAGGTTTAAAGGGAGGAAAATGAACCATCACAGAATGGACTTCTGAGAGGCTTCTTTGGCAATAGATGTGAATTTTCATGGTATAGAACTTGATTGTCTTCAGGTTATTCTCCTTGATCTCGATCCATCTTTAAGCATTGTAGGGTTGTTGGTGTTGTTGTTCAGTAGTTGAAAGCGAGCTCCAAGGATTTTGAGATTTCCCGATGAATTCAACATCAGATGATGTTCCACTTCACTTGAATTAGATATTGGTGTTTCATACATGAATTTTCAAAACTTGACTTTGAAAATCACTTGTTCATAGCTTTGACCCTTTGGACTTCCCGGGACTTGCAAAAACTAAGCATTTGATGATCGGGGAAGAAAGGTGATCGATCTTTCTCCTTCAAATAAATATGTAAAATAAATGCAACAATGCCTATAAAACAAATCCAAAGAAGATAGACGAAGAAAAATGTGTTTGTTTATCTGCTGAGAAGTGGTGGCCAACCTAGACCTCCTAGCGGTATTTTGTTGTTAACTTCTTCATTCCTTGTCCGATTTGAGTGATTCCAAAGCAATGTTAAAGTGGATTTATAAGGATATTTCCAATAGAAACAGGTTTTGAAAATCCCTTAATATGATATACCAAATTTGTTAGATAACAACCTACATGCTAATGTTGTTTTTGAATTCTCGCCTAGACCAACAGTCACCAATTTAAGAATAATTTTCTCGTTAAAATATAGATTGATGTGATTCCAATTGGATATGAAAGTAGGTTTTTCTATATATCTCTAATAGAAATAGGTTTTTAATATTCCTTGATTGGATATCACAAAATTTCTGATGAACATACCTAGGAGGCAGAATTTCACTATGTTGATTTTAAGACATGCAGTCATTAAATGTGACATAACTTTTTCACCTGACCTCCAAATGAGATGATTCAAATTGTGACTTGAAATAGACTTGAAAGTGCATCTCTCTTAAAAATAGGTTTTGAAATTGATCCTATATGGTCCCCCAAAATAGGACTGTCTCGGCTACGTTTTACCATAAAATATACCCAAATGAGTATTGAATAATGATTTGAAGGATTATTCATGAAAAATTGAACTAATATTAATATACAAAACTTATTTTTTCTTTAATATTTTCTTTATTCATTTATTCCTTTATAATATCCTATTCTATTTGGCAAAAGAAAGCATTCCATAAAGTATAAGAGAATTTCCACTGCCTTCATTTGCGTAACAAGATCATAAGTAAATTCATACCCAAGTTCGAAAAATATACCTTAATTAATGCTTTGACATGAGATATCAATTGGTCATACAGATTTGATGCTAAGGAATGTCGAAAAATGGAGTGGTATTGTGTCCTAGTGACTATTTGGAACCAAGTTTCGATGTGATGTTTGTCTCCTTGGCTCTCCTTTGTTGTCATATCATAAAGTTCTTGTAAAATTTGTTCATTACATTCATGAATGCACCAGGGATCTCGTGACAAATAGGCAAGAAATTCTTCAATCTCTAGCTCTAATGTTTGATCTTCATTGGATGTGGCTAATGATTCCTTGTCCTCTTACAAGAATAACTAAAAAACATTTCTAGGTTCTCCTCTTGTGGATCCTCTTCATAGATGCATTGCTCCTCTTCTATTTTTTGAAATGAAGATTCATCCTTAGTGACAACTATAATTTGTGGACAAGGATTTGAGAAGATCCCTGGGGTGGCATACCTTCCTTTACTGAACAAATTCTTTAGCATCTTCCTTTGTAATTGAGACCTCTTATCTTGCAAATGGATTTAGTAGTTGGTTTTTTTTAGTGGTTGGGGGGTTTTGAAACTTCTTCTTTTGTATTTTTTTATTAATCCTATCAAATAAAAAAAAACTAACGACTTCAAAATTAATTCATTTTAGCACCTCCCCTGCAACGGGGCCAAAAATGTCAGTCTAAATTTATGATTAATGATTTTATGACATCTTACTTTATCAATCCGGGCTAATAAGCTTAGAGGCACTGTCACTATATGTGAGGGAATCAGTTTATAAAGTGTGCTAGAACTCAGATCAAAGTCTGAAGTTTAAAAACCTTAATACAAAATCTAAACTTCAAATCTCTATAGACCTTCTGAGGTAGAAATGCAGGCTACAAAGTGAAGTGTATTTTCATCAAAAAGAGAAGAAAATACTTGTAGCAATACTTTTTTTTGAACTTAGAGAATGAAGTATAAAAATAAAATAAATTACCACTCTTGCATAAAACACTATGATTTACCAAACCTCACACTTTCTTGATTATTTGTAACTCAATGGTTTAACTCTGGTTGTAAGGTGAAATTTCCTCAAGATGTATCAAGAGTCTTACAACATTACTCGGAAGTCACTTTAATATTTCAAGTGTAAAATGAAACTTAATCTAAAAGAACTTGAATAAATTCTAATTCTAATCTACAAACAATTTCAATCTTTCACAATTACAAGAAATCCAATGATGGAAAATCGGGTCTTAGAGTGAAATCAAATCTCTATGACAGTATTCAATGATTCTTGTATTCTTTCAAATTCTAACTGCAGTTTCTATTGCAAAACCAAAGACTGATTTTACTCTATTTGATTCAAGATATCAGTCACACCCTCAATGGTCATTCACCAGACTGAAAAAGGGAATTTAGTTGCTATAATGAACAACTCTTTAGGAGCAATACTATGTTGGTCATACAACAATCATGAACCAATTCCTAAATAAATGAAGAACATCAAACATCTTGAAATTTATCACAAGAAATAATTACAAAGAAGAGAAAAACGTTACCCTAAAAAAACCGCAGAGAATCAAATCTTTGTATAGGTATGAACATCTGAATAATATGTTGAAGATAGGGGACCCTCCTAGCTCAGTATACTTTTAGTCTAAAACACTTTTTTAGATTAGAGAACCTCCTCAAATAGAAATTGCCTTGCTATCCAATACATATAGACTCAAAGCCATTAAAACATACTCATTATTGACATTATTCATGTAATTATGAGAACTGAATCTGGGTGGGGAGGATAAGAATCATTCCTCACAACCATCCAAGCTACACCCAATTGACAACCAGCAAATGATATATATTAATCAAAACAAAGTTTTTACATATGAAAGTGTTCCCCACCTTTCTTGCTTCAGATGTGAAGTATAAATATACATAGATCTTAACCATATGCTCCTAAAATTGTTCATAATGATCACAACAAACTCCTATAGCTTCTAATTCGATTTCTGCGTGAGAGATTTTTTTAGAAAATCGTGGAAAAATCGGATTTAACAGAAAATTTGGGTTCAACTTCTTTAAAAAAACTCCATATCTCCAAAATAGTGCATTTTCGTGAAAATGTTTCTATACATCACTTAATTGGGCATGTTATGGACAAAACCCATGTCCCATATTTTTAAAATTCGTTTTCATTGCTTCGGAAATTGTGCCGGAATATCACTGCCTTATTTTCCTGCTGTAAAAATTGTTGCCTAGTACCTGAGTTGACCATGATTTGACTGATGACTTCTAGATCATTTTTTAGCATGAAAAAGCACATGGACCATAAGGTGAAGGCCAAAAACACCCTCCAACTGTCGGTTTTCTCTAGTTCCATCTGCAAGTATGACGAACTTGGAGAAATTACAAGAAAACAACATTTTTGGTAAAAACTAACCCAGAAATTTCAAGTTTAGCATTATTTTGAGTGTTAAATAGAAAATAAAGTTAATGTAAATAAAAACCTCAAGAATCCTTTATTGGTTGTGATGTAAGCAAAATATCATGAAAATAGGCCATGGATAATAGTGTAATGGCTAAAAGATGGGTTTTTAGGAGAGATTTTTAATTGTCAAAATGGGCACCCAACAAGGACTTTGGTCAAGATAAAGCTATCAAGGAGTCGCCTAAGGGCATTTATTCTCTGGATCAGAATTTCAAAATTCTCAAGTTGAAAATTTAGGGTTTCCTCATAAACCCTAGATCTAGACATCTTGGCATCTGCAGATTGAAATTGGAGCAATTCATTTTGGCATAGCACACTCTCTTGTAAGTTCAAAACCTTTCTTTGAAAAGTTTTTTATTTTCTTGTTGTGTTTATGTTCAAGGGAAATATAGCTCCGAACACTAAGCTTGATGAGAAGCTTGAGGGTGTTGATAACTCCCAAGCATGGAATTATATAGTGATGCTCATTCTAGAAGAGAATGATATAGAAGATTTTGTCAAAGAAGAAGTTCCATAACTAGAGGAAGATGAGGCCAAGGCAAAGTACAAAAAGAACATGATTAAGGCAAAGAGAATCATTGTTAATTCTATCTAGGATCATTTGATCCCTCACGTCTCATCATTGAAAACTCCCAAGCAAATGTTTGATGCCTTATCCCGATTATATGAAGGAAATAATATCAACTGGAAGAAGATGTTGAGGACACAACTCAAGAGTGTGAAGATGCAGAGTTCATAAACCATTCAATCCTACTTCACAAGAGTGTCTCAAATCAAAGAAAAACTTGAAGCCATTGGAGACACATTCAAAGAAGTTGAATTAGTAATGACTACATTGAATGGTCTCCCCAGATCTTGGGAATCATTCATTCAAGGAATTTGTTCAAGAAGAAAGATAACAAATTTTAGCAAACTATTGGAGGATTGCACTCGGGAAGAAGCTAGATTGGTAGTAATAGAAGAGAAACTAGGTGATGAAGAAAATCAAGCTCTACAACACATACCAGAAAAGGGAAGAGCAAGAAAGAGGTTCACTCACATAAGAAACCTCATGGGTTACAAAAGACACATAAGTTTAAGAAGGATTTCTCGAATTACAGATGCTACATCTGTCAAAAGATGGGACACATCGCAATAAATTGTCCCAACTCAAAAGGTCAGCTCAGAAAAGGAAAGCATAGAAGACATCATGCTCATGTCGTAGAAAATGATGAAACTCATCATGAGAGAACCAAAGAAGATGACTCAAGCGAAGAATATGTATTGATATCAACCCTTACATGAACTATTACTCATGGAAGTGACACATGGATTATTGATAGTGGTGCTTCGAAGCACATGAAAGGTTACAATGATTCTTTCTCAGAATTAGTCCAGAAAGATTCACCTCACAAGGAGAAGCTCGATGATGACTATCAGTATCCCATTAAAGGAGTAAGAGAAGCTTCTTACAGATTGGATTCCGGAAAACCTATGAAGATGAAGGATGTTTTCTATGTACCTGGTTTGAAGAAGAATCCCATTTCTATCTCAGCTTTGGATGAGAAAGGATTCAGAGTTGCTTTCATTGATGATGAAGTCCTCATGTGGCCAAAAGGAAAATCTATTGATGATGTTGTAGTGATTGGTGTTCAAAAAGGAGGTCTATACAAGTTAAAGGTGTTGATGATTGCAGCGTCATGAGACATCCTCCGGGATACATTCTCCTTTGTGACTGAGTTGATTCGACCTGCGAGAGAGCCCAATGTTAGGCATTCCCATGTGATGGTGTGCATCATTCTCCTTTGTGTGAGAGTTGAGTCATCCCCCAATGGTTGGGTGTGTCCATGTGATGGGTGTATCGTTCTCCTCTGTGTGAGAGTTGAGTCGATGTGGTACTCCAGATGATTCTCCTCTGGACTCAGTTGAGATAGAGATCTGTTGAGTATGACGTCCCTGTGGCTGAGCACAGGTGGACATGTCCCTAGTGGTTGAGCACTAGTGGACGTGCGGATCCCTTTCTATATTGTCTAAGTGTAAGATTTACTTGTAACCCTAATTATGATGTAAAGGGTACAAGTCGGCCCCACCATATGTGAAAGACAATTAAGGTTTATTGTTATAATTAATTATATTTTTGAGTTATTGAGGTCAGCCCTGTTGTGCCAATAGACACACCTATTGTTGTGTCTGGTCTAGTATAAATAAAGGTGACTTCCCCATTGAGGAAACACACACACACACTTGACATTTCAGAATTTCGGCAAGTGTATTTTAAGGCTAAAGTGTGCACCTCTCTTGGGTGCAAGTTTCAAGGTTGTAGAGCACCCTCTTGTGTGAATTAGGGTTTTATGGTTGGGGGATCTTCTCTTGAGAATATAGAAAAGGATTGTTGAGTTTTCTTCCCTTGAGTAGAAGGGTTTCCCAGGATATTTCTTGAGTTCTTGTGCATGGTCATTCTTCTTGTGATCTTGGTTATTGTAGCACTTGTGTATGGTGTAGTTGCATTTGTTTATGGTTCAAGTACTTGATAAATGAAATAAAACTCATGCTTGAGCCTAGCATAGTGAAAATTCAACATGGTATCAGAGCATAGGTCTTGAAGAAGCCATTTCACAAGCCTTCAAGCAAGTTGTCCTCTCTTATGCAGAACCGTACAACCCTCCTAGGGTTTCCAGAAAAAGGTACGACCCTTTCTTGTTTGGTTGTTTCAACACCTTACACTGAAACGTTGGGGCTAAAAATTGCATAGGAGTGTACGACCTCCTTCAATGCACCTCCAACAACTTTCAGATTGTATTTCCGAGAATTTTGGATTTTTGGCCCTAGGGTTTCCCAATTTTCTGCAGAAATATCGGTTTTAGGGTTTCTCCAGCTCATTGAAGAAGTTTTTAAGCTTACCAGTGTTCTTCTGACCTTCAAGGCTTATTGTTGGCAGTCATAAGCCCAACGAAACCTAAGATTTCTAGCCTAGCCTAGCTGTTAGGTTTCCTAGCCTAATTGCTAAGGGTTTGTGGAAGAATCTGCAAACCATGAGGAGCAAAACCTTGAAGGAAGATAGGCTTGATGGATCAAGCAACTTCAGTTCCTGGAAGTCAAGCCTACAGATCACCCTGGAAGAGGATGACCTATTGAGTGTGATACAAAAGGATTTACCAGAGACATCTACCTATGAAGAGAAAGAAGAATGGAAGGAATATGACGTCAAGGCAAGGAAGATAATCATCTACTCAATGAGAAATCATCTCCTACCTCGTATTGCCAACATGAAGACAACTCATGAGATGTATGAAGCATTGAAGAATATGTTTGAGAGTAGCAACACCCTCAGATCTCTTACATTGAAGGACCAGCTTCAAAATATCAAGATGACAAAAGATGACATTGTTGCTACCTTCTTCATGAAGATTTCATAGATCATAGATCAACTAGGTGCCATTGGAGAAATCATATCAGACAGAGAACTTGTCTTAGTTGCTTGCATTTTGATAATGAAGGGAGTCCAAATTTTCTTGGTTGATTATTATCCTAGTACAGAAGGCCATTTTGGTTGTTATCCCTATGGGAGGCCATCTTGGTTATTGTCCTAGTACGAGAGGCCAACAAAGTACTGTAGAGTCAGTAGAGGACCTAAGAAGACAAGAGATGTCTCCAGGTTAGAAACACAAGAAAATAAATATGTTTATCCTTCAGACTTCAGAGGGAGTCAAACTATTTGAGAAGAAGGAAGAGACAATACCTTCTCCCCCTTCAACAATTCAGAGGGAGACAACCATTGATCCAATCGATCTAGTTGATCCAGTTGATCCAGTTGCTCTAATTGATGTTCCCAGAGACATTGCAGTAGGTCATAAAAGGCATGTCTAGGCTCGACAAAATCTGTTGGAGGTAGAGGAACATGCAACTCCTCGAGGCACACTCTAAGAGAGAAAGAGACCACAGATATTTTCGAGCTATGTTTCATCCATGAGCCACATCATTGATACTGAGCCTTCTTGTCATGGAGAAGCAGCAAGTCATCAGGTATGGCAAGATGCCATGACACAAGAGTATCAACCCATCATGAAGAATGATGTGTGGGATATTGTTCTAAGACCAGAAGGGAAGTCTATAGTGACTTCCAAGTGGATCTATAAGATCAAGCATGCAGCTGCTAGAAGTGTCGAGAAATACAAAGCAAGATTTGTAGCCAGAGGACTCTCACATGTGGAGGGAATTGATTATGAGGAGACATTTGCTCCTGTAGCCCGATACACTTCCATCCATACTATCATTGCACTAGTTACATCCATGGGTTGGAAATTACATCAGATGGATGTAAAGACATCCTTTCTCAATGGTGAGATTGAGGAGAAGTTTACATCAAGCAGCTAGAGGGATTCGTGATACATGACGAGAAATCTCATGTGTGCAGGTTGAAGAAGTCCCTGTATGGACTAAAGCAGGCACCTCATGCTTGGTACGAGAAGATGGATGGATTTATGATGATTTTGGGCTTCAACAAGAGTGTTGTTGATCCAAACCTATATTATCATATTATTGGAGATGAGTGCATGATCTTGGTCTTGTACGTTGATGATTTATTCCTCACCAGTTCAAAAAGACTTATTTCTGAATGGAAACAAGCATTGACTTCTGAATTCGAGATGAAGGATCTGGGTATGATGCACTACTTCTTGGGACTAGAATTATGGCAGAGGACTGATGAGATTTTCCTGAGTCAAGGAAAATATACAATGGAGATATTGAAAAAGTTCGGTATGACAGACTTCAAATCCATGGTTGCACCGATGGTGATGGATCTGAAGAAAATGAATGAGGCTTCTACTAATTCAGACGATATTGATCCACATCTATACTAACAATTGATTGGATCATTGATGTATCTGGTTAACACCAGACCTGATATATGTTGTGCAATGAATGTACTCATCCAGTTCATGAGTCAGTCGAGACAGACGCATTGGATAGCAACGAAGCATGTATTGAGATATCTACAAGGCACAGTTGGATATGGCCTTAGATATGTCTCCCGTGTAGACATGAGATTGCAAGGATATGCCGATGCAGATTGTGCAAGGAGCGCAGTGGACCGGAAGAGCACATCTGGTTGTTGTTTTACCTTGGGGTCTGCCATGGTTTCCTGGTGCAACAAGAAATGTAGCTTTGTGGCTTTGAGTACCAATTTTGTGTGAAGCTCTCTAAGAATCATGTGTTTCACGATAAACCGAAACACATTGAGATCAAATATTGTTATATCAGAGACATGGTGCAAAGGAAAGAAGTACACGTGCGATACCTTCCTACACATGAGCATATTACATATATCTTCATCAAACCGCTTGCCAAGACGAAGTTTGAGTACTTCTGTGAGAGACTTGGCCTAGTGGATAATGTCTCCCTAGCTGAGAGGGAGTGTTCATGATTGCAGCGTCATGAGACATCCTCCAGGATACGTTCTCCTCTGTGACTGAGTTGAGTCGACATGTGAGAGAGCCCAGTGTTGGGCATGCCCATGTGATGGGGTGCATCGTTATCCTCTGTGTGAGAGTTGAGTCGTCCCCCAGTGGTTGGGTGTGCCCGTGTGATGGGTGTATTGTTCTCCTCTTTGTGAGAGTTGAGTCGATGTGGTACTCCAGATGATTCTCCTATGGACTCAATTGAGATAGATATCTAATGAGTATGACGTCCCTATGGTTGAGCACAAGTGGATGTGTTCCTAGTGGATGAGCACTAGTGGACATGTGGATCCCTTTTTATATTGTCTACGTGTAAGATTTACTTGTAACCCTAATTATGATGTAAAGGGCTGAAAGATCAGGCACAACAAGGCTGATTTCCCCATTGAGGAAACACACACACACACTTGACATTTCGGAATTTCAGCAAGTGTATTTTAAGGCTGAAGTGCGCACCTCTCTTGGGCACAAGTTTCAAGGTTGTAGAGCACCCTATTGTGTGCATTAGGGTTTTTATGGTTGGGGGATATTATCTTGAGAATATAGCAAAGGATTGTTGGGTTTTCTTCCCTTGAGTAGAAGGGTTTCCCAGGATATTTCTTGTGTTCTTGTGCATGGTCATTCTTCTTTTGATCTTGGTTATTACAGCACTTGTGTATGGTGTAGTTGCATTTGTTTATGGTTCAAGTACTTGCTAAATTAAATAAACCTCATGCTTGATCCTAGCATAGTGAAAATTCAACAAAAGGGATATTCAGTTTCAGCATTAGTACAATGTATAATTACTCCAAGTGATCTTTGGCATAGAATATTTTCTCACATACACTACAAAGCACTATCGATTGTGAGCAATATGGTGACAGGTTTGCCAGAAATCCAAGTGAATCATGAAGGCATATGCAAGGGATGCGCACAAGGAAAGTACGTAAAGAAACCATTTCCAAGCAGTGATAGAAAATCCAAAGGAGACTTAGAAATCATACATTCATATGTGTGTGGACCAATGTCACCTACTTCACTTAGCGGGTATGTATATTATGTTTCATTTATTGATGGTTTCTCACGTAAAACTCAGATTTATTTTTCGAAAGCTAAAAGTGAAGTATTCAACAAGTTCAAAATATTCAAGGAACTTGTTGAAAACCTTTTTGAAAAGAAGATAAAGATATTAAGGTCAGATAATGGAGGAGAATTCACATCAGATTAATTCAAGGCATTTTGCAAGGAAGTCGGGATTAAGAGGGAGCTCTCTACTCCCTAAAATCCTTAGCAGAATGGTGTGGAAGAAAGAAAGAAAGAACTGCACAATCATGGAAGTAATGAAGGTCATGATTCATGATCAAGACTTATCGATGCATCTGTGGGCAGAAGCATCTAGGACCACAGTATATGTGAAAAACAGAAGTCCCCACCATGTACTTGGGAACAAGACACCAGAAGAAATGTTTACAGGTGAAAATCCATAGGTCAATAACCACCTAAGGATAGTTGGTTGTCCAGTATATGTGCATGTCCCCAAGGAAAAGAGATCGAAGTTGGACCCTTCGAGAAAGAAGAGTATATTTGTTGGATATAGTGAGACATCAAAAGCATGTAGTGTTTACATCTCTTGTCACCGTCAGATTGAGACTAGCAGATATGTCACCTTCAATGAGGATACAACTTTCAGTAGATCGAGACAAAATAATTCAGATGAGATCTATGATGAAGAACCTAAATCTCCCATAGTTGCAGATACAGATGCAGGCGATGATGTTGTACTAGAATATCATGATATGGAAGAACCAAAGAGACCTACATATTCATCCCAAGAAATGAATACTAAGAAGAGAATACTATCTTGGGCTCGAGAAATTATCCAGGATGCAGAGAAGTATGGTGCTCTAGATGGATCCTTCAGAGAAAGAAAGAGACCACAACCATACTTTAGTTATGTGGAATTGCTAAGTGGCAGTATTGATGTTGGGCCTACCAGTTATGAAGAGGTTGCAGAGAAGAAAGAATGGAAGGATGCTATGATTGAAGAGTACCATTCCATTGTAAGGAATGATGTTTGGGATGTGGTTCTGAGACTGAAATAGAAGACAGTGGTAAGTTCCAAGTGGATTTACAAGACAATGAATTCAACAGATGGCAGTGTTAAGAAGTACAAGGCAAGGTTCGTGGTACGTGGTTTCTCCTAGAAATAAGGAATAGGTTATGAGGAGACAGCTTCTCTTGTGGAAATATACACTTCAATTAGAACTATATAGCTTCTCTTGTGGCAAGATACACTTCAATTAGAACTATACTTGCATTACTTGCAATAAATAAGTGGAAGGTGCACCAAATAGACGTGAAGACAAGTTTTCTAAACGGTGTAATAGAGATCTCTCTTGATGAATTTTTTTTACAAACATAGAGGTATGATGTTTGGCAATCAGTTGTTACAGGATACACCACTACAAAGAAACCTCAAAAGACTGTAGCCAAGAAGGAATTGAAAAGAAACAACAAAATAGAAATGGATTTCATCTTGGAAGGATTACGTGATTTAGTAAAAAAGAAAGTAGGAAAATGTTCATCAGCTAAAGAACTTTGGGATAAAATACATGATCTCTATTTTGAGGAATCTCCCATCATAGAGCCAGAGAGTGCTAAACAAAGTGAAGGTATAGAACAAGAAGAAATATGCTCATCATGTTAGACAAATTCAAAAAAAGAAGATTGTGAAGAAGACATAGTAGACCTTAAAGAAGAATTAATCAGTGCTTTAGAATAATTGACGAAAGAAATGAAGAAGAACAAGTCTCTTGAGGAATAGTTAGTCAAGAAGAATTCTCAAGAAAATTCCAAATAATCCCAACAGGGCATCATGAGACTGAAATCTCAACTAGAAGAAGCCAAAAATATTGAAGAAACATACAAAATCTAGGTGGAATAGAAGTCGAAATAGAAGCACTAAGAAAGGAAGCAATGAAAGAGAAGTAGCGTTTGGAAACCAAAAGAAAGGAAGAAGAGAAGAGAGAGAAAAATTTGACAGATCATATTAAGGAAAGAACTGATGACTTAAATCAGCTTGAAGCAGAATTTAGTCAAGAAGAGAGAAGACTTGAAAAATAAATCATCTCCTTGAAGATCCAACTTGAAGAAGAAAAGAGAATGGAAGAAGTCATGAAGATTTAGATGATGAAGAAAGAAGAAGAAGTTGAGAATCTTAAATAAGAATTTGTCACATTGAGATCCAAAATTGGCAAGCTAAGCAAGAACGTTGAAGAGACATAAACATCCACATCAGTAGTAGAGAATGAAGAGAAGCATTTCAGGTTGCCAAAAAAGAAGAATGGAGAAAAGAGTAAGAGTTATGCAGAAGTACTCAAAGGAAGGAATCATAGTCAATCAGAATCTAAGAAAAATGATAAAGATACATCTTCAAGAAGACCCTCCACATTCAAGACACAAAAAAGCTTAAATCATGATCGACCAAGGCAAGAATTCAAAAGTACTACACCACAAAGAATATCATTCACTCCCATGTATGTAAATTCTTTTATGGTCATCGTTTTTTATTGTACTAACTTTGGACATAAATTTTCATATTGCAAGGCTTATGGAAGAAATGTTCAGACAAGAAATACCTATGTGGCTTCCCACAACATTGAATTTTACAAATGCCACAATTATGGACATATAGCTCATGATTGTATAAGCATGATGGATACCTCTATGAAAAAGAATATTGATATCAAATATAAGAAGGTTTGGAAAAGAAAATAAGAACAAGTAAAGGAAGATCGGATGAATGAACGACATCCAGAAGTTAGACTCTTAGGATTGGCAATAGCATGAGATGAAGATAAATCTACAAGGAAAAAGGAAGATGTCAAATACAGGAAGGTTTGGAGAAGAAGTGAAAAACAAGAAGAATAGATGGATGAAGAATAGGTCCCAGAGATCAGAGGATTTGCAGTAGTGTGAGAAAGAAAAGAATAGTAAGTGAATAAAGAACAGGCTAAAGACATTGTACTTTCAATAATTGTAGTGAAAGATCAATCCATGGGAAGAAAGAAAGAAGTCAGATTTGAGAAATATGATGAGTCTACAGACGAAGATAAATATTACTTCGCATCAGAGCGGGCATTTTTCTGAGCCACCCAGCTTGGAGACTTCCATTGAATATGAATATTGAATAGGGGGGTTCAGTGCAGTAGCTACTACAAATCAGAGAACCATCCTTCGAGCAGGTTGAAGTATTTGCAGAGATAGATTTAGAGCAGTCAGATAGAAAAAGTACATAATGACAAATTGATCAGTTGAGAAGTAATGTTTCCACACATATATCAATTAGAAGATACACAGACATAATTTTATGATTGTACTTCACATATGTATTCAGGAAGGGATATCTCCAGTATAGGTTTTTCCAGACATGGAAAGTTTTATTTGCAGATAAGAGAAGACTAGTGGACACATTTGATTCAGTTTGAAGAAACGGGAATATGTGATGATTAGTTACAACACAGAATCTTTAATGATAGTACAGTGACAGATGGGTCATCATTGTGGAAAGTTGAGTAGCAGAGTTATGGACAGTTTGGGACATATGGACAAAGATGGATACCTAGCAAGTACATAAAACATGGATAAGAGAAGATGTATGGTAGTGTATTTACTATTGGAATCAATGGAATCAGTTGGTCACAGAAAGAAATGTAGTAAATGGAACAAGCAAAACAGGGAAAGAGAAATAGTTAGCAAAAGATAAATCATTAGAAGAAAATCATTGAAGAGTATGGTCAAGTGAACGTGACAAGTGAATGGTGAAATCAAGTAATGAATGTTTTTTATATGTAAGAGAATTACAAGAGGAAACACCAATGGACAATTAACAACACTGGGAGAGAGGAAATGACACATATATAGGTAGCCCTACATTGATCTATATGAAATCTTGCAAAGAATTCAAGTGAAGAAATCATCAGGAAAGAAATATTAGAGGCATGCATATAGGGGGAGACATACTGACAGGGGGAGTTATATTTTTTCCCATGATGTCAAAGGAAGAAAAAGAGAAAGATCAGAAAAGAAATATTTAAGCGCATGAAGTCAAAGTTAGTGCAAGTATATGTTCAGGAGGAGTCACTCTTTGTTATCAAAAGATAAGAGGAACTTGGAAATAAACATGAGGACCAGAAGAATAGAAGCATGGAGACAGAGGGAGCAACACAAAGGACATATACCCTTTTCCATTGATGTCAAAGGGGGAGAGTGAGAAACATTGATGAGGAGCAATGTTCACAGGGGGAGCATGAGTGATTGGAGCATCAGTGTTGTCATCAATTGTGGTGTTGCTATCAATGCCAAAGAGGGATATTGTTGGACAGTTGGCTTGGAAAGTTGGTTTTCATTGATGTCAACCCTTGGAGAAGTCTGGAAGCCCTAGAGATGTGGTTGAGCTTGATGGTGATTTAATTTTGATTGATGTAATGGTTGATGTCAACAGATGTGATGTGTGCATTTGATGAAGTCTACATGAATCCCCGAAGGTTTGGTTATAGTACCCGAAGTTGCTTGAGGAATATGGACATGAAGGACAATGTAAATGTAGGTAAGACACTTACAGATGGATAGTCCTTATTGTGCCATTTATGGTGATAGGTGGTATGCCATGTGGTTCCTCCCAGTTAGGGAGATATGGCTTTATGAATTTGGAAACCCCAAAGAATGGTCAAGCATCCCCTAGTTGGTTACAAGTCATAATTGAAAGGGTAAAGTGGTTGTGACAAGAAAGTACTAGAAGCCCTAAGATTAAGGAAAGAGGTTACTATGAAAAAGTATACAAACACCTCAAGGAGTCTCTCATAAGGATACACACACTTACATTGAATATATATCTTGTGAATGTTATGGTGTAATGTTTTGTTCTATTGGAGAATCTGACGACAAATTTGAGGCAAGAAAGAAAGTGCGAGGAAAGAGAAAACATTTCAGAGCTGTAGAGTGCAAGGATTTTTCTGTAACCCTAATTTGGCAAGCACTCGCAAGTCATCTTGAGGATGTCACATGAGGCACCCCTACGGTTTTCCTAAGTGGCATCACGCGAGGCCCTGCGTGACAAAGAGTCTTAGTCCCGCAAGGCTAAGGTAAATTTGGGGGAAATGTTGGTACCAGGCTGCTGAAGGCAGTGGAATATTTAGAGGTCAGTTATTACAGTACAACATGTCAGCTACAAGTTACATGTATGCTTATGTGATTGTATTTTATGCTTGGTGATGGTATGGTACATGCTTGAGAAGCGTATCTTGTTAATGCATGGTACATCTTGGTGATATTGGTATGGTACATTTATTAGTAGTACATCTTGGATGTATTGGTATCTTGGTATCTGGTTTGGTTACATGGTGATGATCCTACATTATTAAGGATTATTCTTGGTATACTCTTAAAGCATTAGAACATGGTGTATGGTTGTCATTGATATTGATACATTGTTGAGGATTACACTTGGTATATAACAGCACATGTATGAGATACTTTTCTTGGTGATGTTGGTACTTGGTTGAGGTACACCATTGATAGCACTTTCTTGGTATATCCTATGGTATATGATGTATGAAATGATTGAGGGATACGATATATGGTTGAGACACATTGTTGGTACATGGGTATCGTACATCTGTTGATGCACAATGTCGATGTACATGGTCGATACATGGTATGGTACAGGTGTTGATGTACATGGTTGATGGTTGAGGAATATGGTATATGTTATGGTGCATGGTTGATGTAGAGTTTGGTATAGGTGTTGGTGCATGGCTGATGCATGGTTCAACATAGTTGTGGTGCATAGTTGATGCACGGTTTGGTATGGGTATTGGTTCATGGTTGATGCAAGTTTTGGTACACGTGTTGGTGCATGGTTGGTGCACTTGTTGTGGCACAGGTTGTGGTACACGGTTGATGTTTGGTATGTTACAGGTTGATGGTTTGGTACATGCTTGGTAGAGGCAAGTGTTGGTGATTTTGGACATCTAGTTGAGAGGTGTCCTTGGTATATGATCCATGTGAGAGGATCTGGTTGAGTATTGGTGACAATGACAGTCGAACAGGTTGATGTGACAGGTTGGATGCAGTGACAAGTTGACAGTGATAGGTTGGATACAGTGACAGGTTGGATACAGTGACAGGTTCACAGGTCATAGGTTGATGTGACAATGGCAGTGACAGTGACAGTTGGTCTACACTTATATTTCAGGCCAGCAGGACGGGGCAAGGAAAGGGGGTTGTAGCCTCCTTTTGGTTGGTGCTGGAGAACACAAGGAATTGGAGCTTCTTTTAGGTTGGAGCTTGAGAATCATGGGGTTGTAGCCTCTTTCTAGTTGGAACCAGAGAATTCATAGAGTTGTAGCTTCCTTCATGTTGGTGCCTGTAAAGCATGGGGTTAGTGCCTCCTTCCAGTTGGTGTTGGAGAATTGGGAAGTTGGTGCTTCCTATGAATGTATTCTTGATATATATAATAAAACACTATGAGGTTTTCTCCCATTTGGGTTTCCACATAAATTCTGGTGTATTGTGCACTTGATGTGATGTCGTTTATGTTTATATGCTCATGATATATTGATGATACATTGATGATATATTGTTGATAAAGTTGATATATATATATATATATATATAT
>SNQJ01S0010943.1:51017-77062 GCA_010110895.2 Picea sitchensis
GTGAATCGTGATCACGTGAACCGCGAATTCCCGAGTCGCGATATCCCGATTTTCGAAGGGGAGATCACCGAAGGGGTTACTGGGGGTGAATCGTGACTCCCGACGGCTTGTTCGTTGAGAGGCAGGTTGCACTTCACTAATGAAGGTATTTGGAGATGTCCCCTTTGTAAGGGAGATTAATCCAAAAAAAAAAATTAAATTACGATAGTGGGTGTGTTACAATATGGGAATTGGCACCATTAGGATAAAATTTCTTGTATTCCCAAATTTTGTTTTGTGTGATGTTCTCTATCTTCTTGAGTTGCGAAGGAACATGGTCGTCATGAAAGTATTGGAGGATGAGAGATTGTTGAAGCTGAAAGGGGCCTCTGAATGGGCACATAATTTTTTATGCCTCTCTCACCATGATGAAGGTACATTGTCATCCAATATCTTGTGGCATACTAGATTTGGGCACATCAATTATGATAGTCTTCGTATGTTGAAGAAAAATGGTGTTTATGGTTTTCTTACCATTCCAAGAAATTTGAAACAAAGTGATGCATGTATCCTCGGTAAACATAGCAAGCATCCTTTTCATGATTCCACTTCAAGGGAATATAAAAACATAGATTTGATACACTCTATTTGTGTGGCCCCATGCATGTTGCATATGCTTTTGGTAAAAAATCTATCATGAATTTTTTTTATGATTACACCAATATGTGTTGGTTTTATTTGTTGAAATATAAACCTCAAACATTTGAAACATTTAAAATATTTCATGTATGGATTGAAAATGAAGCACAATCTCGTATCGAGACTCTTTGTATTAATAATGGAGGGGAATATACTTCTAATGAGTTTCAAATATATCTTCACCAACCTAGGATTAAGAATCAAACCATTGTTCCATACAATCCTCAACAGAATGGTGTAGCAGAAAGAATGAACATGACACTCTTCAATTTCGTGTGTTCTATGTTATTTTTCAAGAATGTGAAGTTGATGTTTTGGGCTGATGCAGTTATGTGTGCAGTGCATTTGAGAAATATAATTCCATCTCATGCTCTAGAGAACAAGACTCCTTATGGAATGTGGTATGATGGCATTCCCTCGGTAATGCATCTTAGGGGTTTTGGTTCCACTTGTTATGCCTTAATTCCTAAGGAGTAAAGAAACAAATTAGGTGCAAGGAGTCAAAAGTACATCTTCTTGCGGTACTTGAATACCACCAAGGCATATTGTATTTACAATGAGGTAAATAAAAATTCCATTCTTTCCAGAGATGTGATTTTTCTTGAATCCATTAAAAATGACAAGATTGTTGAGCAGTAGCTTGATCATCTTGATATATTTACCCATGTAAAGGCATATCCTAAGTTTGATAATGATATTCCACATATTGAAGGGGGGGTCCCTATCTTGGATCAAACTCTAGAATATCCTTTTAAAGTTCCATCTCCCCCTTATGTAGAATATCCATCCACTTCATCAATTAAATAAAAGGTTCAATTGGATGATGTGAATGAGAAGATTGAAAGGTGGAATATTGATGGGAATGCAACACCATCTCAATCAGTTGAGCAACCTAGACCATCACATAAATTTCCAAAGTGGGTCATGAAGACACTTGAAAGTGTTCATCCTTATGAGGTTGAAAATATGAGAAATAAAAGTTCAACAAGACAAGACGATGGAGGTGTTGTAGATGGTTTAGATTAAGGTGATGTCAATGATATGGAAGTTTCATATGATTGTGAATTGAATTTATCTACTAAATTTGAACCAACTTCCTTTGAAGAATTTTTTTCTCGTGATGAGTGGAAAGAAGCTATGTAGAAGGAGTATGATGCTCTCATCAAGAATGGGACATGGAAGTTATCGGATCCTCCATTTGGAACCAAATCAATTGTATACAAGTAGATCGATAAGAACAAGTACAAATCATGTGACTCACTTGGAAATCATAAGGCGAGGCTTGTGGTGAAAGGATATGCATAGAAAGAACACATAGACTATGAGAATACTTTTCCCCCATGGAAAAATGGGATACCATTCATGATTTTTTGGATTTGGAAACACATAATAGATGGAAGATTCATCACACGGATGTGAAGACAACTTTC
This sequence comes from Picea sitchensis, assembly GCA_010110895.2. Taxonomy (NCBI): domain Eukaryota; kingdom Viridiplantae; phylum Streptophyta; class Pinopsida; order Pinales; family Pinaceae; genus Picea; species Picea sitchensis. The sequence continues at coordinate 53,126 of SNQJ01S0010943.1, forward strand.
TTGAATGGATATTTGAAATAAAATGTCTACATGTCTCAACCAGAAAGATTTGTTGTAAAGGGTCAAGAACATAAGGTATGCAAGGTCATCAAATATTTGTATGGCCTAAATCAAGCACCTCTCACATGGTATGAAAACATAACTGAGCATATTTTGAAGATGAATTTCAATCACTTTAATCTTGATGATGCAACTTTATTTGTCAAGAAAGTTGGAAAAATTGGTGTATATCTTGTGGTGTATGTAGATGATCTTTTGATAACAAGGAACAATGAAGCATATATTACATCCATAAAGAAATAATTAAATAATGGTTTTGAGATGAAAAACATGGGACATATTCACTGCGACTTAGGCATTGAAGTAACTCAAAATCCAAGTTATATATTCATCTCCCAAAAGAAGTGCATTGGAGAGTTATTGAATAAATTTGGCATGGTTGAATTTAATACTCTCTCTACTCCAATGAAGAAAAAATTGAATCTAACATCAAAAGAAGGGATTGAATTTGAGGATGCAACTAAATATAGATATCTTGTGGGGAGTCTCATCTACCTTACCACTACTAGACCAGATATTTCATTTGCAGTTGGGATCCTTTCTAAACTCATGAAAAAATATTGTGAAAGACATCGATGTGCTGCAAAGAGAGTTATAAGGTACTTGAAGGGAAATGAATACTTTGGGCTCAAATACCATAAGGTGGAGGACTTCAAACTAGTTGGATATACATATTTAGACTTTGATGGGGATAAGGAGAATGGATGTCTACTTCAAGATACCTCATGAGTCTTGGATTAGCAACTATCTCTTGGAGATCGTGCAAATAATACATTCCAATGGACTCCACTACAAAGGCAGAAGTATGTGGTTGTTGCAAAGGATTCAAAGGAAATTGTGTGGCTCGGAAAGATACTAGAGGATTTGTAGGAGAAACGGGTGAGATATACTCAACTTTTAATTGACGACACTTCTACAATCAAGTTGGCCAAGAATCCAGATTCCATGATCGAACAAAGCACATCAACATGAAGTAATATCCGATTCGACATCATGTAGAGGCCAAGACCATTCATTTGATACATTTTTCTACAAGTGAGAAAGTTGCAGACATCTTCACCAAAGTGCTTGGAAGAGAAAAGTTTGAAAAGTTCATAAATATGCTTGGACTCACAAACACGCCTTCAGATTAAGGTGGGGAATTTTAGATACCTAATCCTAGGGATTATGTTGTATTGTAAATATTTAGGAGAAATTTGAAGTCATACGTGAATAAGAATAGTCATAATGCCTCTTGAAATATGAAACCAAAGGCCATATCTCAATATATTTATATGTGGCTCTCATTAATAAAATTTATTCAAACCTCGAGGTATTCAAGGCCTATCATCTTTTTCCTTTTGGAAAACCAATTTTTTTTAATCCCTAAGCCTTGTTTTGAACTAAAATGAGTTATTATGAATGATTTTGATTCACTTTAATCACATAGGGATGTAATGAGGTGCATTAATCTTTTCCCCTACTTAAGGGCCAAATTTTCCCCTTGGAAATTTTTCCAAAAACTTGTACAAAACTTTTATTTTTTGCATCACACAAAACCTTGTTTCCTTGCAACATAATTTTTTATTTTATGTATCGCACCAAAAACACTTTTAGTTGCAACACATCGCATCACTCTAAAGTTCATTTCCATGTGATATTTCTCATTTCTTCAAATTTCATATCATCGCAACAAAACAAAAACTTCGTAGACTTAGAAATTTTTTCCAAAAAACTTTGTTCAAAACTTTATTTTTCTCATCTTCTAAAAAATCGTTTCTTTGTGACATATCTCACTTAAAAAGAAATTAGTCATGAAAAATCACATCACTAAAAACTTTCTTTCGTCATGATGTTTTTCATTGCTGTAAAGGTTATTTCCTCATGACATTTCACATTTCTCAAAATTTTCCTTCTCCATGATACAGTGTATCACTGCAAAGTTTCCATTGTCGCGACACATCACATCGCTAAAAATGTTCCTTAGTCACAAAAAATGGAAACTAATAAGTGAATTTTTTTCTGTTTCTCTCAAGAAAAATTTCCTTCATCGCATCCTTAAATTTTTTCATTCCTTGCGTCATATTGCACTCAAATTTATTTTAGTTGCAACGAACCGCATTGCATAGAAGTTTACTTTCGTGCAATACATCACAACTAACCTCTTAAAAAATATTTGTATGTTACACAGAACATATCACACATAAATTCTAAAGGGTCGTGACATAGGGTGTGTCACACTGCAAATTTATTTTGGTGCGATACATGAAAGCCTCCAAGCATATTGCATTGAAATTTCAGACAAGTACGACACATGAATTGTTTTTTCCTTTTGAAAGACTAACAACACTAATATCCTATGTTGTTGATTTGGGTGAAGTGTAGGGCTCAAATATGAAAACCAAGTGAGATAGAAAGGAAAGTACGCCCATCTTTGAAGTAAAACCTAGATAGAGAGGTGTCGAGAAAAAGGTATGAAGAACCTCACTCCAACATTTTCGATAGGGTAAGATAGTTGGGATTATCACCTGGGATTTATAGAATTATACAAAATTATCAATTGATTCTCAAGTAATAAGTACAAGGAACCAATGCTATCCTTTTTTGTAATTAAATTGCGCAAAAGAAGAAAATAAAAATATATGTATTGTTGAAATGCAAATTTAAAAGTAATATCAGGGATTACACATGTGAGATCAAAATCAGAAAAGCGATTTTATTAATTTCACTCCAAGTTACAATCATAACCTTTCTTTCAAACCCTTGCAAGAGTAAGGACCAAGATTAGATTTATAAGTCTTTGATGAGCATCATACAAAAAGACTCTAACAACAAGTGAAGACTAAGACTATAAATCTGGATTAGCTTAGCCACATAAGTATCATTTACTGACTTTGCAAAATATTCCCTATCAGTAATGAAAACTAATTCATTAACATATTATAATACACAGACTACCAAGATCAAATGATCAACCTTTCTAGAATAAGTTGTTGAATAATGTATCCCAAATATTTGAATCGTGTTATCTTCAATAAGACCCTGCTATCAACAAAAAGGTTAAGACTCTATGATAACTTAGAATGAATGAAGGTAATTAATCTCACAAGTTTAAGAGCGGACCTTTATCATAAATTCTTCCTTGTTCTCTCTCCCGTGACCCTTCCTTTGATCATATTTTGTTTTCCTCAAAAGAAGTTGTGGTAGTTTCAAACTACCTTTAGTTGAGTCATAATTGACTTAATATTAATTAGGGACAATAATAATAACAATAATAGATAAAAGTTTATCAAATAATAACTAATAAGTGGGACCCGTAATCCTTTTAGTACTTTTAAGTTTGATTTCCTCCTTGTTGCTCCATAATTTATTTATAATAATAAATCATGTCACCTCATAAATATGCACAAACAATCACTTTTATCATCCCCTTTTATCTCCTGAAATAATACATATATATATAATGCATTTTTCACCATGAAAAGAAATTATTGATTAGTTGTACAAAAATGAAGATAATAGTATCAAGTTGTCCCAAAAGTAAAAACATAAACAAATTGTTCACCACCAAAAACAAACATAAAATATCAAAAGCCATATTTACTATGTGAAGCATTTTGCCTCCTCTCACTACTTGTTGCTCCTCCTACTTTGTTTTTCGAGTGAGCCTTATCACTAAGTGGATGATTGGATACCTGAGGATGAATTTCATTGGGAGTTGGAGATGGTTCATTTCTTTGCTGGGAATGTGAGGTGACTGATTGAGAGGATTTATCATATGATTTGGAATGAGTGATCGCTTTTTTACCCTTGCTTGACGTAGGCTCATGGATGGTTGTTTTAAGTATTTTTCTTGCATGAGAGGACTGAAAAGGGATGCAACATGATCAATGTACTGGGAATGTTGGTTGAGTGGAGGTGGAGGTGGAAATGACAATGAAAATGTGGGCCAACCATTATGATGAACTATAGGGGAATGAACATTATCCTTCCAACCATCATTGATAGGAACCTCTGGCTGGAGGGACACGTGAGCTGGAACATGGACATTAGGAAAACTTGGGTGGGGTTGGAAAGGAGGCATTTCTGGTCTAGGATGTGGCTGAAACACTCATTGGCCCACTAATTTAAAGAACATGGCTTGGAATAGTTTATTTAACTCTTGAGGATCAACATCAAAATGAATAGAAAATATAGGTCTCTTGTTGCCTCTTTGCCAAAAAAAAACTCTACCCCTACCTCTTACTCCACCATGGATTCCTCTACTAAAGAAACTCATTGTCTAAAAGAAAACTTAGGTCATAATATGAAACAAGAAATACTAATTGACCATCAATTTACTTGCCTAAAGATAAATTTTAAATATTGGCTCTTATCATTCCACACACTAGCATGCATGCAATCAATCCATTATTGTTCATGTAAAAATCATAGCCATTCTGCCAACTTAGATCCACAACTGTCATTATCTAGAACAAGGATTATTTAATGAAATATGGGATGTGGTTGGGTTTGTAATGAATGAAAAATGAAATGCATGAAAGGTAAACAATGGTTACTATTCTAAATCAGATCAATTCTTAATCTAAGATCACTTTTATAATTATATCACCATATTCACTAAACTATTGATTTGATTAATACTACTCATTGTTCTCCTTCAAAATCTCCTCTTAACAAATTTTTCAAATTGCAGGGCTTTTATACAATCACATTTCCTTTTTTAAAAAAGAACATGGGAATAAAAATGATTTTTGGAAGAGTGAGGGCTTTATAGCGTAAAGTGAAATTATGGACAGGAAATGAAAACGATCAATGTTCTTTTTTGTAGACAACTTATCAACCACCAATCATCAACTAGTGTGAACAGTTCCAGGAATCAAAATATAACCATGTACCTTTGCCTATTGATTTTTTGGGAGTCCAATTCATTAATCAAATGTATTAACAACATAATTCTGGAATTCCTCCGTATAAGTTCTTGTAAGACCATATCCAAACTCATATCCATTTAAACTATGTTTTACCGAAATACTTTATCCATAGCATTCATCACAACAACAGAATGAATCCAATCAAACATCAACCCAACAGGGCACAAGCTAAATTCGAACTAATTATCATCTTTGTTTACATATTGATTGTTTAAACAATGCTAAAACCTTAGTGTCTTCAAAATATTTGTAAACAGTGAGATTTACAACCAATATGCCAACCAATACAAACCCAATAATATGTTAATGAACTACACACAGGCTATATTATTATAACATTCTCATCAACATTTCTAACTTTGTTTTGTGCATAAGATTACTTGCAAAACCGAATACCAACAAGCATGCATGATTGTTGAAGACAAGGTCAAGAAAATTGAATGTAGGATTTGATAATAACTCAAAGATTATCATTGAATCCCAAAATAGAGAAATTCGAGACAGAAAAGTAAGTCGAAACCCTAGTTTCAAATTCAATTAAAACCATCAAACCACAACCCATTATCTGCAAGCAGACTTAAATCATATCAGAAAGATGTATGGAAAATCAAAACCCATCTATATGCCCCTAAAAAAATGAATTTGTCACAATTGAACCGAGCTAACATTACAACCAGCTCAAATAGATGATTAATATTTCCCTTTGAATAGTCAAAATGATAATTTGGTAGTGCCGATTGTTTTCCTTCATTTTCGTTTTGTTTAGTTTTGAAAACAAATTCCAAAAGAAACCAATGGTGCATGATAGCAAGTCATAACCCAAGAAACCCACATAAGGAAGACCAGAATTCATTCATCACTGATGGGGTATACAACTCATTTGAAATTCCTTTTTCTTTTAAAACAAAGTTTTATCATAGTTGCAATGCAAAACCTAGGTCAAGAGTATCATTGATGTTACAAATCACAATCATTTTTTTATTCCATATAAGTTGAAACAATTAACAACTCGCCATTCACAAATATCTTAAAATTCCATGCCCAACAGAGAGTCACACTTATAACATACACACTACATGCAACAAACCTGAGCCAACATTGAAAATTTATCAGAGCAAAGCAACCCATCGATGTTGGAAGAGTAAAAAATGTTTATACCTATCTAAATGAGCTAAATATCCACGAAAGAATGACCAACGATTGGTATCCAACCAACGACAGTATTCCAAACTTAAAACCCTTGGCTAAGAACAACAGAGAATTTTCGAACAAGTTTTAGTGCAAACGATAGTATACCTCAGGAAAGAAAACCCAACAGAGAGTGCATTAACTCTATTTTAATTCACGTCACCTCAACGGAACCAAACTTACCAACTTTTCATGATAGCGAACCAAACATTACACGGTGGAATGCACTTAATCGCCAACTCGGAATACAAATTGAGCTTTGGTACCATGCATCGATCCCACAACATAACATATCTTATTACTATACCATGTCCATAACTAATATAAAGTGACATCGCTTTATAAACCAATAACACCAACTTAACAGTCAAGAAACACAAGATATGGTAACCATAGCATATATGAATTTAATTGTAAGTCGAGTTCATTCATAATTGTATGCAACAGTATTGTAAAAGATTGAAACTTCTATATGATAGCAGATTCATTGTTATATGATATATGTGCATCAAATGAAACTTGACCACCCATGTTTAATATGTCACAAGCCATATTAAAACCATAAATTTTTAAAACTTGTAATCGTAAGTATTATAACTCTGGTGCAATAGATCTTTCAACTTTTCTTTTCCTTTTAGAACATGGCGATAATGCAATATGAAGATGAGGGGCATCAAAGATTGTTGTCAAAGATACCATTTGTGCATGTGTAGAACAAAATATTAAACTATAATTTAATATAGTCATTTGTTTGTAGGCTTCATTTCTTTCTTAGATAAAAAGGAGCGAAATCAACTTAATATAGTTTCTCTAAGGGGTCCCGCCTATTGTTATTATAGTATAGTAATAGAATAAATATAGTGCAGTGCAATATTTTGCAGGCGGGATTCTTGTTGCACATTTTTGCATCAACAACTGGTGACTCCACGGGTAAGTCTTCTTGTAGTATATTAGAACTCATGAACTCTGGTTTTGATAAAATCAACAGGGGTAGGTAATGGATCAGGTAGGAAAAGTTATACAACAGGGGGAAATTAAATGAGAATTAAAATGATATATGAAATGGGACTTTGTGGAATAATTCTTAGAAAGTGATACGTATGAGGGGGTTTAGTCATGTTTGTATAACAAGTGTAGAAACAAAAATATTTGCTCAGATAGATGCTTTCACTGAAATCTCAACTTTGTTGCAAGATTTTATAAAAACAAATTGATATGCTCTTATTTAAAATAGTATGGAGGGTAGAATGGGAAAGGAGAAAAAGGGAGAGTCATGACCATCAAGTTCCTAGAAAAGAATTTAATTGAAAGTACAGGATATATCTAATAAAACATTTAAAAGAAAAGAGAATCATAATATCTTCGTTGTGTATTTAGCTTCAAAATTGACCGACAATATTTGCAAACAATGATTTATCTAGTGACTTGACCGATCTAGTTGAATCTATCTCAACGAAAGGGATTCAAACAAAAATATCAAATCAAGATGGTAAATAAAACAACAAACGATACTCAAAATTAAATAAAACAAGTATGTACAGAAAGGAAAAGTATTTACAAAGAACTGAATCTCAATCAATAATCTTCTTGGATCAACATAGTGCTTAATATGTGAACCATTATTACTGTAAGAAAATAATCGCTCATCCATATCCTTTAATAAATATGAGTTGATACCAAGGACAGTGGAAATCTTAAATGGACCTAGCCACAATTTTTGAAATTTGGAATGTCTTCCTCTTTCAGCATGAGAAGAATCCCGAAGTAGTACTTTCTCATCAACCTTAAAATTAACATATTTGGTCTTTTTATTAAAATATTTCTTAACTGTTTATTTCCTTCTCTTTAAATTATCTAAAGCATGGTTTCTTTGTTCTTATAAAGCAAGTAAGGCATTCATTCTCTTACAAATATAAGTAGAATTCAACTCTTCATCTTGCAATGCCAAACGTAAAGAGGTAAGTTCTAGTTCAATTGGCATAATAGCCTCTTGACCATACATCAATTGAAATGGAGTGTGGTTTGTACTAGACTTAGTAGTATTAATATTTTCCCAAAGTGCATAGTTGAGGAGCATGTGACACTAATGGGGATTATCCTACAAAATATTTTTCAATATTTTTCAATATCTTGACCAAATTCTTGTTAGTTGACTCAGCTTGCCCATTTCCTTGAGGATAATAGGTAGAGGAAGTGAAGTGTTTGACACCAAACTTACTAAGAAACCAAGTAAGCTTCACAGAGATGAAATCTATCCCATTATCTGAAATGATTTCGAGGGGAAAATCGAATCGAGAAAATATATTAGATTATGGAAAAGAAATAGTTCATATTGAGCATGCCTAAGAGGCACAACTTCAGCCCACTTTGTGAAGTAATCTGTAGATGTTAATATATATACATGACCTGCAAAAGATGGTGGGTTAATAGGACCAATAAAATCTAAACCCCATTTGGAAAAGGGAAAATCAAGAAGGACATGTTGTAAGGGCATGGCAAAGAAATGTTCTCTACCTACAAACTTTTGGCATTTATCACATGCCCTTGTAATTTCATATGAATCTCTAAAAATGGATGTCTAGCAATAACCAGTCCTGAGGATTTTAAAAGCAATGGATTTGGCAGCAAAATGACCACCAATATGAACAATAGATGTTGTTGATCCGTGAATCTCATTTAATATTTTTTGGGCTGCGTTATCATATATGCATCGTAGAAACAACACATCAACAGACCTTCTAAACAAAGAATATCCTAAATGAGGTACTTAGAAGATTCAAGATGAAGCCTCCTTCGTTGATGAGAATTCAAGTGATATGGACACCTTTAAAATTGCAAGCAATGAATGAGATCTTTGTACCAGGGATGTTCAAAAAGAGTAAGATTTTGGTTTTCAATATAAAACAATGTTGATAGCGGATTATCTTCGTCTTCGGAAATTTCACTTGGTTCAGGATGCTTATCTAAGTGAAGGGCTAAGTCACGTTCCTTGATCATTTTAGATGTCATGATCGCCAAATCATGCTCCTAAATTTTTGCAAGCCAATGTGCAAGCTTACCTCAACGATGTGTTTGTGAAAGTAAAAACTTGAAAACATGCAAATGGACTTTTACCTATGTGTGCTTGCCTAAAATAAAATTTTTACCTATGTGTGCTTGCCTAAAATAAAAATTCAGAATTTTTTCATAGCTTTAACAAATGTGAAAGCATGCTTCTCAATGTAAGAATATTTAATTTCATCATACGATAAGCTCTGACTCATGTAAGATATAGGTTTTTCATATTATTTTGATCATCATTTTGTATATTATCTGTAAAATTTCTTCTTCTCTCAGAAAGTATTTGTATATATAATGAAGTTTTTCAAAGTCCTGCTGCCAAAACCGCAAGGAAATGGGATTTATTTATTTACCCTATGAAAGTATTTCCTATACCATGTCCAAGAGAAAGGATGGTCCTATTTTAGCATACAATGAATTGGCTTAACTATGAAAAACAAATCAGGAACAAACCTCCAGAAAAAAAATTATAGTGCCCATAAAAGCTTGAAATTCCTTTTCTTTGATGTAAGTATGTGAGATTTAGGATCGCAAAGAACCTCTCTTAGATCTATGTGTATTCTGACTTGAATCAAAAACAACATGATCGATAATTTTACCTTGGGTGACGCCGAAAATAGACTTTGAAGGATTCAAAGAAATGCCAAATTTTCTACATCCCATGAAGACTTCTCATAGATGATCAAAATCATATGATCAGGTTTTCGAATAAACTGTTAAATCATCAACATAAGCCTGAATTATCTTACCGATTAGATAATTCAAATGACATTCATATGATAAGCTAACTGCACCTCTCTTTGAAAAGTGGCCCCTGCATTAGACAATCCAAACGGCATTCATTTGTAGACAAAGGTGCCCCAACGGGTTGTAAATGTGATTTTATATTTATCGACCTTCTTGACCTTAATTTGATTATAAACGGAAAAATCGTCAAGTAGGGACATCATTTCAGACACTGTAACTTGTTGTAAGATCATTTCCATATTAGGAAGTGAGAAGTTGTCTTTTAAACTTGCTCTATTTAAAGCATGAAAATCAACATAAATCCTAATATGACATGTTTTCTTTCAGACGGGAACAAGATTTGATACCCATTTAGAATACTTAAATGGAAATATTATATGAGTGTTTAGAATTTTTTCCACTTCTTTTTGGATTGTGGCTTTGAGTGCATGATTCACATGTCTTTGTTTCTGCCTAACTGGATTTCCCCCTTCCTTAATGGGCATGGCATGTTTTATAATATTAGGATAAAAACTACGAAGATCCTCATAAGACCAGGAAAAAACATCACGAAATTCTTGGAATAAGTCCATGAACTTCTTATTTTCTTCATCAAAACATTGAGCACCTATTTTAATAATCTTTGGGGATTCATGGGTTCTAATGTTCATGGGGATGGTATCCCCAACTTTTCTTTTAGACTCCTCTTCTTTATTATTTTCTTTATTGCTTACATCACTCGTCGAGAATGAACTCTCAAGAGGAGTTAATCGTTTACGGATTTTATCATTTTCAAGGGAAATGATTTCCTTGGGCTTGTAAGGTTCATTCTGTATGAAGGCACAAATACCTTCGTCATCTAGAAAAACTTTCTAAGATTCTAAATTATTAGGAATATGAGGTCAGTAAATAGACATAAATGTATATTCTGGTCTCTAAGGTAAACTTTTCCTTGTAGGTGAGGCTACAAAAACAACTAACCTATCAACCATAGAATTAAGTTCTCTTTTAATATGAGTGATGTTGAAAGACAATAGATTTGAGATTAATTACCAAACAACTTGGGTGTATCTTTAAAGTAACTTGTTGTTGGTCTTATAGATTTTCCTGACTAAATTCACAACAAGTTCTAAATCGCCAAAAATAGTAAGATGACCACAACCGAGATTATAATCATTTTCAATGCCTAACAATAAGGCTTCAAACTCAACAACATTGTTCATACAACTAATTCTAATCTGAAAGAAAAATTGTGATTTTTTTTTACATGAGAGTATAATATAATACTTGCATTGTTACCTTCGTTTGAAGATGCACCATCAAAGTGCATATGCCACACACCGCCATGTAATCATTCGGTTCAAGCAACATGCCATCTTCATCAACAAAGATCGAATAGACACCCATGTCTTCCTCAACGTAATTTACATTAGGTTGAGGAACACTTTCAATGTAAGGTGAAATCCTTCCTTCCTTTAGGACAATAATATTCTTTATGTTCTTAGGGATCGATAAATTTGAACCATCTAGTCATAGGTAACCACCGGTTAGGGCCTGCTAGTCTCCACCCAAAATGATTGAATAGTTACTAACATGCATATTGATTACTTGTATATTAAGAGTGGTTCTTATTTCAGGGTGAGCACAGAGGACTAGAGTTACATCTTTGATCTCACCTATGGTAGAGTGTTGTTGATTATTATAGGAGAGCATACTCCTCACATTTTCATTTGTACAAGAAAATCCTATCTCCTCCATAATAATTTTGGACATAACGCTCGGACCAAACCCACCATCTATCAGGAAATAGTGAGCTATTATATCCATAATTTTTATATAAATATAGAAAGGGGAATTTTTTACATGGTTTCTAAAATTATTTACACCTATTCTATTTGCATTTGACTCATCACCATAAGAATTTTCAGTCAAATTAGCTACTATGGAAGTTTTACCTTCCATGAAATTTTTCAGATGTTGTTGTTGTTCTGGAACGATGACCATATCCAAGAGAGACGCATTTGCCTTGATGTTAGCTAGTTGATTGGGGATATTATATTTGGATGGAGGGAAAGGAGCTGACACTCCTTAATTGTTCGAAGACCTGTCAACCTAGGGGTTTTCATCTTGGGATGATGAACTGGGAGCAAAAGTGGTTCGAGAAGAATCAACTTTACGCTTATTAGTGTAAGTTTTATTTCTAGTGTTTATCACCATGACATCATCCTATGGATCCCAATCCAATACAGCAATAGTAATGTCAAGTTTTTTTCCAAAGATTCCATCTCTAGCGTTTCTTTTTACCCCAGAGGTCGTTTCATCGTGATTTTCTTCACAAAATATTGCACCAAGCGCGAGACATTACAGCTTTTGGTTGGAAGATATTATCATTTAGGTTCCTAAAGGCTGTGTTGGAAGAAGACTTAGCAGGAATGGAAATTGCTCTTTTCTCATAAGCAATCATCTGGTTATTCATGTCTTGTATAAGCTGCAAGACTGCAAACATATTGGTTTGTCTTAAATAATCTCCTTTGGGGAGACCAGTTTTTTCTAGCTACTCTTAATACTAAAGGCAAGTTTGAAGTGCAAGTCTAAGACTGTCTATAGCCTTTTCTTCCAATCTTTGACGATAATAAGAGGGTAAAGTATTGTAATAATGCATGATTGTAGCTTGGTTATAGGGGCGGATCAATTCAATAATTTTATTATACAACTTGGTGAAACAAATATTGAATGATTTGATAGTCTCACCATTGTTGTAGATAATATTATTGTATTCCTTCTTCATCTGGGTTTTTGGGTTTCATGTACGTCGATTTAAACCAGTAGACCAGTTCTTCCCACGTGGAAAGGATTTTAGGCGGTAAGTCAAAAAATTTCGTGGCAGCCTTCCCTTCTAGAGAATTGATGAATAAGGACATACATGTATTATTTTCATTCACCCCTATATTATGGAAAACATTGGAAAAGGATACTAAGTGTTCATTAGTATTAATAGTGTCATTTCCCGAAAACTTGGGAAAATAATCTTTAAACTTCAGAAGGGGGTGAGAAGTTGGTGTAAGATTCAGGATAAAAGATATGTGCCATGGTGTGGTGGTAACATCTTCTTCAAATTGAAAAAGACCATATTTTTTAATGACTTTAGCCGGATTAGTTGTAGATTGGACTGGGATTTGATGGCTATAAATGCTACCAATTGCAGATGATGTTGAAGGTTGTGAAGAGGAGGAACCTCCAGTATTGCTACTGCTACCATAAGATGTCATTTTAAAATTAAAAGAGGTTACAAGTACAGTAGAACTAGCATAATCAGATAAATTTTGTCACATATTAGTTTGTTGCATTTGTATGATGACCATTCTCCTCCCTATCTCAAATATAGGATAAAATTCAGGAGATAAACCTCTTGTTCTTCGAGAAGCACAAGAGATGGAGGACATTTGAAAAAGACTCAATCAGGAGGTTTATTTCTTGGCAGCCTTTGTCGGTCCTACCATTGTTCACGTATTATGATATATCTCGAAATGACCTCACAAGAATTATGCAATTCAGCTCGATTGTTAGCAGTTTCTAAAATGGTATCAAATAAAGTCAAGGAAATGATAGTTTAATCATCAAGACCATCACCAATATTAGGTTGTTTGGTAACAGGTACAATCATGGGAACAATCAATTAAATCCAAAAAAAAGAACAAAAAACAAGGAAACTAATTACAGAAATAAAGATACAACAACTAGAGAGATATGGAAAAGATCTCCCTAGTATGGTCGCCAAATAAATGTTGAGTAAAAGGTATGAAGAACCTCACTCCAACATTTTCAAATGTTACTTGTCTAGGGTAAGATAGTTGGGATTATCACATGGGGTTATAGGCTTAGACAAAATTATCAATTGATTCTCTAGTAATGAGTACAAGGAACCAATGTTATCCTTTTTTGTAATTAAATTGTGCAAAAGAAGAAAATTAAAATATATGTATTGTGTTGAGATTTAAAAGAACAAATGAAATGCAAATCTGAAAGTAATATCAGGGATTACACATGTGAGATCAAAATTAGAAAAGAAATTTTATTAATTTCACTCCAAGTTACAATCATAACCTTTCTTTCAAACCCCTGTGAGGGTAAGGACCAAGATCAAATTTAGAAGTCTTTGATGGGCATCATACAAAAAGAATTTGACAACAAGTGAAGACTGAGACTAGAAATCTGGATCAACTTGGCCATGAAAGTATCATTTATTGACTGTGCAAAACATTCCCTATCAGTAATGAAAATTGATTCATGAACATATCATAATACACAAACTTCCAAGATCAAATGATCAACCTTTCTAGAATAATGTATATAAAATATTTGAATCATGTTATCTTCAATAAGACCTTGCTATCAACAAAAAGGTTAAGACTCTATGATAACTCAGAATGAATGAAGGTAATTAATCTCACAAGTTAAGAGTATACCTTTATCATAAATTCTCCATTGTTCTCTCTCCCTTATCCCTTCCTTTGATCAACTTTTATTGTCCTCAAAAGAAGTTGTGGTAGTTTCAAACTACCTTTAGTTAAGTCATAATTGACTTAATATTATTTAGGGACAATAATAATGATAATAATAATAATAATAAAAAAAAAAAGGTTTATTAAATAATAACTAATAGGTTGGACCCCTAATCCTTTTAGTCCTTTTAAGTTTGATTTTTTCTTTTTTGCTCCATAATTTATTTAAATAATAAATCATGCTACCTCATAAATATGCACAAACAATCACTTTTATCAACCCCTTGTATCTCCCGAAATAATCCACATACACACACACACACACATATATATATAAAAAATTATTGATTGGTTGTCCAAAAATAAATATAATAGTATCAAGTTGTCCCAAAAGTCAAAACATAAACAAACTATTCACCACCAGAAAAAAACATAAAATATCAAAAGCCATATTTATTGTGTGAAGCAGTCTGCCTCCTCTCATTGCTTGCTTCTCTTCCCTATTTGTTTTTCGAGTGAGCCTTATCAGTGAGTCGTTGATTGGATACTTGAGGATGAATTTCAATGAGAGTTGGAGATGATTCATTGATTTGTTGGGCATGTGAGGTGACTAACTAAGAGGAGTTATCAGATTATTTGGAATGAGTGACCGCTTTTTTACCCTTGCTTGACATAGGCTCATGGATGGTTGTTTCGAGTCGTTTTCTTGCATGAGAGGACTAAACACATGGGATGCAACATGATCAATCTGTTGGGCATGTTGGTTGAGTGGAGGTGGAGGTAGAAATGGCAATGAAATTGTGGGTCGACCATTATGATGAAATATACAGGAATGAACAATATCCTACCAATCATCATTTATGGGAACCTATGGATGGAGGGACACATGATTTGAACATGGACAGTAGAAAAACTTGGGTGGGGTTGGAAAGAAAGCCTTTCTGGTATAGGATGTGGTTGAAACACCCCTTTTCCCACTAAGTTAAAGAACCCATCTTGGAATAGTTGATTTAACTCTTGAGGATGAGCATCAAAATGAATAGAAAATCTAGGTCTCTTGTTTCCTCTTTTCCAAAAATTGTTTCTTCCCCTACCTCTTCCTCCACCATGGCTTCCTCTGCTAAAGAAACATATTTTATGAAAGCAAACTTAGGTCAGAATATGAAACAAGAAAGACTAATAAACCATCAATTTACTTGCCTAGAGATAAATTTAAAATATTGGCTCTTATCAGTCCACACACTAGCATGCATGCAATCAATCTATTACTCTGCATGTAACAATCATAATCATTCTGCCAACTTAAATCCACAATTGTCATTATATAGAACATGAATATTTTAATGAAATATGGGATGTGGTTGGGTTTGTAATGAATGAAAAGTGAAATGCATGAAAGGGAAACAATGGTTACTATTCTAAATAAGATCAATTCTTAATCTAAGATCACTTTTATAATTATATCACCATCTTCACTCAACTATTGATTTCATTAATACTAGTCACTATTCTTCTTCAAAATCTCCTCATAACATTTTTTTCAAATTACAAGGATTCAATACAATCATGTTTCCTTTTTTAAAACATAACATGGGAATAAAAATGATTTTGGGAAGAGTGAGGGATTTATAATTTGCGTAAAGTGAAATTATGGACATGAAATGAAAATGATCAATGTTCTTTTCTGTAGACAAATTATCAATGACCAATCATCAACTAGTGTGAACAATTCCAGGCATCAAAATATAACCCTAGACCTTTTCCTATTGATTTTTTTGGAGGTCAATTCATTAATCAAATGTATTAACAACATTATGGAATTCCTCCTTATAATTTCTTGTAAGACCATATCCAAACTCTTATCCATTTAAACCTTTTTTTTACCGAAATACTTTATCCATAGCATCCATCACAACAATAGAATGAATCCAATCAAACATCAACCCAACAGGGAACAAGCTAAATTCAATTGAATTATTCAAACTAATTCTCATCTCTATTTACATATTGATTGTTTAAACAATGCTAAGACCTTGGTGTCTTCAAAATATTTGTAAACAGTGAGATTTACAACCAATATGCCAACCAATACGAACCCAATAATATGTTGATGAACTACACATAGGTTGTAGTATTATAACATTCCCAACAACATTTCCAACCTTGTTTTGTGCATAAGATTACCTGTAAAACCGAATACCAACAAGCATGCCTAATTGTTGAAGACAAGTTCAAGAAAAATGAATGTAGGATTTGATAATAACTCAAAGGTTATCGTTGAATCCCAAAAAAGAGCAAGTCAAGACAGAAAAGTAAGTTGAAACCCTAGTTTCGAATTCAATTAAAATCATCAAACCACAACCCATTATCTGCAAGCGGAGTTAAAATCGTATCAGAAAGGTGTATGTCAAATCGAAACCTATCTAAATGCCCCTAAAAAAAAGGAATTTGTCACAATCGAACCGATCTAACACTACAACGAGCTCAAATAGATGATTAATATTTCCCTTTGAACATTCAAAATGATAATTTGGTAGTGTTGATTGTTTTCCTTCATTTCGTTTTGTTTAGTTTTGAAAACAAATTCCAAAAGAAACCAATGGTGCACGATACCAAGCCATAAACCAAGAAACCCACATAAGCAATACTGAAATGCATTCATCATTGATGGGGTATATAACTCATTCGAAATTCCTTTTTCTTTTAAAACGAATTTGTATCATAGTTGCAATGCAAAACCCAGGTCAAGAGTATCACTAATGTTCAAAAACACAGCCAATATTTTATTCCATATAATCTCAAACAATTAATAACTCATCATTCACAATATCTTAAAATTCCATGCCCAATAGAGAGTCACACTTATAACATACACACAGCATGCAATAAACTTGAGCCAACATTGAAAATTTATCAGAGCAAAGCAACCCATCAATGCTAGAAGAGCAAAAAATGTTCATACCTATATAAATGAGCTAAATAGCCACGAAAGAACAACCAAATATCGTTATCCAACCAATGGCATAATTCCAATCTCAAAACCCTAAGCTAAGTACAACAAAGAATTTCCGAACAAGTTTTATTGCAAAAGGCGATATACCTCAAGAAAGAAAACCCAACAAAGAGTGCATTAACTCTCATTTAATGCATTTCACCTCAACAGAACCAAACTTACCAACTTTTCATGATATCCAACCAAACATTAAATGGTGGAACGCACTCAATTGTCATCTCGAACTACAAATCGAGCTTTGGTACTTTTATCACACAAGTTGTAGGTTGGGAAAATCTCAAACCAACCACCAATATGTCGAGAACTATGTGACACTATACCCAATGTCACCTCGATATAGGTCTCGCGCTTCAAGGGTGACTATGTCACTCTAGGGAGGCAATCTCAGTGACCCTAGGGGGAATGGAAGGGGGAAACGGAAATGGAAAGAGTGAATCCCATAGAGGTCAATATTCTATATGGAAATGGAATGTTGATAATGAGTCTTAGGTTTTTTAGGTTTCCAAATCCTTGAATGAATTGTCGAGAAGTTGGTACCTGCCTAAGACACAAGGAAAACCACTATGAAGTATAATATGTTAATTGGATCAGAAATCTAGGCTTGTTTACCCTGTTTTGCAGCAACAAATAACAGTATATATCAGCAAATAAACGAGTAATAGAGTTGCTAACATGTTGCTAAAAGTCCAATGAAAATATGCTTGAAACAAAGTAGATAAACACTAGGGAATTTCACGATCGATAGCACAAGACTTTAGCAATGAATTATGGTTTTCATAACATATGTATGCAGAAGTATTTTACATCCTTATATTTGTAGAAAAAAATTTGTGACAACAATGAACTTAGCCACTAAAACTTGCAAAGAAACCACTCAAAAATTGTATTAAAACAAGTAGAATAAATTGGCAAATTCTTAGCAACTTTTGATGGTGAAAACACAAGTTATGAGTGACTTTAGGTTAGGTTTTATGTAGTGAAATTACCATCCTTATGGATGTATCAAACCAATACTTATTGCATAAAACTTATCCAATCAAATCAGCCCCTAGTTAGCTCAATATGTGTGCCTAGGTTAGTAGAAGGTTAGGGCAAATGTTTAGGCCTAGACTAGGGTTAGTTTAGGAGATAATTAGGGTTAGTAGGCTAGGGTTAGAGCAGCCCTAATGGTTGTAGGTTAGTTTTACTACAGCAGCAATAAATTGTGGTTGAAAGGGGACGCCTCAATGAGGCAAGGTAGCTCAAGGCTAGGGGAACAAAACTCAAGTGAGAGAAGACCAAAAATTAAAACTATCATGTTTCCCAATGCAACAATTTATATCTCCAATGCAAGATTAGTGCATTTAGTTATGGGTTAATGGGGACTTAAAGAAATATCTAGGACTATTAAACCCTTGGGGGTGTAAATCCTCTTACTTCCCAAGGTAAGTAACCTAGCTAGGGTTTGAAATTGAGGGGTGTAAATCCTCTTACTTCCTTAGCAAAACCATTGCAAATAACTTTATAAGCTTGATAATGATGGTGGAAAATAGGATAGGGGTGTATATCCGTATACTCCCTATCTAGCCTTAGACAAAAAATCCTTAACTTGAATTACCAATGATAATAAACAAAGTAAAGAACCATACCAATCCAAGAAAAGACTTTAACATGCCAAAGTAAACCTCCACAACAAGATAGAAGTGACTTCCAAGAGATAGTGTATCATCATCATCATTAACCATAACCAAAATACATCATCCCATAGCACAAGAGGCAAAATACTCCAAGTGTAGCGAAAATTTCAGTCCAAATACTTCTCACAAGAGAGAGAGTTATGTCCAAATGAGATCTTATGATCTCTTATTTATACAAAATGTCACCAAGATATTTTTTCCACATAACATTAGGGTAAAACACAAGACTAGGGGTCAACAACCCTAATCTTTCCCCTTTTACAAAATAATATTAAACAATTCACTTAAATTTTACTTTTACACAAAAAGAAACCATAATTTAGAGTGACGTCACCTATTTAGGGGATGTTTTGGCACTAGGAGCAAGTCCCTGTGGATGGAGGAGTGTAGGAAGGTTTCCCAAAGACACATGTCAAGCATCCAAGTCACTTCCTTCATGGTAAAATCCTCAACCTCCTCAAAACTTCCTTGTGCCTATGCATATCAACCTCACCACCAAACCCTAACCCCCCTAGGTGACGTAATACCTCTAAAGGTGACGTTTTGCCTCTCCTAGGAAAAATGTTTGGCATGCGGGAGCTAAGTTATGTCTTCCAAGTCATATTCTAGGATTTTGAAGTTTCATATCTATCATTCAACATGCGGTCCCTTGGCATCCACCTATGGGCTTCAAGCCCGATGGAAGCCCAAGCTAGGCTTGTTCCTCCAAAATTGTCCACCAACTAGGTCTTGCAAAGACAAGTAAGCACGCCCTCCAAGGATCTAATAAATGAGCCACCTAAGCATGTGCATCAAATATTACCATGTCAAGCAATTAAGTGCTCAAAGACATTATGTGACTTGTCAAGCTTGAATATGGGAGGGTTGGCGAGGTGTCCTATTGGGTATAAATTTCCCTAGGTCAAGGAGAGTTTCCAAGAGATCCCTCTCTAAGCCATGTAAAGTGGGTGAAGTGGTTAAGGGTCAAGGCTCAATGGGCATTGGGTTCATGACATACAAGGGGTTGTAGTGTCGCATTCATGGGTGCCTTTGTAGAGGGTCTGTGGTACCTTCGTTTGCAATGCACTTTTTCCAAGCCCATCGTTTTTTCATTCTTTGTTTCTTTCATAATTTAAGGACAAGTTGAAGGCCACTGCCTTGGCGTAGTGTCCAGATAATGACAGTGTCACCCACAAATACCTAGCAGAAATGAGAAGCTTGGCTCATGATGAGACCCCCTTTTTCTCAACCATGCAACTGAGAACCATTACCCTAGCTTGGTGACCAGGTGATGGTAATGTCATACCAATAGATATCCATGAACATGATAGGTTGTCTCGTGATGAGATCTCCTATCCTCCAACAAACCTTTTAAGCATTCATAATAATATTTCTCATGGATCCCCCTTTTCTCAAAGATAAGTGTTTCATTGCTTTCTTGGGTGATCCCTAGGTGAAGCATGTAGAATGTTTATACATAGGATTTTATCTTTTACCCAACAACAATCCCTCTGGGCCTTCAAACCCTTCCTCCCATAGAATGAGGGACAACCCCTTCTTGGGTCAATACACCCTAAAATCCCAAGAGATAAGGAAATGGGGGGAAAAGTGATGGAAAGTGGTAAGTATGGTCTTGGAATGGTACGATGGCTCTTCAAGGGAGTTCCTAGTAGAAAACCCATCCCCAAGGAAGACCACTTACTAGGGAACAATGTCAACCACCAAGGTGAAGCAGGGAAAAAGGCATAATGTCCAAGCATATGCCATGAAATCTAAAGCAGTCTAAGATACAACATACTAAAATGCCTCAAATATAGAAATGATACTCACCATAATACTTGAATTGTGCCTCATGGAGTAAGGCACATTTCCTCTCGGAAGCCAGCTGGTGTGGTGGATTCCATCTAAAAATCTACGACCTCTATGGTGGTGAGAAGGGTCTCCATCTATGCAAAAGGATAATGCTAGTCATATAGTCTCTTAGCACTCCATATCTGCAACCTGAGGGCCTCGAGACATAATCTCCTTAGTTATCCACAAAATGGTGATAACAAGTACCATGCATCGAGCCCACAACATAACATATCTTATTAATATCCCACATCCATAACTAATATAAAGTGTCATCGCTTTATAAACCAATAAAACGAACTTAACAGTCAAGCAACGTGAGATATGGTAACCATAGCATATATGAATTTAATTGTAAGTCGAGTTCGTTCATACTTGTATGTGACAACCTTGTAAAACATTGAAACTTCTATATGATATCATCCTTGTGATATGATATGTATGTGCATCAAATGAAACTTGACCACCCCTTTTTAATATGTCACAAGCCATATTAAAACCATAAATTTTAAAAACCTGTAATCGTAAGTATTATAACTCTGGGGCAATAGATCTTTCATCTTTTTTGTCCCTTTCAAAACATGGTGACGATGCAATATGAAGATGAGGGGCATCAAAGATTGTTGTCGAAGATACCATTTGTGCTTTTGAAATAGAACAAAATATTAAACTGTAATTTAATCTAGTCATTTGTGTGTAGGCTGCATTTCTTTCTTAGAGAAAAAGGAGTGAAATCAACTTAATACAGTCTCTCTAAGGGGTCCCACATATTGTTATTATAGTATAGTAATAGAATAAATATAGGACATTGCAATATTTTGCAATCAAGATTCTTGTTGCGCATTTTTGCATCAACAAAAGGATGAGGCCACATATGAGATTCCTTGAGAAAATCTACTACCCATGTACCATTTTGAAAAAAGAAGCAATACAAGGATGGCAAACAAAAGTGTAAGAGTGAATTCAAAGAATTTATTTCTTGTCATGCAACTATTTTTAGAAGTGTTTGATCGTTTAAGTTAAAGAATGACTCAGTTGGATTTTATTTCTTCAAAATAAAAGAATAAGATAATACAGTCTCTCTAAGGGGTCCCACATATTGTTATTATAGTATAGTAATAGAATAAATATAGGACATTGCAATATTTTGCAATCAAGATTCTTGTTGCGCATTTTTGCATCAACAAAAGGATGAGGCCACATATGAGATTCCTTGAGAAAATCTACTACCCATGTACCATTTTGAAAAAAGAAGCAATACAAGGATGGCAAACAAAAGTGTAAGAGTGAATTCAAAGAATTTATTTCTTGTCATGCAACTATTTTTAGAAGTGTTTGATCGTTTAAGTTAAAGAATGACTCAGTTGGATTTTATTTCTTCAAAATAAAAAAATAAGATCAAGAGTTTTAAGCACGGGACCCCCATCTCAAAATTACTAAAAACAACAACAACATGTATTTCCACATCACAACCTATGGAATTATTTATTTAAGGAAAGTATGATGTTGAGCATGAACTAATTGAGACTTCCAATTCACTGAAGATGTAACGGACGAGCAGATTGCATGGATTTTTTCATGGCCATTTTTTTTTATTCTATAATTAGACTTGATTTATTTTATAAATATGTAAGATGACAAATTAGAATGGGTCTTTTGGTTCTAAGGTGATTTGGAAAGGATTGTAGCTCTGAATTATTTCAAGCTTAATTCAAAAACTATTTTTGGAGTCAAGGGATGGTTTTGCTAAAGATTTATGTGCATCCATTCTTATTCCTGGATTATTCTACCATTGAATTCATGTTGCGGGTGTCTAGTAAGGATTTTGACTTTCCAAGATATCTTGTGTGATTGAATGAATTGTTGGTTATTATTTTCAGTGAATAATTTTATAAGCTTTATTAGTTATTTTCTTATTTTTCATCATCTCACTTATAGAATATTGTGGAATTATTTTTGAGTGTTCTACTTCTATAATTTTTCATCTATTTCTACATCAAAATAGTTTTTGTTTTCATGAATGTGATTTTGTAGTAACAATTCTCAGCATAATCATTTCTTCGAGAATTAAAGCTACGGATTTATTTCATCTACTATTCTTGAAGGTTACCCTTAGTAACAAATTTCTTCAAACTCTTTAGATCAGTTTTATTTTTCACATTCAATACATAAATCATAAAACATAAAAAGAACAAAAGCATGCTTTGAACTAATTCATAAATCCCATTGAGTGATCGTCGGAACATTAACCCGAAGGATTATTCCATCACAAATAGGGGAGAGTGTAATTGGGCCTCTTCCTTGGGTTCAATCCCTATTGTTGAGCTTTGGGAATCCAACCACCTCAAAAGGTGTGTTAGTTCAATTGAAGCATTAGATTACAGTGCTAGAAGTTGAATGTAACATGCTTCGAAACATGGTCATCAATTTGACCTAAGGTGAGTAGTTTGGAGCATCCAACTAGGTGCAATCTATTAATTCAAATTGTGGGGGAACAAGGGATCTTCCAAAGAATGTGGAAATTGTCAAATTGGACTTGGACTTACCTAAAGAAACACTTGAAGAAGAATCCAATCATGCTTTTTGTTAATTCTATATGTTTTTCAAAGTAATTAGGTATCTAAGTCTTTTTTGTAGAATCTACACCACTAAGATATATTGGGATTTGTTGCTCATGGCATTACATGGATAGAGTTGTAGGATAGTAGATACTCTCTCTTTAGATTTTTTTTTAAAGAATTTTGAAATGGACTATTGATGTAATCTTGATGCGATCTATGTTGTAGTTTTTACTTAGTATAAAAATATCCTAGTTATGGTTTTCAAAAATTGTTGATATTTACATAACAATAATCTTGGACTTTTAAAAAAAAATCATAATTTACTTTTTATTATCTCTTAATAAAATCATTTGAAATACCTTTCATCAAGATGCGTGTTGTTTATGTTGGAATATTCAGTAACACTGA
>SNQJ01S0010943.1:86943-99162 GCA_010110895.2 Picea sitchensis
TGCAAACTCTATCCATGATCTTCCTATTCTTGACTCTTTACCTTTGTCATACATTTCATAAGGAAAGCAAAATGGCTTAAGAAAACCTAATAACATTCCCACCTTTCTCTTGATTTAACCTCGTGAGAACATCCAAATTATGTTTGCTCAAAAACCATTTTGAGTCACTACAAAGGACACATCATAGGCCATAGGAGTATTATATAATTCAATTTTTTTTATTTAATCTCATAATTCAAATTACGATATGAAGTTCACATTTCCATTCATATATATATATATATATATATATATAATAAAATACTAATGTAACAATAAAAGTTACAATTCCTTTAAAATTCTAAATTGCATACTTATAAAAGGCCCCTAACAATTGATCTCGAATCTTTTCATCGCGACTTATAAAGAATTGTATTAAATTAGAATAAATTAAAATGCACTATTAAAGAAAGGAAAACTCAAAAATGAAGAGACATAAGCATTAGATCTGAACAAAAAAACTTGATAACAGAGTCCATCCCTAGTGGACTACGTCTCCGGGTCCTTCTCTTAAATGGGTAGGCTCTTTCATTAACTCAGCAAAAGAATTTGGAAAAATACATAAATATACCTCATTCTAAAATCAAGCTGCAGAAATAATGCAAAGATCAGAAAACAGATATCAACACTGAATTTGTGGTGTCGAATTACCCAAAAGTGATTGTCTCCACGCCTCGATCCGGCTCTGGCACTCCCAGGCCCAAGAAGAATTATGTCTCGGATTTCATTCCCTCTGCAACTTGCAATAATTACAGACCCTGCCTTGTAATCCATGCTCGTAGTCGTACGCTCACGCCTCTCCCTTTCCGTCTAGGCAGAACCTGGCTTAAATAGCAATGTGGCGGACGGATTTACCAACAGGTTCGTTGGTGAGTTGGTTATCGACGCTATAACTAAAATGTTATATGTGGGGGAGGTCTCGGGGTCAAACCTGCGGGCCTCCATTTTGGGTCATTGGTTATAACCCCCGCTACATTTGGATATCGACTTCTAACTTCGACGGATGTGCTAGATACAACGAGACCACCGCCATATTTGGTGGGGATTCGTTTATATATTTTTTTTAATTTTTCGGTCATGGGCCCTCCTTGGGAATTTTGGGGGTGTCACATGTCGCCCCATGATTGGGCCACGTGGCATCTACTGATTGGCCCACCTGGTCGCTGACATGACCTCCACGTCAATCCGTACATGACACATGGCACTTTCTGGGTGGTACCACATGGCATTTTTCTACTAGTCCACATGGACCCCTGAAAATCCTATTGGCGGGTGACACGTGGTATTCTATGGTGCTGCCACGTGGCATGTTGACATCAACAGTCGTCATGTTGATGTCATCATTCCATGTCATTTGCTGACGTCGGTGTTGGGTTATGAAAAAGGTACAAATATCCTCCTTATTCACACAGTTTGTGATACAATCTTGAGTGACTTTTCTGTTAATTAGGGATAAATCTTATAGAAAATGATTAATATGTCTTCTAGTGATATTATTGAAGTCGTGATGAATAGATTCTAAAATACAGTTGGAATTGTTTGATTTTGTTACAGAATTGGTTAAATATTGTCAAAACCGAAATAGCAAAGGATATCTTGAAGATGCGTAAGCCATTGGAGGTTAAGGACTTTTGGCACAAACGCAGTTTTAAAGATGATTTGGTTTTCTATATTGTAACTTTATAACAGTAAAGAAATCTTGAGGATCTTTCGATCCTCAGGATGGATTGATTTACTCAAATTATTGTATATATAGAGGATGATAGATCCTAAAAGACAATCTAAGAATTGTGTTCAAGTATTCAGACTCAGAGTTACTCTGCACAAGCCGTTTTTGTGAATGATGTACCAACTATGAAGTTAATAAAAGATTTTATCGTTTTCACCATTTCTATATACTGAGTTTCTAGTAGAAGTAATATTAAGGACCAAGGGCCCAGTCTACAAGAGCTATTGTTTCAGCTGTAATTGTATCAGTTTGATTTTTGTTTTACAATTCAATTCCCTTTCACAATAGTTAAGATGAATGCATAAGTGTGCTAGTGATTTCATACGGTTTGCATACAGAAGATAGATATCTCTCTTGAGTGTTAATGATTGTTGATTCCTATTTCCATTACTGTAGTTTTCTTCTTGACAGTTCCTCATGTTTTCATACGTGTTGTTCATTTTACTTAAGATTCACATTTGTTGTTCCTTTCGAATAGGTTACAATTGTCGTTCCTTTCAGTTAAAGTTACAATTGTTGTTCCTTTCCATTCAGTTATGTTTGTTGTTCCTTACGATTAGATTACAATTGCAGTTTCTTTCCATTAGAATAATTCGCTATTTCCTTTCCAGCAATTTGATTCCTAGTTGATAGTTAATTATGCAAGTCTTTACTCAGATTCAATCATTGTTTTTCAGTTAAATGAATTTAGCAGATTATCTAGTTCCTTTTCATTCACAACATGTTAGCAATTAGATTTCAATTCTGTTAAGTAAGATCTTAATCTTAGAATCTTTAAATGAACATTTGAGGAACTTGATTTTGGATAAACTTAGGTTTTCTTTAGCTACGCGATTTTAGCCTCTACAAGCTATCTGCATAGACTTTGTTGATGTTCTTGAGATAAAAGACGAATCCTCGGGTTGATAAATTAATGTTAAACTAAGGTTGTTTTAGGACATCTTTAGAGCCCAACAGTCAGCAGTACGGATGATGATGTGGCCCATGTTGACTTGCCCTATTTGACCACAACTTTCATCGTGAATATATTTCAAACCGTAACTCTGTTTGACGATTCGTTTGCATCATTGGAAATATTGCAACGCGCTCTTCACGATCATGCCATTTTCACTGAGTTTTGGGAACTTTGAATTTTTTCCCTTCTTTGTATGTTGAAGCCATTCTGAGCATTATGAGCTGCCTCTGTGAGTTCTTAGTTGTTCTTAGCCTTCTCTGGATCCTTTTTGGATCACACCTTCCCACTGAGAGCTTTTTGGACCACCAAAAGTTGTCATCAATCAACTGGTAAGTGAGTGGATTTCTCCCTCACTCTTTCCTTCTCGATCTGTCATGCCTTATTGGACTGTGTACCCTTTAGGCGTACTCGAAGATAAGTAATGTCATTCCTATGTGAAGTCCTTAGTCTTCGATCTAGGATGACATCTTTCTCAATCTGCTCCTTGAATGCTTGGCAGACCTGTTGAATCCTATGAATGAACTTGTGGGTTGCATCTCTCTCCCTGATATATTTCCCATACAGTAAGTCCAAGGGGATCTCAAGCAATTCATTCTTATGTAAAGAATCAAGAGAATTAACAACATCAGACTTATCTTGGCATTCCCCTTTTACAATCGTGAGTAAAAAATTCTTGTTAGTGTTTATAACTCTTTTTACTTTGCCTGTACTAACAAGTGTTGATTTGTCCTTTATGATGTGAGCTTTAACGATGTATTCCACTCCATATTTTGTAAGATGGTATTTTTTTCCTTTCGAAAGAAGATAGTTTTTCTATCATACAGATAAGGACTCCCTAATAAAATACAACGGACATCCAAAGGAACCACATATAGATCCACTTCATCTATCATATTAGAAGTAATAACAAACCTCAACCTACACTGCTTAGTGACATGTAACTTTGATTTATCAGATACCCAACCGAGAGGGTCAGGTTTATGGTGAGGTCTTGTGGTTAATTCCAATTTCTTAACAAGTGCCTATAATATTAAATTGACTTGGGAACCCGAATCAAATAATGTGTCTATCTCTGTATGTTTCGATACAACTCTTATGTGGAATAGTGCATTTATCCTTGTATCATCATCATGTGATTCATTTAAAGAACTCGAACATGCATAAAAGGAATCTTTACCTTGCATTCCAAATGTTGCGATCCTTTCTTCATCACCTAAAATGGAACCAAGATCATGTTGCATTGTAGCAATGGTCTTTGTCTTCCCCTTGCCTCCAAACTGCTTTGGCCTTAACTTTGGATGTAGTTTCTAACAATGTTCTCTAGCATGACCAGTTTTCTCGCAATGGTTGCAAGAGGGTTTTCCTTCTTCCTTATTTGTTGCAACTGTCCTCTTGTCCTTCCCATTTCCTTTTTCGTTGAAATGGTTTTTAGAGTGCTTGAATGGATTTTCCTCCTGTCCATTCTTACCCCTACTTTCAAGGTGAGTGGCTTGCACACAAACTTCGTCAAGACTAGTGGGGTTAAACAATCGTAAAGTATGACGAATATAATTGTGAAGTGCGCCAATATACTTCATTAACGTTTCATAGGAATCTAAAGGAATGTTTAGTGCAAGTGCTTTCTTCCTAAATTCCTCAGTTAAACTTTGGATTGTTTGACCTTTACTTTGCCTTAAAGTTTGCCATTCCATCATTGCTTTATGTAAATACTCTAATGGATAAAATTGCTTCCTTATCGCTGATTTAAATTCCGGCCATGAGGAAAGAAGATTACCACACTTAATTTTGTCCTGAAGCTTGGTCTCCTACCATACAAGAGTGGTGCCTTCCAACTGAAGAGAATCCAATTACACATTAACTTCCTCTTCATCAATATGTTGGACAATGTAATACACTTCAACCTATCGGATCCAATTATATAGCTTTTTAGGATTAGCATCTTCATTAAACATAGGTAAAGAAAATTTTACATCAAGCTTTAATAATGGTTTCTTAAAATAGGCTTTATGGCTAGAATGATGAGAATGATGAGAATGCTCAGAGGCAGAAGAACTAGAACTTCAAGGTGAAGACAGAGGCTCAGGAGGATCTCCTCTAGCCCCTTGGTTTACCGAAGAATCATCATCTACATGTGCTTCCTTTATCTTCCCTTTCTTCTTCATCCTCTTCTTGTAATATCCATACATTTGTTTGACCATTTCTGACATGTGATAAAAGACCATGTGAAAGTTTTTCTCATGTTCATCACGCTTGTCCTCTTCTGCCATTTTCTTCCTTCTGGATACATGGCCAACTTCAGGATTGAAAGTCTTAAGAGTTCCTTCACCTTGCTTATGCTTGGCCCTAGTAAGCATTCACACTCAACAATTCAAGTCAAAGATGATTGCTCTGATACCAACATGATCCGGTATATTTTCATCGTGACTTATAAAGAATTGTATTAAATGAGCATAAATTAAAATACACCATTAAAGAAGGGAAAACTCAAAAATGAAGAGACATAAGCATCATATCTGAACACAAAAACTTAATAACAGAATTCATCCCTGGTGGACTACGTCTTTGGGTCCTGCTCTCAAATGGGTAGGCTCTTTCATTAACTCAACAAAAGAATTTGGAAAAATACATAAATATACCTCATTTTGAAGTCAAGCTGCAGAAATAATGCTCAGATCAGAAAACAGACATCACCACTGAATTCATGGTGTCGAATTACCCAAAAATGATTTTCTCCACTCCTCGATCCGGCTCTAGCACTCCCAGGCCCAAGAAGAATTTTGTCTCAATTTTTGTGCCCTCTGCAACCTGCAATAATGAAATACCTTGCCTTGTAATTCGTGCCCACAGTCGTACAGCCGTGCCTCTCCCTTTTCGGTTGAGTGGAACCTGGCTTTATATCAATGTGGCAGACGGATTTACCAACGGGTTCGTTGGCAAGCTGGTTGTCGGCGCTATAATTAAAACGTTATATGTGGGGGAGGTCCTGGGGTCAAACCCGTGGGCCTCCCTTTTGGGCCATTGGTTATAACCCTCGCTACATTTGGATACATGCTTCTAACTTTGGTGGATGTGCTAGATACGGTAGGACATCCACCAGATTTGGCGGGGGTCTGTTTATATTTTTTTTTTATTTTTCGATCACAGGCCCTCCTTGGGCATTTCGGGGGTGCCACATGTCACCCGTTGATTGGGCCAAGTGGAATTCGTTGATTGGCTCACCTGATCACTAATTTCACCTCCAGGTCAATCTGTACATGACATGTGGTACTTTCTGGGTGGTGCCATGTGGCATCACTTGGGGGTGCCACATGGAATTTTTCTACTGGTCCACATGGACCCCTGAAAATCCTATTGGCGGGTGACACATGGAAKCCTCTGGTGCTTCCACATGGCATGATGACATCAGCAAACATCATTTTGACTTCATCCTACCATGTCAGTAGTGTGGATGATGATGTGGCCCCTATTGACTTGCCCTGTTTGACCACAACTT
This sequence comes from Picea sitchensis, assembly GCA_010110895.2. NCBI lineage: Eukaryota > Viridiplantae > Streptophyta > Pinopsida > Pinales > Pinaceae > Picea > Picea sitchensis. The sequence goes on from SNQJ01S0010943.1 coordinate 93,160, forward strand.
TGATTATGAATATCTTTCAAACCATAACTTAGTTTGATGAGTCATTTGCACCGTTGGAAATCTTGCGACACGCTCTTCACAATCATGCCATTTTAACTGAGTTTTGGAAACTTTGAATTTTTTCCCTTTCTCTATCTGCTGAAGCCATTCTGAGCATTTTGAGTTGCCTATGTGAGTTCTAAGTTGTTCTTATCCTTATGTGGATCCTTTTTGGATCAACAATTCAAGGAGGATCTTGTTTGAAATATCCAATAAAATACCAATTACCAATAAACATTAGAAAACCCTTAAAATTCTCAAATGCATACATGTAAAAGGTCTCTTACATTTCAAGTGAAGTCTTGTTCCAAGGACATTATTGACACCTATTAAATTGATTTTAATTACTAACACTAATATACCTAAAAGGGGGTAAGCTAAGGAGTGCATTGAATTAAATACATCCAATAGTTGAGCGATCAAAATTTTGTAGCAATCTATAGTGACATGTTGAGTATGTGAAAGCGATGTGTTGTTCTTTCTCTCATCAAGGTTGAAGTCTCTCCAATGACATGCTAATTTCTTGTGCACATGCTCATTCTTGTGAATGTGGTTGGGGTCAAGTACTCATACTTGCTAATATGGTTAGGGATAGGTGCAGAGATTGTGTATGGATGGACCTGTTACCCCCCCCNGATCATATCTCGTGGCCCGAAATGGAGAACATGATATTGACCATGATGATGATCAACATGTCCACAAATGGCATCTCATCAACCCTCCCCATTCACCTTTACAGCTACAGTTCAACCAAGGTTCATCACATTCAAGCAACCCAAAGTATGGGAGATGGTAACTCATCATCAAAATGAGGTATGTTAGTCCTTATTTCATGCAAAGTGTTGTGCTTAATTTCTCAGGCATGTGGATGAAGATTTTTGGTTGAAGTTGGATAATGGATCTTTGGTTTGGGAAATTGTTTCAGTTTCCCTGTTTCACCTTGGTGGTCAGCTTATATGCCCTAGTCCTATGTTGTCATTGCCTAGGGAAAAGGGGTACTAATGGGGGGCCCTCTCAATGGTAATGTTATGTTCCCCATCATGCTTAACACTTTCCATCTTGGATCCTCTCATAGTGTACTAAACTTCGTAAATGGGTCATGGTCCATTCTCTCATGAGAAGAGGGGCATAAGTCCCAGAGGTTGTTACACAGATGTTATGAAAAGAACTTTGGAAATGGGTCATGGTCCATTCTCTCATGAGAAGAGGGGTTGAAGGCCCATAGGTTGTTACACAGATGTTATGAAAAGAATAAGAAAATGATGCTAAAGAAAGAAAGGAATGATAGCAGAGAGGACCAACAAAATCTGGTCAAAACTTGAGCCCTACTCTTTCAGTGCTCACCCCAATCCAAAAAATGCAATGCTAATGGATTGAAACCTTAAAAAGGGGACTTGCAAATATATTATAAAGAAGGAATTAGAAAAAGGAAAATAAGGCGGATTGGAAAAAACAACATGTAAATATGGGGTAACTCAAGAGCAAGCGCACCCTCCACAAAGGATCTCATAGAAATGGATTCAATAGCACCATTAGTCATGCAATAAGCCCTAAAACCATGTCACTTTCACACTTACTCTTGAAGGTTTTTTACTTTCCCTTGTCACTCTTGGGACCTATCCCTCTACCTCGATTATTTTATTTTCTATCTAGGTGGCACACCTAATAGGGATGGATGAAGGCCCTCCCATAATTAAAATTAGTAACTCACATGGGGTCTCGGGATGGTGTGATGCTTGAAGGGGATATTGAGGTGAATTATCTTACATGGATTATATCTTTTTTTTTTTAGTTTGTCCATGACATGTGGGACTAACCTGTGGCTAAGAAACTGTGACTCAGGGGCATCTAAGCCATCAAAATCACCCAGGGATCACACCCGGCCTGAGCCACACCAACCCTTAACATGGCTAGATTTTTTGTCCCCGTAGGTTTCGAACCGGTGACTTTAACATCACAGAGCACCTTAACAGCACACTCCGTCACCGACTGTCCTACACCTCGGGGACTACATGGATTATATCTTAAGTTGTAGCTTACTTTGCATGTTGTAAGGACTAATGTTTCTTAAGAACTTTGGCTAACCATGTTTTATACTTTGATTTGTTTTGGATGGCCCTGACATGGTTCTTGAGGGATGTCTTGGGTTTGTACCCAGGACGTTGTTCCTTTATTGCAAGACATGGGCATGTGTGATGGAGAGAAGTGGGTCATCCAGTGACTCACAACCCTCAAACAGTGACTCTCGCATTCTCAAAACCTTGAACGATGGACATATGGGCCTTGGTTTGAGCAGATCTAGTCATTGTCGCACAAAAATGGGATGGAAGCCCCCACAGGCTGGGTAGAGTACCCCGGGGCTTATTTTGCACCAATATCAAGCATGTTGCAGCAGCAGACAGTCAGAGATCATGTAGATATGACATGTATCTCCACAGATCTTGGACGTTGACCTTGGATCCTGGACGATTGCCCTATTATGGTGATGATGTCACCTTCTATCATTTGACATGGTTGGGGTTTGTTGGATGGATGGGTACCTGAGATGATTTGGCATGACCTTGGGTGAGAAGACACCTCACTTGACATCTAATTCACCTTGGAGGATGCCATGTGGCCTTTGGAGGCCTTAACTTAGCCTTTGGAGGCATGAAGTCACCTTACCTAGCCTTGACGTCTCACACCTGTGAGCTAGTATGATTTATTTTATCACTTTTATCATGTGAAAAGATCAAATGAGGGGTCGACCCCACTTCTATTTTGTTGTTGACAAATTATGTGGACAAATGTGTGAGGTTAGCCTCATATAAAGGGTTAAACCTCACTTTCATTTATATCATAATCACTTCTCACCTTTGTAAGACTACACTTCTGAAATGTTCTCCCTATATGGGTAACTAGCTCTTCTCTCTCACGCGTTATTCTTGGAAGGTCTCTTATGGATGGTTTTTGTTGATTTTTGGTGGATATTTCTACAATTAGGGTGAATATCTTGGTTTCTTGGATGAAGTAAGTGAATTTCTGCAATGGTTGTTTATTATACTAATATTTATGGTGAAATTGTTATTTTGTTGCAAGAAGTCCTGTTATTGAAACCCTAAGAGAGGAACATAAGTGATTTTTCCTCTCACAAGGTGATATCTATCTAGAATTTGTGAATTGTCCTTGCTAGGGTTGGAACCCTACAGCCCTAAATTGATATAACTTTAGGATTTTATCCCTAGATAATTGATCTTGACCTAGTTGAAGCTACAAGAAGGGGGAAACATTTTCTAGGGCCCAAATGTGCTTGCACCCTTGAAGTCCCTCTCCTCGATATTCAAAGCCTAAGGCCCAAATGTGCTTGCACCCTACAGTTTGAATCCTACCTCTTGGTTTCAAGTAGGACAACATCAAAGCTTATTTTCATTTGAATACTCCATACCCTAAAAGGAATTGACCTAAGAAGTTATTCTCTTGGTGAATTGATTGATAAACACTCTCTTTTAAAAGTCTCAAGCTCTCTACTAATTGTACTAACACTAACATTGGAAAACTCACTAAATAATTTTCTGTTGTTATAATAGGTTTTCTACATCCATCTAAACTAGATTAATGTGTTGCATACCCTCATCCTTTGGTGGCTTAACTTACTCATAAATAGCTTCTAACAATTGGATAAAATTACAGTGGAAGTATGCTAACTTTTTGTGGTCGATTGTTGCATTTTTTAGCACTAATTGTTGTTGTTGTTGTTACAAATCATTTATTGTTGTCACATAATTGTTTACTGCTGCAAATCTGTAACATCCATTGCAACTTGTTCTTTCTAGTGTCCTAAGAGGTTAATTTTTCATACTTTGACTTGGAAATTTTTATATATATGCTATAAAGTGTTCTTGTTCGAGGAAAGTGCTCAAATCATCTTCAAACCTCTTCTATTTCATTGACCTAAACCAATCATCTGGTGATCCAAATAGGGGGTGGTAGGCTTGGCTACTATACTTTCTATTTGATCCCTTAAGGTCATCAGGGAATCCTCCCTTGTGGTGGACCTCTTCCATCACCAAAACGAGGGAAGTCCCTACTAAGGTGACAGTGGTAGGTTGTTTCATAGTTACGAAAGATTTGGGAGTCTTGTGTTGGGCTTTTCATAACTACAAATCCTATAATAACATTTTGGCACTGTTGTCAGGGAGGATTGAGTCATTCTCCTCAATGAAATATCTTTGGTAACATTTCTCCCGAAGCCCTTATCTTACGAGTTTATCTGGAAACTCCACTGAGGGCAGTTCCCTGACCTTCCCTTTGATGATCCTAGAGAGATCATCTAGCAACTCCACTAATACATTTTTGAGTTGTTTGTTTCCAAAGTAATGGAGTTATGTATTTTCAAAAATGGTATCCTTATATTGAATTTGATAACATTCCCAGATACCCAAATGAGTTTTATTTTGATGCAAGATGGTTGGAAGACTATCCAAAATTTGAGGGTTTGGTTGGAATTCATATTGTAGAGTTCTTTAAGTATCTATGGGAAATAAAACCACATCACGGGGACATACAAATAATTTTTTTTATATATTTCTTGCCCTTGGAAGTACAATATTGGGTCAAGAATTGTTGCAGACCAAAGGGCATATCTTCTCTCATAAATCTCATTAGCATATTTATTGAGTATTGGTGCCCAGATTTTCAGACATATGAATATGTTCTTCAATATCTCACAATAGTCCTTGAGGAGGAAGGTTTTTCCTTTGATATTGTAGAATATCTCAGGAAAGCACATTGTGCCTGAGAATAATATTATCTTTGGATTATTCATCCTCACAATGAAGACAAGGAATTGATAGCTACTTTGTTTGTTGAGGATGAAGAACCAGAACAGTGTGAATATTTCTCCCAAAGGTTGAAAGAAAGTGTCAAATAAGATAAGGAAATATGCGAACAACTGGTTTATCGATGCAAGGATGTACGCTTACTAATTGAGATATGTTTACTAATAAGATAAGAACATGACCTCATATTGGAGAAATATGAACGATGTCTCAAATTTTTAGCATAGGAAGAGCTTGCTAAGGCATATTTATGAGTGAAGACATTATGTGCCAGCATACGAGACAAGTATGCCCAACCTTGGGTTAAAATATTGGAATTTAATGTGGAGAGATAAGAATGGGATTATTCAGAAGATGAAAACTTGACAAAGTCCCCCCCCCCCCAAACAAACAAGTGAGCGATGAATAATTTGTTAGCAAAGAACATCCATGTCTTGAGCATGCCTTGGATGAAAAAGATTTCACATATCCAAGGAAAGAACCCAAGAACGAAGCTTATGAAGAGGGTTATCAACCCCTTGAAGAGGAGAAAGTATTACCTCAAAATTCTATTGAAGACAATGAAGACTTGATTGAATAACGAGATCCTGAAGAGGTGAGTCATGAGAAAGATTGCCAAGAAGAACATGAGTTGCCTTCTTAATATGTCGAAGAAGAACACCTTGATGAAACACACCTTGTTGGAGACCTAATCCATGAAGAGGCTCCTCATGAAGATGAAGTGTCAATATTTTGTCTTCCACTTGATGAAGTCATCCAAGCCCCCATTCCTCCTGCACAAGAAGAAAAGAATGTGGTAAGTTACACTCCTTTCTAAGTTTTCGATGTTGATGCATTTCATGAATGGGAAAGTGAAGATGTGCTAGAGTAACCCTTGGATGCATTAGACCCTTCATGTTATAACGAAAGTAATGATGTGAAGAATAATATTGATGATTTTATAGATGTTGGGAAATGTAAATGGGATACAAATTGTTATGGATTTAATGGAGATCCCATTTACGATATTGAAGGTTGTTTTCAATTGTTTTCGTTAGAACAACCATATGTGATTGTTGTTGATTCAGATGCTTGGCAACAAGAATATAACATGATTACATATTTGTTCCAACCACCTGGGAATGATTTATTGTAGCATTCTCATGAT
>SNQJ01S0010943.1:112242-137324 GCA_010110895.2 Picea sitchensis
TGAAGGCTTGCTCATCATACTTTTTTTTGGGGGGGGGGGTTCTCTTTTGCACTGATCCTAGATTCTTCTTGAGCACAGCAAGTCCAAAGTTATTCAAATGTAGGATACTCCTCCCTTGTGTTCATGCTTGCAGCAAATGCATCCCACGTCTTGGGAAGACCATTGAGTACTATGTTTACCAATTTCTTCTCTGAAATGATCTCTTCAATAGCTTGTAGTTGATCTCTTAACTGAGATATTTTCACAAAGTATGATGTTATGTTGTCATCATCACTCATCTTCATGTCACGGAGCTCATTCTTCAAACTCATTACTTGTCTAATGTTTCTGACTGAGAAGAGGTTTGTTAGGGCATCGTACATCTTCTTTGATGAGTCAAGATGGGATATGTAGGGTATCAAGTGGTCTTTTATAGATTCCACTATGATACGCATGGCATTGATGTCACCGTCTTTGAACTTCTCCATAACTGCAACAGTTTGCGGTTCCTTCTCTTTTCCTTCTTCAAACTTTGGTTCCACGATATTTCCTTTCACAATATCCAGCACTTTATTCTTGGAAAGGATGAGGTCAATACTTGTCTTCCATGCTCTGAAGTTAGAAGCTCCATCTAACTTTTTTTTTGACTTCATAGAGTAAGTCATGGCTTCTTTGACTTGGTCAATCCTAGATTTGACCAAAAACTCAAACTTTATGTCTTGGCTTGCTGAGAGTACCAGGAGATGCACTAGGCTAGGGCGCACTGGTCTATCCGAAAATTAGGTCAATACCTTCACTTAAGGTTCCTCAACGAAAGGATTAGGGTTTCTTCAACTACACCTGCTAGTAACCCTAGCAGCAGTGCTTTGGTGACTGCTCTTGATAGAAAACCTAGCGGCAGTTCTTCAATGAGCTTAATATCCTTATGGCTATGCTTCCTTCCAGCGGTTAGAATGAATGAAGGAGGTGTGGGCCCATAACCTGTTAGAATATAATGGATGTGCTCATTCTACCATTGACAATATCACTATTGTCACTCAACCATAGGCCGAAGCCACCCTCCAAGCACCTTAACCTTGATAGAGAATCGCTCTGGAAGAAAACCCTAGGCTAGATAGCCAAACAAAAGGGTAGCACACCTTTCCATAAGGATAGCACACCAAACAGGAGCTGATCAGATAGTCCAAACCATAACCAAGAGATAGTCCAAGCCAAAACCGAAATCTGCTAGCTGCAGCAGCTGCAACAACATCTCTCCTCCAAACTTGTGCACAAACTGGGCAACTGGAGTGCACACAAGTGTTGCTCTGCGATTCTGAGAATGCCTGCCAGAATGAAGGACTGGCCTCCTGTATTTATACTAATTCTGGCTAACTGCCTGGGCCGACTTCTCATTCTGGGTGTCTAATTACTTAGTATATAATATTTCTTCTGGCCGATTTCTTCTCTTGTAGACTAATAACCTAATACCAATTATCCTCTTGAACTGACTTGTCTTCTAGGGTTATTAGCCAACTCATTAGGGTTTCTTCTTGCTTCTCGAAATATTCTATTCTTGTCAGGTTTACACATGGAGGTAAATACCTCCCGCAGCTACCATAATATCAACAAGCCTTGGATCCTGAACACTTTCCCTGTTATGGTGATGACATCACCTTTTAGGTTTTGACATGGTTAGGGTTTGATGGATGGATGGGTACCTGAGATGATTTGGCATGACCTTGGGTGAGGAGACACCTCACTTGACACCTACTTCACCTCGGAGGATTCCTCGTGGCCTTTGGAGGCATGATGTCACCTTACCTAGCCTTGATGTCTCACACATGTGGGCTATTATGATTTACTTTTTCACTTTTAGCATTTGTAAAGGTCAAATGAGGGGTCGGCCCCACTTATATTTTGTTGTTAACAAATTATGTGGACAAATGTGTGAGGTTAGCCTCATATAAAAAGGCTAAACCTCACTTTCATTTTTATCATCGTCACGTCTCACCTTTGTGAGACTACACTTCTGAGATTTTTTACCTATATGGGTAACTAGCTCTTCTCTCATGTGTTATGCTTGGAAGGTCTCTTATGGATGGTTTTTGTTGATTTTTGGTGGATATTTCTGCAATTAGGGTGAAATCTCTTGGTTTCTTGGATGAAGTGATTTTTTGCAATTATTGTTTATTTTATTAATATTTATGGTGAAATTGTTCTTTTGTTGCAAGAAGTATTGTTATTGAAACCCTAAGAGAGAAACATAACTGCTTCTTCCTCTCACAAGGTGATATCTATCTAGAATTTGTGAATTGTCCTTGCTAGGGTTAGAACCCTAAATCCCTAAACTGATAGAACTTTAGGATTTTAGCCCTAGATAATTGATCTTGACCTAGTTGAAGCTACAAGAAGGGGAAACGGTTTCTAGGGCCCAAATGTGCTTGCACCCTAGAATTCCCTCTCCTCAAGATTCAAAGCCTAAGGCCCAAATGTGGTTTCACCTTACGGTTTGAATCCTACCTCTTGGTTTCAAGTAGGTCAGCATCCAAGCTTAGTTGCATTTGAAGACTACAAACCCTAAAAGGCATTGATCTAAGAAGCTATTGGTGAATTGATTGATAAACACTCTCTTTTAAAACTCTCAAGATCTCTACTAATTGTACTAACACTAACATTGGCAAACTCACTAAATAAGTTGTTATTGTTATAATAGGTTTGCTACAGTCATGTAAACTACATTAATTTGTTGCATACACTCATCCTTTGGTGGCTTAACTTACTCAGAAATAGCATCTAACAATTGGATAAAACTCCAGTGGATGTATGCTATCTTTTCATGGTTAATTGTTGCATTTATGAGCACTAATTGTTGATGTTGTTACAAATCATTTATTGTTGTTGTATAATTTTTTAGTGCTGCAAATATGTAACAACCATTGCAAGTTGTTTTGTCTAGTGTCCTAAGAGGTTAATTTTGCATACTTTGACTTGGAAATTTTTATATATATGCTATAAAGTGTTATTGTTCCAAGCAGTTACTCAAATCATATTCAAACCTCTTCTATTTCCTTGACCTAGACCAATCATCTAGTGATCAAGATAGGAGGTAGTAGGTTTGGCTACTATACTTGGTATTTGATCCCTTGAGGTCACCAAGGAAGCCTCCCTTGTGGTGGACCTCTTCCATCACTAAAACAATGGAAGTCCCTACTAAGGTGACAGTGGTAGGTTCTTCCATAGTTATACAAAATTTGGGATTCTTCTGTTGAGCTTTGCATAAATACAAATCCTGCAATAACAGGACCCACAAACCAAGCTTATTGTAATGAAACATATGGTTTTGCTTTGATCAAGAATTGCACCCTATAAATAACCTATGAAAACTAACAATAGATTGGTACGTACTAAAGTGAACCTAATGATATAAACCCCTTTGCTTTATTTTGTAAACATACTTCTTCATAATCTATCACATCCTTGCATGTTGGTCCTCACATTGAGACACCTTGTATTACTAAATAGCATTCGTTGTTTGTCACATACTATGTTCATTTGTATATATATGTGCATTTGTATATACATGTATTGAAAGTTTATAATTATTGCATAAATTATCCTAATCATCCTTTCTATATATTAGATACTCGGTCTTTCTTTTGAATTGCTCTATTTTTTTCTTAATTGATTGTAGAGAATTCACTATGATATCACTACATATAAGATAATTTCTCCAATACATAAATTTTATGTATGTATATATTCTTGACTAAACAAGTATACCTTTAATTAATGAAGCCATGTATCGCTTTATTTTACATGTATAGTGACAACAAAATCACTTAATTTAATTAATGAAGCCATGTGTTGGTGTTTGAAGTACAAGACTCGAAGGAGCCCAGAAGTAGTATCATGTTGGATGACCAATTGTTTAAGTTGATACGTATTACATGAAACGCATAGGTATGTTTTAAGCAAAATTCTAGAGGGTTAGGACAAAAGTGACTTAGTGCAACTTAGATCTATAAATTCATTTTAAAATGGTGTGATTTCATTTATATATTCATGTTTATTGATAATAAATAAATAAAACATTTTGAAAAATATTTAAATTATTTTTAATGTTTGATTTACATTTGAAGATTATTGTTAAAATTATTAAAATTATTTATTAGTTGTGTTTATATTATCATTGTTGTTTTTATTATTGTAGTTGATAAACATGCAATCAAAATAAAAATGTCATTGGGATTGACTCTAATGGATGAATGCACACACACATAAGCATTCATATCTTTACGACATTCTAGTCACCCATGTTATATTCATGGCATCTTCAAATCCACCTCACTAACCTTAGTCTATGTGAACAGAACTCACTAATATCTATGTAATCTAGTGTAAGAAAATCCTTGGGGCTTGAGCAATCTTACATCAATCAAAAAGTGTCTTAGTATGTGTCTTGACCTCAATGAGTTTTTCATTTACTGTTTAGGTTATGTTTGTATATATGTGGCTACATGAGACCTGGTAAAGACAAAGGAGGGATTACCCTTAATGTTAAACCCACTTAAAATTCAAATAATTGCAAGGTCCTACATGAGACCTGGTAAAGACAAAGGAGGGATTACCCTTAATGTTAAACCCACTTAAAATTCAAATAATTGCAAGGTCCAAGATTAACAAGTATGACTTTTGTGGTTAAATGCTTAGGGCCAAAGATATAACCTTTGTGGAGGAATTCCAAACAAGGGTAATCATGAGTAAGAGATTTTATTGCACTAACATTGTCATACACTCATCAAACACAAAAATTTGTGTGGTGGGATGTATGAGGAAGACGACAAGGAATATAGATAAAGAACAAGCCAGTGAAGATGCGGTTTTTCATAAACTAAATTTGGTGATGAGGATGCATAGGAGACAATTGTCAATGGAGAACAACAACATGGAAGGCATTGACAAGATAGTCATGTGTTTGCATTATGCACTCCGAAGATTCAACAATGGATTAGCAAGGTTGAAGTGTGCAAATTGTTTGATTATGGAAAGGATCAACTATCCTTGCTAATGCAGGGAAAAAGGATTGAGACACCATCCAAGGAGACTGATAAATGAGGCATATGTCAACATTGTGCAGTGTGAAGGTTGAACAACATTTTGGTAGAGTCAAAGTGCAAAAAATGTTCAATTAGAGGAGGATCAAGCATCCTCATTAACCCAAAGTTTATGGGGTTGTGATGTCTATCGAGGGGGGTGGAACAGGAACGAATGAGTAAACCTATGCACAATGACGCATTGACATCTAGCCTTTAACCCGCCAACAAATGAAGATCCATAAATATGAATTTAATTAGACTAGAATGCCAAAGGGGGTCCCATGCATCATGTCATGCTAAGGCCCCTATCAACAGTTTGGTTACATGGAATTGTAATATTTGATCGTCTATATTACAAGCAGGAAATACAAATAGCTCAACTGAAGAAGGGTTTGTGGGTTCGGTTTGCCTTTTCATGGATCTAATTGAGTTTGATTCAGGCATTTGGGTGAAGTTAAGAGGTTGTCATAGAAAGAGACAAAGACCTCTCTAGTTGAAGTCAATTCCCTAGATTTGTATTTTTGCTTGATAGCTTAGCCACTTGAATTTAATGAAGAATGTGTTTTTGTTTTAATTCATTTTTTGTCTATGTCATGAATACTTTCCGATGTTGTATGTATGTGATAGTTTTGTTGTGTTATTTTGGCAAGCGAACCTTGAGATTGCATTTGTTAGTATCAGAGTAGGGTCCCAAGACAATTCCAATATGAGAGAATACTAGAGAAAATCATTGGATAAGAAATTATAGTGAAGGAGATGTTGCATATGAACTATTTATTATGGGTGTGTAGAAGATTTCTAAAATGGAGGAATCCATAAATATCTTGTTGAGAAAGTGTACCATTGGTGGCATAACACGCAAAGGAGGAAGAGGAGCGATGAATTGGAAGAACTAAGAAGACAAATCAAGGTAATAGAAAGCAAACAAACTGGTGATGTAGAAGAAATATTACAACCAAATCCAAGAGAGGAAAAAGAGCATAATCAATAGGGGGGAAACCTTGGTGTGTACTTACTCAAGTTATTGTAGGATAGAGGAAATGCAAGAATTGAAGTTCTCAGTTAGGACCATTGTTTGAAGGCAGAAACATTGGTAGATTGGATTGGATAGTTAAATAGATATTTTGAATTTGAAAAGGTACAGGATCCTCATAAAGTAAAATTGGTTGCTACAAAATTGAATGGAAATGTTTCGTTATGGTGGTATTTTGTGCAAAAAGCTAGTCAGAAAACAAAAAGAAAGAATCGGAACGTGGAAGAAAATGGTAAGTAAATTGAGGGAAAACTTTTATCAACATATTCTTAATAGACCATGTACAACAAGTGAAGAATCTTAGATAGAGAGATGCAAGTGTTTGAAAATACACAAGAATTGTACAAATTATCAATTTGATCTAGAACTATAAAATTAAAAAATCAAAGGGTGGAAAGGTATGTAAATTGTATTTAATTTCAAATACAATATGATTATTAAGCACCCAACTTTTTCATTATGTGGAAAAATATTTCTAAATTTCTCTTAACATAATTGGAAGATAACAAATTTTTAGACGCAAAGGAAGAGAAACAACGGGAAGAGGACACAAACATACAAGGGATGGTGAAGGGGCAAGCTCCAATAATCAAAACTCAAGAGGAAGTAACACAAATAAAGGTAGAGGTCATGGTAGAACCACAAGTGGTAGATTCAATGGCATTAGTTTTAAATGTGTCACACAATAACATAGAGAATATGAATGTCTTTAAAATCAAAATGAAGGGACGAGTGATGCCATAACTCATGTGACATAAGTGGAAAAATCTATGGTTTGAGACAACATATCTGAAGATCAACAAGGAGGAGAAAAATTGATGTTTAGAAGAGAGTTGTTAAAGCCAAAAAAGTAGATTGATGAAGAAAATGAATTTGCACAAACAAAGACCATATTCAAGACCAAGTACAAGATTCAAGGCAAATGTTGTGATTTTATTATTTAAGGTGCTAGTAGAGAAAAATAGATTTCTACATAAGTAATTCAGAGGTTGAAGTTAAAATGTACCCCCCATCCAAGTGCCTATAGATTTCCATTGTTGCATAAAGGTCATCAAGTGACTCTCTTTGAACAACATTTATTGAGTTTTTTCACATAGGAGATCATAAAGACCAAGTGTTTTGTGATTTTGTTCTTATGGACACCTATAACACTTTGTTGGGTGGACCTTGGCAGTATGGCAGGGATGATTTCCATGCTGGGAGGAACAACACTTATCATTTTATTAAGGATGGCAAAACTTTCGTATTGTTTCCCATGAAGGAGGAAGGTGGTTGAGAGGGTAGTAGTGTAGTAATGTTTTTCTCAACCAAAGAATTCTTAAAGGAGATGGAAAATTCAAAAGTTCTCTTCTAATGTTGCCAATGAACATTGAAGGAGAAGAAAAAAACAATGTGCCTAAAGAATAAAAGAATTGTTGAAATGTTATAGAGACCATCTCAACAAATATGCCCATGGGATTACCACCTATGAGGAGTATTTCTCGTCAAAACTATTTAATACCTAATCCAAGTTTGTCAAACAAGGTACCATGCAATGACACATTAATGGAAACTTGAGGTCTAAAATGGGCCTCCAAAGGAAAATAATAAAATAAAAGTCATGAATTTTCAATGTGAAAAAGAGAAAACTAATTTTTTAATTGTATTTTTTACTCATCTCCTTATAGTTTTACTGAAATTTCAAGTGTAAGCACTCGTTGGATGTGAAATTTAACTCCACAATCAAAGAGTGCATACACTTGAATTTGAGTAAAACTATAAGGATATAAGCCGTAAATATGATTTAAAAAAATAGTTTTATTCCATTCCCTCCAAAAATATTTACCCTTATGGTTGACATCATCATCTTGAATCATATTGGTTCTTTTAAAGTTGATTTTGATAGTACAACTTTTGTTTTGAGAACCATTTTTTACCTCAAAATTCCCCTAATGCTAGCAAAAGAGTGAGAAGGTGAACAAAAAGTCAAGGCCTTTCATATAGGAGTATGGTCAAAGAAAGTTTGAGCACATGTACAGTTTTAGCAGTACTAGCATCAAAGAAAGGAAGAGAATAGAGTGTACTAACTCTATAGTAAAAAATAAGATTACTTTAAAATACAGAATTTCCTTACCATGGAAAGATACTTTGATGAATTTCTTTAGAGGAGCCAGGTAATTTTCAAAGATTGATCTTGAGAGTGGTTATTGTCAAATCAAGATTTGAGATGGAGATGAATGGTAGACAACCTTCAAGACAAAGGAAGGTTTGCATCAATGGTTGGTTGTGACATTTAGATTGACCAATGCACTTTGTAATTTAATGAGACTAATGAATGAAGCACTTAAAACTTTTCTTGATAAATTTGTTATTGTTTACCTTGATGATATATTGAGTTTCAACTAGACAAAGGAGGACACGCTATACATTTGCAGCAAGTTCTGGAGCAACTCAAAAAGGAGAAGTTGATGATAAATCTAAAGAAGTGTTTATTTTTGCAGGAAGAGTTGATATACTAGGGGTTTGTAATATCTCAAGAGGGTTGAAGATGGATCTAAAGAAGGTTAGGGGTATTGTTGAGTTGCCAACACCAAGAAGTACCTTTCAAGTAAGAAGGTTCCATGATATTAGACGAAAAACTCGTTAAATCATGTTTTTGTCACAATCTAGTGTCACAAACATTAATGCATCGTTGGTGAGAATCATGCTCAGATTTTCATGGACTTGAACTCTTCTATGGTTAATCAAGAAGTTGAGTGAACTATCTAGAACCTTCAAGAAATTAGGCTTCTTTTCTCCCTAAAGTGTAATGGTGTTTGCATTTGTATCATTGTGAAATGGTTTTGTACATCACCTATTAATCATACCTTGCCCCATATAAAGCTATAAAGTTAGAATTAATATTTACTTCATTGCATAGTCATTATCCAAAATGTACACTATGACTTTGTATAACAAGTGCCCAATAATAGATTTTCATTATGTAAATTATTTTTTATAAAGCTATAAAGTTAGAATTAATATTTACTTTAGCATGGTCACTATTCAAAATATAGACTATGACTTTGTATAAAAAGTGCTAAATAATAGATTTTCATTATCTAAATTATTTTTTATAGGATTGCTTTGGCCTTTATAAATGTTTTAATATTGTATTTTTCCATCTGTATTCATAACCTGGAAGTGCAAAAAATCTTCAATTAGAGAAGGATCAAGCATCCTCATTAACCCAAAGTTTATGGGGTTGTGATGTCAATAGAGGGGGGTGGAACAAGAAAGAATGAATAAGCCTATGCACAATGACGCATTGACATATAGCCTTCAACCCGCCAACAAATGAAGATCCATGAATATGAATTTAATTAGACTAGAATGCTGAAGAGGGTCCCATGCTAAGGCCCCTATCAACAGTTTGGTTACATGGCATTGTAATATTTGATCGTCTATATTACAAGGAGGAAATACAAATAGCTCAACTGAAGAAGGGTTTGTGGGTTTGGTTTTCCTTTTCATGGATCCAATTGAGTTTGATTCAGGCATTTGGGTGAAGTTAAGAGGTTGTCATAGATAGAGACAAAGACCTCTCTAGTTGAAATCGATTCCTTAGATTTGTATTTTTGCTCGATAGCTTAGCCACTTGAATTTAATGAAGAATGTGTATTTGTTTTAATTCATTTTTTGTCTATGTCATAAATTATTTCCGATGTTGTATGTATGTGATAGTTTTGTTGTGTTATTTTGGCAAATGAACCTTGAGATTGCATTTGTTGGTATCAGAGTAGGGTCCCAAGACAATTCCAATATGAGAGAATACTAGAGAAAATCATTGGATAAGAAATTATAGTGAAGGAGATGTTGCATATGAACTATTTATTATGGGTGTGTAGAAGATTTCTAAAATGGAGGTATCCAAAAATATCTTGTTGAGAAAGTGTACCATTGGTGGCATAACATGCAAAGGAGAAAGAGGAGCGATGAATTGGAAGAACTAAGAAGACGAATCAAGGTATTAGAAACCAAACAAACTGGTTATGCAGAAGAAAGATTACAACCAAAACCAAGAGAGGAAAAAGAGCATAATCACTAGGGGGGAAACCTTGGTGTGTAGTTACTCAAGTTATTGTAGGATAGAGGAAATGCAAGAATTGAAGTTCTCAGTTAGGACCATTGTTTGAAGGCACAAACATTAGTAGATTGGATTGGATAGTTAAATAGATATTTTGAATTTGAAAAGGTAGAGGATCCTCATAAAGTAAAATTCGTAGCTACAAAATTGAAGGGAAATGTTTTGTTATGGTGGTATTTTGTGCAAAAAGCTAGTCAGAAAACAAAAAGAAAGAATCAGAACGTGGAAGAAAATGGTGAAAACTTTTATCAACATATTGTTAATAGACCATGTACAACAAGTGCATAATCTTAGATAGAGAGATGCAAGTGTTTGAAAATACACAAGAATTGTACAAATTATCAATTTGATCTAGAACTATAAAATTAAAAAATCAAAGGGTGGCAAGGTATGTAAATTGTCTTTAATTTCAAATACAATATGATTATTAAGCACCCAACTTTTTCATTATGTGGAAAAATCTTTCCAA
Organism: Picea sitchensis; assembly: GCA_010110895.2. Lineage (NCBI taxonomy): Eukaryota > Viridiplantae > Streptophyta > Pinopsida > Pinales > Pinaceae > Picea > Picea sitchensis. The sequence continues at coordinate 122,907 of SNQJ01S0010943.1, forward strand.
ATTTCTCTTAACATAATTGGAAGATAACAAATTTTTAGACACAAAGGAAGAGAAACAACGGGAAGAGGACACAAACATACAAGGAATGGTGAAGGGGCAAGCTCCAGTAATCAAAATTCAAGAGAAAGTAACACAAATAAAGGTAGAGGTCATGGTACAGCACAAGTGGTAGATTCAATGGCATTAGTTTTAAATGTGGCACACAATAACATAGATCATATGAATGTCCTGAAAATCAAAATGAAGGGAGGAGTGATGCCATAACTCATGTGACATAAGTGGATAAATCTATGGTTTGAGACAACATATCTGAAGATCAACAAGGAGGAGAAAATTTGATGTTTAGAAGAGAGTTGCTAAAGCCAAAAAAGTAGATTGATGAAGAAAATGAATTTGCACAAACAAAGACCATATTCAAGACGAAGTACAAGATTCAAGGCAAATGTTGTGATTTTATTATTTAAGGTGCTAGTGGAGAAAAATCGATTTCCACATAAGTAATTCAGAGGTTGAAGTTAAAATGTACCCCCGTCCAAGTGCCTATAGATTGCCATGGTTGCATAAAGGTCATCAAGTGACTCTCTTTGAACAACATTTATTGAGTTTTTTTACATAGGAGCTCATAAAGACCAAGTGTTTTGTGATTTTGTTCTCATGGATACCTATAACACTTTGTTGGGTAGACCTTGGTAGTATGACAGGGATGATTTCCATGTTGAGAGGAACAACACTTATCATTTTGTTAAGGATGGAAAAACTTTCGTATTGTTTCCCATGAAGGAGGTGTTGATATTATGGTATCTTCGAGAGGCATGAACCTCTATTCTGACCTATGACGATATTAGAATATTCTGGAAGGAAGTAAAGAAGTAAAGGAAACCCTAGACAAGATGTCGGTTGCAGAAATATAATTAATATGAATTAATTAGTACCCAGAAGGAGAAGTCAGCCCAGGCAAGCCTGCCAGATTACTATAAATACAAGGCGCGAGTTTCTCATTTTTCACATTCTCAGAATTGCAAAGAGTCAGTTGTGCGCACTGCAGTTGGTAGTTTTGTGTGCAAGTTTCTGGGGAAGGTGTTGCGCCAGTTTCTGGGTGGGACTATATGATCAGCTTTGGTTTCTATTCTTGCTTGGTGCATTAGCCTTGCTTGGATATTGATTGCTACCAGTATTCTTTTTTGTCAAGGTCAAGGTGTTGGGAGGGTGGCTTCGGCCTATGGTTGGGTGACAAGGGTATTGTCAATGGTAAAATGAGCACAATCCTTCATATTCTAACAGGTTATGGGCCCACGCCTCCTTCATTTAGTCTAAACGCTGGAAGAAAGCATAGCCGCTAGAATATTGAGCTCGCTGAGGAACTGTCACTAGGGTTACTAGCAGGAGCAGCTTCCAAAGACACTGTCTCTAGGGTTACTAGCAGAAGTAGTTGCAGAAACCCAAATCTCAGATCCGACACCTTGTGATGGAACATCACGCTCAAAAAGAAGATATTCAAATGCGCGCTAATTCAGTGCACCTTTTAGCTCTCTCAGAAGACAAAAACAACGAAGTTGAAGTTTTGGATCAAGGCATGACTAGTTATCAGTCAACCGAAGACATGAGTGAGACGATCAGTATTTTACACTACTCGGCACTTACCGGAACAATTGAAGATGACATGTGGATAATCGATAGTGGAGCTTCTAGGCACATGGCGGGAGACACTCACATTTGCAGATTGAAGAAAGCTCTATATGAACTCAAGCAAGCTCCAAGGGCTTGGTATGCCAGAATGGACAGCTATCTAACGAGACTTGGTTTCTCCAAGAGTCATGTTGATCCAAACCTTTACTATAAAGTCGTGGACAATGCACCTGTAATCCTACTACTATCTGTTGGCGATCTATTCATAACAGGTGAAGAGTCTCTCATTATCCAGTGCAAGAAGGAATTAGCTTCTAAATTTGATATGAAAGATCTAGGTCTCATGCATTATTACTTGGGACTAGGGGTATGGCAGAAGCGTGGTGAAGTATTCCTTCGACAAGGAAAGTATGCAATAAAGATCCTTCAGAAATTTGGAATGATGGATTGTAAGTCCATCGACACTTATATGAATGCGGATATAAGAAATGTGAAAGTTCCAAATTTTGATCCAGTAGATCCATCTCTATATCGACAACTAATTGGGTCATTGATGTATTTGGTAAATACTCGACCAGACATTTGCTTTGTCATGAATACACTAAGCCAGTTCCAGGTGGAACCAAGACATGAGCATTGGATAGTTGCAAAGCATGTATTAAGATATATTCGTGGAACAATAAACTATGGTTTGAGATATACCGCATCCAACAATATACAGCTTCATGGATTCACAGACTCAGATTGGGCAGGAAGTGCAGAAGACAGAAAGAGCACTTCAGGTATGTGTTTCAGCTTGGGCTCCGCTATGATATCTTGGGGCAGCAGGAAACAGAAGTCTGTCGCACTCAGCACAGCAGAAGCAGAGTATACCGCAGCATGTGAAGCATGCACTGAAGCAATATGGTTAAGGAAGTTAATCTCCGATTTATTTGATCAGATTCCAGAATCAACCATAATACATTGTGATAATTAGAGTTCTATAAGATTATCATAACATCATGTGTTTCATGAAAGGTCGAAACACATTGAGATCAAATACTACTTTATTCGAGATAAAGTCTAGGAAGGAGAGGTAAAGCTCGAGTATATCCCCACTGACGAGCAGAAAGCAGACATTCTGACAAAACCTCTATCCAGAATAAAGTTTGCATATTTCCGAGAGAAGATGGGGATCATGGAAATAACTCCCTTAGCTGGAAGGGAAGACTCTCCAGGTTAGGAGGGAGCACTTAAAAATATTATTGAAACATTTATCTTTGTGATTGAAAAATATTCCAGATTGGACAGATTCTTTCCTATTCGGAAAGTGGATTAAGATTTCTGACGGACAACAATTTCTCATTGTGGTTAACATGGGAAATAGTCTAGATTGTTGATGTATCATAGACAGTGACTTCCCATTGTGGTTAACATGGGGAGTGGTCTAGAGCAGTATCTCTTCTTAAGGGTTACTCAAGAAGACTGACCCGCCTCGCCGGACAACGATTTCTCATTATGGTTAACATGAGGAATGGTTTATTTTGGAGGTTGATACAGGACAGTCTTTTCCTCTTGTGGTTAACAGAGGAACTGGTCCGGACAGTCATTCCTTAAGGTTTATACATTCTCTCCAGGGTGCACTTTGATTAGTGTAGGAGGAATGGCCCAAGGCGGGGAATGGTCCAGGGTCAGCAATCAGGGACAGACATTTCTTAGGGTTTATACATTCTCTCCAGGGTGCACTTTGATTAGTGTAGGAAGAATGGCCCAGGGTGGGGAATGGTCCAGGTTCAGAAGACAGGACAGTTATTCTTCCTTGCTTGAGAAGAATAGTCTAGATATCTCAATGTTATACTCTGAGGGCAGATATTCTTTCATATCTCACAGACATGAGTGAAAGATTGGCCCAGATGATTCATTCTATTTTAATAATATTTTTCTGTGCAGGTTGGCATCAGATGATTGTTATGGAAACTACCTGTCTCCAGACAGTAGAGATATACTACTGTGGTGGATTTGTTCCACTGTTTGTGACTGTGTCACAGTTTGAGTAGTTGTGTACTACCATGGATAAACACAAGTGTGTTCTATCAATTGATATTGTACCAGTTGTCATAGGAGATTATCCAGTAGGATAATAATGACGGTGCTCATGATACTACCAATTGAATGGTTTGTTTGTGCTCAAGACCATACCTCCCTAACTAGGAGGGAGTGTTGATATTATGGTAGCTTCGGGAGGTATGAACCTCTATTCTGACCTATGACGAGATTAGAATATTCTGGAAGGAAGTAAAGAAGTAAAGGAAACCCTAGACGAGATGTCGACCCAGGCAAGCCTGCCAGATTACTATAAATACAGGGCGTCAGATTCTCATTATTCACATTCTCAAAATTGCAGAGAGTCAGTTGTGCGCACTGCAGTTGGCAGTTTTGTGTGCAAGTTTCTGGGGAAGGTGTTGCGCCAGTTTATGGGTGGGACTATCTGATCAACTTTGGTTTCTATTCTTGCTTGGTGCATTAGCCTTGCTTGGCTATTGATTGCTACCAATATTCTTCTCTATCAAGGTCAAGGTGCTCGGAGGGTGGCTTCGGCCTATGGTTGGGTGACAAGGGTATTGTCAATGGTAAAACGAGCACAATCCTTCATATTCTAACAGGAGGAAGGTGGTGGAGAGGGTAGTAGCATAGTAATGTTTTGCTCAACCAAAGAATTATTAAAGGAGATGGAAAATTCAAAAGTTCTCTTCTAATATTGCCAAAGAACATTGAAGGAGAAGAAAAAAACAATGTGCCTAAAGAATAAAAGAATTGTTGAAATGTTATAGAGACCATCTCAACAAATATACCCATGGGATTACCACCTATGAGGAGTATTTCTCATCAAAACTATTTAATACCTAATCCAAGTTTGTCAAACAAGGTACCACGCAATGACACATTAATGGAAACTTGAGGTCTAAAATGGGCCTCCGAAGGAAAATAATAAAATAAAAGTCATGAATTTCAATGTGAAAAAAAAAGAAAACTAATTTTTTAATTGTATTTTTTACTCATCTCCTTATAGTTTTACTGAAATTTCAAGTGTAAGCACTCGTTGGATGCGGAATTTAACTCCACAATCGAAGAGTGCATACACTTGAATTTGAGTAAAACTATAAGGATATAAGCCAAAAATATGATTAAAAAAATAGTTTTATTCCATTCCCTCCAAAAATATTTACCCTTATGGTTGACATCATCATCTTGAATCATATTGGTTCTTTTAAAGTTGATTTTGATATACAATTTTTGTTTTGAGAACCATTTTTTACCTCAAAATTCCCCTAATGCTAGCAAAGAGTGAGAAGGTGAACAAAAAATCAAGGGTTGTCATATAGGAGTATGGTCAAAGAAAGTTTGAGCACATGTACAGTTTTAGCAGTACTAGCATTAAAAAAAGGAAGGGAATAGAGTGTACTAACTCTGGAGTAAAAAATAAGATTACTTTAAAATACAGAATTTCCTTACCATGGATAGATACATTGATGAATTTCTTCAGAGGAGCTAGGTAATTTTCAAGGATTGATCTTAAGAGTGGTTGTTGTCAAATCAAGATTCGAGATGGAGATGGAGATGAATGGTAGACAACCTTCAAGACAAAGGAAGGTTTGCATGAATGGTTGGTTATGACATTTAGATTGACCAATGCACTTTGTAATTTAATGAGACTAATGAATGAAGCACTTAAAACTTGTCTTGATAAATTTGTTATTGTTTACCTTGATGATATATTGAGTTTCAACTAGACAAAGGGGGAACACACTATACATTTGCAGCGAGTTTTGGAGCAATTCAAAAAGGAGAAGTTGATGATGAATCTAAAGAAGTGTGTATTTTTGCAAGAAGAGCTAATATACTAGGGGTTTGTAATATCTCAAGAGGGTTGACGATGGATCTAAAGAAGGCTAGGGGTATTGTTGAGTTGCCAACACCAAGAAGTACCTTTCATGTAAGAAAGTTCCGTGATATTAGAGGAAAAACTTGTTAAATCATGTTTTTGTCACAATCTAGTGTCACAAACATTGATGCCTCGTTGGTGAGAATCATGCTCAGATTTCCATGGACTTGAGCTCTTCTATGGTTAATCAAGAAGTTGAGTGAACTATCTAGAACCTTCAAGAAATTAGGCTTCTTTTCTCCCTAAAGTGTAATGGTATTTTCATTTGTATCACTGTGAAATGGTTTTGTACATCACCTATTAATTATACCTTGCCCCATATAAAGCTATAAAGTTAGAATTAATATTTACTTTATTGCATGGTCACTATTCAAAAAGTAGACGATGACTTTGTATAACAAGTGCCAAATAATAAATTTTCATTATCTAAATTATTTTTTATAAAGCTATAAAGTTAGAATTAATATTTACTTTATTGCATGGTCACTATTCAATATTCAAAATGTAGACTATGACTTTGTATAACAAGTGCCAAATAATAGATTTTCATTATCTAAATTATTTTTTATAGGATTGCTTTGGCCTTTATAAATGTTTTAATATTGTATTTTTCCATATGGAATCCCTTATATATTACCATAAGATCATTTATGTTATGACTTATATTACCATAAGATCATTTATGTTATGACTTATATAGTGATAAAAACAACACACACACACACACTATATATATATATATATATATATATATATATATATATAACATTGTTTTAACGCAAGGCTACACTCTTACTTGAGACACTTGTATAATAGTCGATAAGCATCCCATTTTTTATCAAACTGGTTTTTCATGTAGTGATATTACTCCATACCCACAATCACAGGTTTCTTTCCAAGCTTTGCATGTACATAAAGTGTGACTACTTTCAATAAGTTGCATGTATCTTGTTTACCATGTGTTTCCAGATATAACTAGTGCAACCAAAAGAAGCGTGAATTCCTATAAACAAAAGTTAATTAATAATATATTTTTCTCTCAAAGTTATTTGAGATTAACAACTTAGCACCGTTGGGCACTGATGCAACATAGTAACATAGGATTCCAGGCAGAGTGATCAATAGATGACCTGGAATAGCTAGCACTTCAAAAATCAGCATTCATGTTTTCAAGCAAGAGGTGTCCGCAATATTCAAAACCATATCTCCTCATGGGAAACACCCCCAACATACCACTCAACCCGTGGACAGTGAACAATTACTAAGCTCATGTTGAGTACTAAATTATTTTTGTAACATTGAGATTGATTTGAATTAGTTACATATCAACTTCTTTTATAACACTCAAAGCAGTCTTCTAAAACACAGTGGGCCTTCCATACAAACTCAACTTTTTCTGCTCCGTTTTAGGTTTGAACCAAAGCTAAGTCTACTTTAATACACTATGATTCATAAATCTTGAAAGTAGTAGAAGAAACCACAATTATAAGTACATGGTGATCAACCTATCATTTATATATTCTTATTAATACTTATTTCTTAGATGTAGATCCATGTTTATATTTCCTTGTTAGACCTCTTGTTAACTTGAGAGATTTCCAATAAATACAAAGAAATTTCATTGTCAATTAATCATGCATATACGAGTAGCCTACCTTGATAGGCTTCCACCTATTTATTTTAAGTTACGAGAGGACAATAAATTGATCAGAGTTCTAGCAAACTTGCATAGATTTTGGCTAATCTGTGCATGTCTCGTCTCAAATTCGTCTTCTTTCAAGTGTCTTAATCGATTTTCCATCACACTGCCACCGTACTCCTTGATTTTGGATGAGAAACTGATTAACTTTTTTCACAACGGATGTCTACATATATCTGTCAATGGTGAAACAGTTGACAACATTTACAGGCATGTTTGGGAATTCCTCATAGCAAACAGCCATGTCCTTGATTTGATAGGGTCCTTTGAACCCACAAAAGGAAGTAACAATTTCACGCTTACTGTGCTCCTAATAATGTACCAGAATTTTTTTTGAAAGAATTCAGCACCAATTTTATGAACTGTAGAACTTTAACCAGTTTCTTGTGGAGGTTATGAGATCTCAGGATTGGAAGATGACATTGAATCCATTCTTAATTACAGGAGTCTACAAACAGGAGAATTCAGCACCAATTTAATGAACTGTAGAACTTAACCAGTTGCTAGTGGAGGTTATGAGATCTCGGCATTGGAAGATGAGATTGAATCCATTCTTAATTACTTTGCTGCCAAACTGCCTCCTGCAGGATTTAAACTTTACTCTGGGATTGCAGATGATAGCAATACCTCTCCCTCTCTCTCTCCCTCTCTCTCTCCAGAGATATATATAATCTTCTGGCTGAAAGCAATCTTCTGTTATGTGATGGTGCACTGAAATATCTATTACAAGAAACTGAGGGGTAGTTCCTGGTTGGTTTATGATTCCATCTTATATTTACACCCCTGTTGTTGAAGCATACCATTAGTGTGGGTGGTCAATAAAAGTCTGCAACAGCAAATGACATGTGCATATTCTCTCTCGTACTAAACATGGCTTCATCAAACTCAACTGGCATTCATTCATCGAGCTTTAGATTAGAATACACACACACACATACACGCTTATATAACTCTCTCTCACTCTCACACACATGATGGTTGGTTATATCAACTCAGTACAATCACAAAGAATGAGAAACGGGCAGAAAGTAATGCAGCTTTCAATCATTATGAGATGCATTATCCTTTGAACTGGCCACAATTTAAGTGCCATGAGAGAAGAATTGGAAGCCATGCTTAATACCCTTGTACAACAAACTAATAATTACATGAAGTATTTGCAACCATACCCCTTAATTGTGGTCGCAAATTTTCTGCTGCAGAACCAAACACGTGGGTATTCCAATTCTTCCCAGACACTAAAAATAAGAACTGCAGTGCAACAAATGGCATAAGACAACAAAGGTTCCATCTTGTAACAGCATAGGCCGTGAATTAACCCTGGATGCAGAATGGTTTAACACATTTACATAACGTAAGATGCACTCTCCAACCAGTCCTACCAAGAGGAAGAAGCCAGACCAAAAAGAAAATAGCACGAATCTTCTACAAGTTTCCTTATCCTACAGAAACTTTAGCATAAACACAGATAATGCTGTGTTCTGGCATGAGAACTGAAGACAAGTAATAGCATTACAAATAAAAAGACAAACCAAGATTGGACTTGAGCTCAGTAATATGAAGAGAAGCAAGAAATGTTCATTAGCCAGAGATAGAAAACACTCTCATATCTCTTATGACTCCAAACAAGTCCAAGATAGTACCCCAAACTTGTCTCTAAATAGTCCACCCAAACAGCTTAACTACCAGGATTCTCTTACCTCATTATCAAAGTAGAGGTACAAGGTACCTGGTAGTCGGTCTTACTAGAACAGAAAGTAGATATAGACCGCACAGTATTTGGATGGCTAATGCAAACTGACCGTTGACTTCCTGGAATAGCTGAACTTACTTCACAATGATCTCCAGAAATGGGTTATTAAGAATTCTGAGCTATAAGAAAGTGACACTCAAGCCTCACAAGATCGCAGTGCACTTGGCAATTTCAGATAAAATAGTACAGTTGTAGAGGAAACAATGAAAAAGAAGTCATCTATGTTTCATTACAATTTTGTTTGGGAGATTGGTGATATGCAGACATAGGAGAACCATTAACAACAGCTGTTCCATTACCATCCTTTGAAGAAACAATGAAAAAGAAATCATCTATGTTTCATTACCATTTTGTTTGGGAGATTGGTGATATGCAGACATAGGAGAACCATTAACAACGGCTGTTCCATTACTATCCTTTGAAGACCGCAGTCGAATTCCATTAGGCATGTGTGAGTGTTGACTTTGGTGTTGTGACTGCAAAGCTTGATAATTAAAGGATGAGCTTGCCGTATCCTTCAAACTTAACAGCGGTGTGAGAACCTCAACAACATCATTCATTGTAGGCCTGGCTTTAGGGTCCCGACTTAGGCAATAGTGAGCTAACTGTGCAACCTTTTGGGCACCCTTAATTGAATAGTGACCACTCAAACGAGGATCTACAAGACGATAAAGCTTTCTTTTATCCACAAGATAAGGTCGAGCCCATTCCACCAGGTTCTGCTCCCCATTTGACCTATGCTTATCTATGGATCTTCGACCAGTTAACATTTCAAGTAGAACAACACCAAAGCTATAGACATCACTCTTGGATGTCAAATGTCCTGAAACAAGAGTATACAAAGTCACAAATCAAAATAGTCAAAACATGTATCTAAATTTACTCAGTCTCTACCTTCAAAGTAAATGTATTGAACTAAAGCCATTTTGTACATTTCTCTCTAATTGTCAGCAGCCACAGGTTATGTAAAATGTGGCCTCTGCATTAGAAAAATTATTAACATAAGAAATAATGAGCATAAAGGACATAGTTCTTGCAGAAATTTCCTCTTCTACATAAATGTCTCCACGACAAGCACAAGATGACATGAAGATAGAAGCAAAAAGAAAACCACTCTGCCATCATTATGTGTTTTCGTTCAATTTATAAGTAAAATATTTAGATCTAGATATATTGAGAAAAATCTACTTCTATGGAACATATTTGCATGGCATCAATCAGTACCCTGATTCAGATCTCTGCTGCATCCAGTAAATGGCTAACCTAGTTTACTGTTAGCCATCCTAATGCATAATTACTAAACAAAGGCCTCCCTCTAATATCATATATGCCACATTTTTCCACTGTTCGCTTCTCACATAATTTAAATAACACTGGAAAGAGTCAATAGTTCCTGATCATAAATAGAATATGGCAGTAGAACTCTGGTGCACTCTCTGCTGGAATGTTCATCTTGCATAAACATAATTGCATTTTCCCACTGGCTAGTACTGGGATGAACTACTACCACACAATGCAGATATTCATAAACATACACGACCTTGTGTGCACTTCTTTCCCAAGATAATAGTAACATATCTGAAATATATCTGTCCATATAAATTCAAAGGTTTTTAAAGCAATTCTATTGGAAAAACAAATTCCGAGATAACACAACAGCTAAGTTACCAGGATACGGATACAGATACAGATATGCCAGATTTTTGAAAAGCAAGGATCCAGATACAGAGGGGAAAGCCAGGTAAAGAGCACGGGAAACCCTCGAGTACTTCCCCACATTTCGTGGATGGTAAACGAGGTAAACTGTTCGGCCTGATTACGCACATAACCCGGTGGGAACATCAAGTGAGGCCCTATACAGGCTCCTGGCCGGGGATTCGACCCCGGAACCTCATTCGAGAAAACAATGGCACTCATCCACTTCAGCTAACACCGGGCTTATATATATATATATATATATATATTAAAAAAAGAGTTAAGAATCAAAACCATTCAGAAATCACAACAGTAGAACTACAAGTTATAACCAAAAAAGAGAGTTCTCATGCATATTACCTTTAGCCATCCATGTACCATAACACATAATTTGAAAAGTTATAACCATCACTGACGATGGATAATTTTGAAGACCATTTCAGCATGAGCATGAAGCAGGTCATAACAGTGTTTTTGTGAGCCACATCCACGTGTCCGTATCAGCAGTGATTAAAGTGGTCTTCTTGAAGGCTATACAGGACTAAATAACAGTGTGAGTGAAGTGAGCAAAACGTACCACACAAGGATAGATCAGACCTTGACCAAAATGATAGATCAAACCTTGAAAGCAGACATTGATAGAACAGACCTTGAGGTCTGACCTTGATGGATCAAATTTCTTATGGCCATCAGACCTCGAGAGCAGAACTTGAAATAAGGATAGAACCAGGAATGGAGTTTAAGGTTTTTAGCCTTTAGACGTTTAGAGTTCCAACATTTTTCATTAAAAAAATGATTTTTTGGGGTGATCGGTGGGTCAAAAAAGCACTGGAAGTTTTGGGATCCGTCTCAAAATTTCAGGATCCATTTCGTTTTCCATGGCATTGGTTTCATGGGCTCAGGGTCTGTCTCCTCCAGGGGATCTGCTTCAATGACGGATCCTGGCAGATCTGGATCTGGATCGGATCCTTGGATCCTACACATGGGTGGCAGATCCAGTAACACAGAACATTGCACAATATATAAAGAAGGAACTCAAAAATAACTCTGAACATTATAGACGTCTGGCAAAACATACCAGGCCCTAACCATCTGCATATTTTCAAGATTGCTTTCAGTAGCAACAATATTTTTAGGAGATGCAACGGATTCCTGCAGAAAACTACACTTAGAAAGTTTACCATATAACTTTTACTGACATAACAGAAGGCATAACTGTAATGTTTCTCATAGGTCTGTTGTAATTAACATTCGCCCAAGAAAAAAAACAATTTAACAAGAATAGCATCCATCATTATGATTGGGACCATTTACTCAACTCAAGCAAAAAGTAATACCAAGAACTTGCAGTGTCCATCACATGCAGAAAAAATTCATTTTCTCAGTACCATTAGACTAAATCTGATTATGATAGCAACTATAAAGCCACAAAATCAACCACTGCAAAAGGGGTGGCAGGAGCAGGAGGGATCATCTATGACCCTAATGGAAACCAAGTATCTGCCTATGCATGGGCACTGGGAATAGCAACAAATAATCAAGCAGAGGCATATGCTCTTCTTCAAGGCACGTCTAATGACATCAGCTTGAGGATAAAGGAGTTGACAATCATCAAAGACTCACGGATCATCATTGAGTCCCTAGTCTTCAAGGCGCCACTGAAGGATCTCCAATTGGCCTCAATTATTGCCAGAGTAACAAAGCTTATCCAAAAGCTGAACAAGCACTCTCTTTACCATGTCCTACGAGAAAACAATGAAAAGGCGGATACTCTGGCTAGAGAAGCCTTGAGCCAACCTCAAGGAGCATTAAAAAAAATGGGGGGTTAATCTTTTCTACATCCCCTAAGTTCAACACATGCACCAATATCCACCAAGCATTATGTGTAGCTATCACATGGACTGCATTATGATTAAAGGAACACATGATTCAAGCGAGGGAAGTAAATATTCTCATTCTCAGCTTATTAAGAACACCACAAGCCAGGTAATGGAGCAATCTCTGCTTATACCCCTCGCATTCATTCCTTGGTGGGAAGGTGGGATAAACCCTCTCGAGGCCTGGAAATTTCTGAGCATTGGGGGACCTGGCGGAGCGCGGAGCTTCCACCTCCTGGTCAGCAGTGAGCACACAGGACTAGTAATTGGAGAAACGAACAGGTTCTGCCCCCTCAGCTGCAGAGCGGCAGCATCCAGTGATTCGGGTAAGCGTCAGACCTCTCTAGATTTCACCCCCAATCATTTTCAGGTCAGTCCTGTATCAGTTTGTAATAGCTTCTTTGCTTTGGGGATGGACCTTATGGTGGAATGAGAAATCTGGGAAGTCCTTTACAATCCCCTTCGCAAGGTGTGTTATTTATTGTGAGATCTATAGTTTTGGCATCTCAACCTGGGATTTGGCTTTGCACGATAACCTGGATTGTCGGAAATTTGTCCCTTGGCGTGATGGAAAACCAGCTCTGAAAGCCGGAAGTCAGGAGTCTTGTTATGATGATATAAGTAGGCTTTGGAGGCTCTGTCACTCTGTATTGAGCCCCAGAAAATTGCAGATTGGTTCAGGATTATCTTTGTGGGGCAGCCCAAACCTGTTGTGGGAGATTTGTGGGAAAGTCCTTTTCAGCCCCTCTGTTCAATCTACCTTTTATTCATTTTTCTGGGCACCCTATAGTGGAGATTTGAACTGCTGGTTGGATTTTCTAGGAGACTTGGGATGGGGGAAGTATGTGGTTTCTCTCTGGCCTGAAGATAAACTTGATTATACTGTTTGTGTCCGAGTCTCTTTTCAATACCAGGTTCCTTCTTTTGCTAATTTAATTTGGAGTTGGAAGCTTTGCTTCCTTGCTCTCCTCCTCAGTCTTCCCAATAGCCAAGTCCCCCACTCTGGACTTAAAGGTTTATAGAGGTTTTAGTGGCATAAGGAGTGCACATCCCCAGACCTGCAGTATTATGGAATCAAAGGTAATCTGAAGATATCCACAGGCAACTGCAGAGGCATGAAGAACACTTGCAAAATAATGACACTACAATGAGAACCCTTTCAGATTTTATTTATAACCTGGAAGTGCAACAGCAAGAACAGTATCGCAAGATAATGGGCATCCTTGAAGAACATGGGGAAAAAATTTCAGGTATTGAAATGGACTGCTACAAGCTAAAGCGAGTTGTTGGTTACATAAGTGAAGATGATTACACTTCAGATACTGAGACTCAGCAGACAACAGGACAGGAAGATGACAGAAACAAAGAAGAAGACTCTGGACAGCAGTTCAAGGAGACAAAAGGGACAAGCCAGACTACCACTCAGCCTGAGGCAAACCTGTAGAAACAAATTCTCATATGTATCACAAATCTACTTGTATTTTGAATGTTTTTTGAATTTTCCAGACCTTATACTAGTCAAGTTAGTATTCTTACAGCTACAGCAGCACTGAAAGGTTTAGATAATAGGGGGGGAAACACAAGAATGCCGCTAAGCACCTTTTTTAAAACAAAAGGCCTACTTTTCCTGTAACTTTTTGCCATTTTTGGCCACTCATTAATATATATATATATATATATCCCAGTCTCAGTTAAAAAAAAAATTCAACTACTGCATCTTCAACTAGGTTTCTATGGCTCTAGTATAAATTAGTAGCAGTGTTGCCAGAAGCGGGAGCGTTTTAGGAAGCGGGAGCGTCGGAAGCGTCATTTTCCAAAAATCCTCAGAAGCGAAGTGTCCAGGAAG
>SNQJ01S0010944.1:0-14440 GCA_010110895.2 Picea sitchensis
ACCCCTTTTTCTTTCAATTCTACCGCTGGTGGGAGAGTGATGCGGCTGACGCCCCTTTTTTCTTAACTAGGTTTATTACAATTTTTTTTAAATGTAATAAGATTTTTTTTAAATTTAATAGGATTTAACTCTGAAATATGTTAAGCTTATGAATAAAATCCATGAATCAGCTAGGCTTATGAATCAGCCGAAACCTTTCGGCGTTCACCAGCCACAAAATCAGCCACGAGTTTGTGGCTGTGCTAGTATTATCTTCATTTAAAATTATTTAATTTTAATTTTAACTTATAAATAATAATATACCATTTCTTTATTACCCACGTTTCAAGGTATTGTTAAAAGCTTATTCGTTGACGTGTAATTAGCACAACCACATAACACAACTTGTGGTTGATATGACAAAATGAGGAGGTCAGATCTATTGTATATTCTGCAATAGATAAGCTATAATAGATAGACTTTTCAAAATAGTAAAGGTTAGCATCTATTTAATTTTCTCATACAAGCCCTAACCCTAACATAAATCCTAACCCTAATATAATCCTAAATGGTTTCACACATTATACCCAAGCAAACATTTGAAATGGTGTTATACTAATCACAACCTCCATAAGCATGGAAAATAAATAGTATAAGAGCATGTACAATAAAAAGTTTTATATTCTAGAGTTTTTGCTTTTTATTTTTCCGTAAGGGGCATCGATACTCAAGAAACATGTGAGTTTTCAGAGATATATATAGGAATTCATTGAAGATGGAATCTGCTGTAACCTAGGTCTACACTTTTGTTTTGTGTTTGCTCTGAGCTTATTCTCCATGATTTAATCACTCAACTTCAATGGCCCCTACCCATTTTTACTTATTTTGCACCATCTTTTGCTTTCTTGAAAGGTGATTATTACATGTTCTAGTTTGAGTTTGAAAATACTTATCATCATGTTTGTCACTAATTGGGCAGGAAGTGGGTCGACCAAGTCCTTTGTATGCGCAGGAAACATCCAAAAATAAAGACGTGGAAATCCATTTTGGGCATAGATTGTAAGCAAACAGACAGGTTAAATTTTCGACAATGGAGATCCAACAGTCAATTAAGATTAATGGCTCTCGTGCATTCGGGGTTTCAAAATCGTGCGGGGTTTAACAACAAGTGCAAACCCCCGAAGTACCGGAACTCCGAAGGGCTAGAGCCCCAAAATGCCACGTCACACCATGAGGTCAGTTATTCGGGAGATATTCGTACTCTACATTCAAGAAGCCCTGAAGTGTCGTAGCTCTGAAGTGTCGGAGTGGACCCTCACTACCACGTCACTTCACGAGTTCGTTTATCCGAGAGGTTTTGGTCCAGAACAAGTGCGAACCCCCGAAGTACTAGAATGTCGAAGTGTTGAAGCCCCCGAACTACCATGCGCTAAAATAATGCCACATCACTCCACGAGATTATCACTACGAGAGGTTTTGATCCAGAGAAAAAATAGTTCCCGAGAGCTCCGAACCCCGAAGAGTTGGTGTTGGTTAAGATTTATCTACGTTATACCTTTAACATGATTGACCCAGGTTCAAGTCCACTAGGGTTCCAACAAAGCCTCTAAAACTATCGACCCTCATGGTAAACCAGAAGGCAACGCAGCACACAGAGTGCACTGCTCAGTCTCACTCGAGATAGTTTTAATGGGTGACTGCAATACTCAAGTGTTTGTAGTCCAGGATTGAGTGGAGATCTAAGAAGTGTGCACTGAGGGTTCTATTTAAATTATTAACGCAATATATTGTCATTCCCAATTAGGCATGCAATATAATCAACTCATTATCTCACTCATTCATTATGCTAACATCTACTCATAAACAGTAAAAGAGACACAAGCATTCAATCACATAACATAGGTTTTATCGTGGTTCACCCCCTCCTGGGCTACGTCCACAAAGATCTGGCTCTCAAGCTCTTATATTATGGTAGTTCCAAAACAACAATGTCTCGCACTTTACAACTCATCCTCAGTCAGGTCGAGATCTATTATTAAGCAGACTCGATCACACATGGCTCCTCAGTCTGTGATCTAACCCTCGATATCTACCCTCCTGACTCCCCTACAGCTCAACAACTTACAAAAAGGTATCATATTATAGTAGTGTTTCTCTAAAAACCGAGTTCCCAAAAAGTCTCTCTATCTCCGCTCTATCGAATCTCTTAGAACATTCCTAAGCATCTCTATATATTCGTTTCTGGCTCATCATCCATTACAATTTTATTAAAAAAACCCTAACCCTAACGTTGTTAGGTCTTCCATGCATGTGTGCGTGTTGCTCTTCCTTCCAGCTGTCGTTTTCCTCGTGCATGTCTTTCTTCCCAAAATAGCCTTTCTTTCCGCTTTGGCCTGCTTCCAACAGGCCCCCAACACTGACATGTGGCTCGTCCCGAGCCACCTAACCCCTGTGTGTTTCGTTGATCTCTCTTGTGATCGCTTGGAACTTCTCCCTAAGCTTTGTTGCTTGTGTTTGTGCTTGTGTGGTCTTCTCCTTGAGTGCATCCAATATCTGTACCACAATGTTGTCACTAACCATCCTTGCACATTCTTCCTGGGTTTGTGCCATATATGTTTTAGCTTCATCTTACTATGTGACGACCTTTGTTGCTCGCTCCTAGAGTGGTTCCATTTGAGCCTGGCTCTCCTTTTTTTGCATCTGCCAGTTATGAGTTATGCCTGCAGTTTCTTCATGTCTTGCGCCCCTTTGACGTGCTTCGTGATCAACATTGTCTTCTGCCTCTGCTTGGGGTCCTGGATAGTTGCACTTATCCTTTCTCCTTCCTAGTCCCACTGTTGGACCTATTGATCCTCTTCCATCTTCATCCAGAGCTGCATTGCTTTCTCGAACAAGTCATCCGCCCCATGGCCCTGTCGTTCTATCTCTTTTATCTATGTTGTTGCCTCTTGTTTCCTTTGCTCCCTCACCTCTGGTAAAGTGGTAGGTGTGAGATGCTCCCAGAGATTCTTGATCTCCTGTTGGTATTGCTCGATTGTCTGCAAAATATGATCAATCTTCTCTGTCGTCGTGAGTTCTGTCGTCTGTGCATTATTTGGGATCTTATCGTAGGCTACAGCCACTCTCTGCTCCAGTCCCTTCACGCGTTCCTTCTCATCCTTGGTCTCGAGCTTGACCTGATCAAGTACCAATTCCAACCTGTCTCAACCATCCTTTGTCTGTTGCAATTCCGATGTCTCTGTGCGTGCACAAGAATGTACCTCCTGTGTAACACTGACCTGCATTTTATACAAGGCCTTGGTTGGTATCCATGGAAATACCAATTGCAGTTGGGACAAGTCCTTTAGGGGTGTCTTCCCTACGATCTCGTCCATGCGCAGCATGATGGGTGTGACGTAAAACGTTGAACTCGGTTTTTCTATCGTTTGGATTGTATCTTGCTCACTTTCTCCAGGTTCTCCTCTTATATGTGATGTTGATGGGCCCGTTTCTACGTTGTTTTCGGCTGCCTACGCTTCCCCGATCTGCTTGAGGAGTTGTCGCACGTATGCCATCTCTTCTTCAATTATGTCCCTTTGGCGCGCAACATTCTCAAAATCCTTGAATGTACGATCCTGGACCACTTGGCCACCATGTCTGCATCGTCCTTCGTGATCGTGTATTCTCAGGGCATTCTATGTGCCTTCATCTTCTTCCGCGCACCGCCCATCTAGGTGGTTGGTCTCTTAGTCTATCCTGGCTCTTGTGGTGTAGCACTTGATGTAGTTCTTTGTGCTGCCTCAGCCTATTTCTGTTGCACCTGCGACGCCTGTGTGTTGTTCTTCTTCCCCATCTGGACTCCTGTCTTGGATGTCCCCCCTTTCTTTTGTTGTGGCTTTTTATGACATGTCATTGGCTTCTTGGGCATTGTTACTTCCTCGGGATGTGTCTATTCCTGCCCTACCTCATCCTCCTCTATCTCTGCGGGTATCTCTTGAGTGAGGACTGGAATCCTCCATTCATCTTCCCAATCTTTAATGGCCATTTGTATGTCCCCCTCCGTGATGCAATACCGCAGTTGCAACCATTGATTGTCGGGGTCCTTCCGCGCCTGGATCCACATCGCATGTCTAGTGTATTTGAATTTGGCTATGCCCTGATACCGTGCAACAACTTCCGGTGTTATCCTCTATATGTTGGCGATGGTGTCTTGTAGATCGTGGAGATATCCTTCGAATATAGTTGCATTCACTCTCTTATTCTTGGCATCTGAAGTGACTCCAAGCGATAAGTATCATCTCCGCGGCAAGGTTTGGGTCTAGCAGAAAAAAATGAGTACTTCGGCTCCTTCCATCCCATAATGGATATTAGGATGAGTAGCCATGAATAATTAAATTATGTTCCGAGATCCTGCGCATTCTTGCAGTCGTCTAGGAAAAGGTTCAACAAATAAGGGGCCCAGTTGAGTGTGGTGCCCTTGGCACACTGTGTTGCCGCTGCGACAACCCCTGCCGGGACTTCCTCCTTGCGGCATTTTCTGAGAAACTTGCAAGCCATAATTTTTGTGGCCATTCTTGTTGCAAGGTCACTAATACGCTTGATAATAATTCTGCGCAACCCCCTTTCGGTGTCGTATTTCTTCTTCATCTCCTCGGCTAGTTCTTTATCCTTTGTTTTGTCCTCGAGGAACTGTGCGGGATCCATGCCCCGTGATGGTAGCCTTGTGATGTGTGTTATGAGATCTATGTCTATTGAGACAAGCTTCTCCAACCATAGATATCCTCCATGTGTGACCGCTATCAGCTTCTTGACGCAATTATTTTCATACTAGCCTCTCCCAAAGTGTGGTAGGTCCAACAGACCTAGAATCCCAGTTTTGGCCAGTCCTACTATCCACTGGAGTGGTTGATGAATTGGTTCCCCAAAGGGTCCTATACCCACAGTATGTAGGTACACTTTCTTAGTTAACTCTGGGAACTTGTCCGTGTTCGTTACATCATGGTATGAGTACCTCAATTTCTCTACATAACCTAACAAATATGTTGGTGCGTGTACCCCTTCTGGTATGCGCAGAAAAATGATTGTTGTGGCAGGTTGTTTGTGTGGTGACCTAGGTACCGTATGCTTATATTTTTGTTGTGGTGGTTGGCTCAAAGTTCCAGCCTCCATTGTTCATTCTTTGACATATTTCTCCGGTCGGCCAGTGACATATTCCATTGCTCCCTCCTGTGGTTGTTTCAACATGGTTGTCTATGATTCTTTTGGTGCGACTATTTCTTCCTGGTTTGGAGCTGTCCCATTGACTCTTGGGGCTTCTATAGGGTTTTCTGGTTTCACTTGGTTGCCTACATCCTCATTCTGTTGGCCCTACCCCTCTTCCGACATATCGATGTCCATTCCCTCTAGTGTTGTATGTTGGGTTTCTTCCTCAACGGGTGTGGGGATTCCTGGTGTTGTATCCAACAATGGGATTTCGTCCACATTGACGACTTTTGGTGGCTAAGACGGTTTTTGTTCGCTTCCCTACAATTGCGATTGTGCTATGGTCCTACCTCTAGGTTTTCTGGTAGTTTGGCTCGGTTCTGCTTGTTTAGGTGGTGCCATGGTGGTAAAAACTTATCGTTCATCGAGCTCAGTATCCTTTGCAACCTTCACTCTTTGTTGCGTATGATCTATCTCTACGTGCCCTTTCCAGTTTTGCAATAGCCTTTCTTCTCTCGCGTCCTTGGTTTGTATGGGAGTCGTGTGAAGCTTGTTGGAGATGTTTCCACAATTATGCTTTAATTGAAATGTCAGTTCCTTCGTATTGGTCATTGATTTCCCTTTCTGTCTCCAGTTGGCACGATTAATGAGGCATCCCGTCAGTCGTTTCTGGCATTCAATTCTGCTAGCCTACGTTACTTGGCGCTTCTTTTTGTCGTAGCCACCTTTCCCTCTTGTTTTTTATTTAAACTAACCATTGTCCTTGTCATCATCGGTCTCGTATTTCCAAGCGTGCACGTTCCTTCTCCTTTTGGCACATTGTTCCTCTATTGGTACCATTTGATATCCTACTTCTTCTTTTTTTTTTTTTTTTTTACTATGTGGTGACTTTAAAGTTGCGGGTGGTCGAGTATCCTTTTACAGCTTCAATTGACTCCCATTGATCTTCCCTCTGAGTTTTGTGCCTCCTAAGTCCTTCAACTATACATCTTCCCCATCTGTGACAATTTTTACTTCGTATGGTCCTAACCAGTGCATTCTGAGTTTTCCCGGGTGTTGAAGGGATTTGTTGTCATACATCAACACTAAGTCTCATGCCTTGAAAGTTTTCCTTTTGATATGTCTGTCATGCCAAGCTTTGTCCCTTTCTTTCTGAACATGTTGGTGAAACCCTGCTAGGATCCTATCTTCCTCCATGATCATCAGTTGACTCAGCCTATCCTATACTGCACCTCATTCTGTCATGTTCGTAATCGCTGCTATGCGTAGACTGGGTACCAAAAATTCTAATGGCACCACTGCTTCTTGTCCATATACCAATCTGAATGGAGTGTGTCCTGTCAAATTCTTGCATGTGGTCTTATATTCCCACAATACTATTGGGATTTTTAGGTCCCAATCGTCCCTATTACCATTACAGATCTTCGTGAGTGCATTTTCCAGGATTTTGTTAAAGGATTCTACTGTTCCATTCACTTGTGGATGATATGGTGTACTCTTTTGATGATGGACTTCAAATTCCTCAAGCATCACCTTAATCATGTTGTTAATGAAGTGGCTACCTTGGTCGCTCATTAAAATCTTTGGGCAACCAAATTTAGTGATCACTTGCTCAAATAGAAAGTGTGTTGTTGTTTCTGCACTGCAATCTTTGACTGGTGCTACTTCCGCCCATCTTGTCAGGTATTTTTTGATGGTGATAATGTACCTTGCTCCTATCCTCTTGGCTGGTGGGTTAATTGGTACCACAAAATATATTTCTCATCTGTCGAATACCTACAAAGTTTCTTGTGGTCGCAAGGGAATCACGTCCCTTCTATTCGATTTACCAACTCTCTGACATACATCGCATTTCTGGCAATACTCTTTCGAGTCTCTTTGAATGGTCGGCCACCATAGTCCTACGCGCAATACCTTCTATGCGGTATCTTTTCCTGCGTAATGTCCTCCTGCTATGCCTTCATGGGCTTCCGCTAAAATCCTTGGGCTTTCATGTTCTAGCACATATCTTCTCAAGATGCTATTTGCGCCCATTTTGTATAAGTGTCTTGCAATCAACTAATAATCTACATCATGGACTACCAAGTTTTTCTTATGCATGGTGTTGTATTCTTGTGGCGCAGTCCCTGTACTTAAGTACTGGATGATGTCTACAAAGTATTCATCAGCGATTTGAACTGAAAATAATTGTGTGTCCAGAAATTTGTCCTCTAAATTTGTAGGTTCCTCTCCATTTGTGATCCTTGACAGGTGATCAGGTCCTGCATTCAGCTTCACTAGCTTCACTATGACTTCAAAGTCAAATTATTGAAATAGTAGTATCCATCGACAGATTCTCCCCCCCAACATTGGCTCATTGACCAGGTACTTAAGTGATAAATGATCTATGAACATCTTGAAATTTTTCCCTAGCAAGTAGTGTATGAACTTCTGAAGTGTGTATACCATAGCTAGGCCTTCCCTCTCTGTAGTGTTATAATTATGCTCTTATTCTGATAGTTTTCTGCTAGCAAATGCTATAGGATGATCCAAATCTCCTGCTCCTGGCTGTGCCAGAATAGCTCCAAGTAATATGGTTGATGCATCTACATGTACGTGGAATGTCTTCTCCCAGTCTAGGAATACTAGTGTTGGCGCGGTTACCATCTTTTCTTTCAGCGTATCCAGACCATGTTGACAATCATCATTCCACTAGAACTTTGTATCCGTCCTTAACAATTTCTCCATTGGCACAGTGATCTGCGTGTATCCTTTGATAAAAAAATTGTAGTATCCTTTGTGTCCCAATGTCGCTCTTAGTTGATGGACTATTTTTTGTGGTGGCAAGTTAATGATTACTGCAATTTTGGTAGGATCTACTAGTAAGACTTGCTTGCATACTATATAGCCCAATAGTATCCCAAACGGTGTTCCGAAAATGCACTTCTTGATGTTTAATGATATCTGGCACTGCCTGCATCTTTCTAATAGCAGTCACAAGACCTCTACATTGTCTTTCAATAGGCTATAGACTGTCCAATCATCCAAGTATACCTCTAGAAACTTGTGGATAAATTCTTTGAACGCAACTATGACTACTCTGGAAAATATTGTTGGTGCATTCTTCAGTCCAAACAACATGATTGTGTACTGGTAGGATACCCATTCTGTCGTAAACGTGGTCTTGTATCTATCTTCCGGTGCTATCTTGATCTGATGGTATCCTGAAAATCCTTCGGTGAATGAATAAACTTCGTGTCCTCCCACGTTCTCCAATAATTCATCCATGAAGGGTGTAGGGAATGGGTCATGTAGGCACACATTGTTCAAATTCCTTGAGCCGATGCATATTATTATCCCACCTTATTTTTTCTCCTGAACTACCATTAGGCTTATCCATTCATATTCTTCTATTGGTTGTATGATTCCGGCTTCGAGCATCCTATCGATCTCAGCTTTGACTTTTTACTTATATATCGGATTTAGTCTGTATGGTCGTTGTCTTATCGGTCTTACCTCAGCTCTAAGTGGTATCTTCATTTCACCTAGCTCTCCTGATATGCCCTTCATTTTTGTGAACGTTGTGCGGAACATGTTGTTGTACTCGGGCAATAACTTTGTTAAGATTTCCACTGTCTTCTCATCCCAGTTGTCTCCAATGCTTGCCATTTTGGGATTCTCACCTGTCCCAATGTTGATTGTATTCACCTTGATCGACACAACAATTACTTCTGATTCTAGAGGTGGACCTTCCACTTCTCTTTCTCCTTTTGCTTCCTCAATCTGAATATCGCATGGATCGTCTTCATCTGGTACTTCTTCCTGCACATGGTAGCATGAAAACAATTCTTTCACTGTATGTTTGTTCCGTTGTTGTTCTTTTGTTATGAGTTCGACTTCTGGTTCCTTAATAAATATCACCCCTCTTATCTGCTTAAGTGTTGCATCTATGTTGGGGTTCTCATGCTCGAATGAGAAAGTGAGTGTAAAGTTCTATTGCAATATTGTCCATCTCATAGTTCCTATGTGCAGTTCCTGGTCCGTATACCAATTTGTTGGTATCCCCTCTAATGTGTGTACGGAGTGATGAGGCCATTCCTCCGGGGGTGTCTTTTTCCACAGTGCTCTGCACTTTTCCAAATGCTTCGTTGGTGCCCCTTGTCCATCGTATGTTTGTTGTTGGTTGCTTCTATGTTTTGCACCAAACCTTATGCGTAGTAACTTCTTACATTGGTACTAATCCTTGATTGTTTCTTTGTGTGTGCCCCACCATCTTGCAGTTGTGGCCTTGAGTACTATATCGAGTGCTAAGAGTCTCTGATTTTCTAGCACTTCATCTTCGTAATGTGTCAAGAATGCTTCTATATCGTTTACCCCATCGAAACTGGGTGGTTCCCTTATCTCCGTACCTACCCACCTTATTGTGTGGTTTATTCTTGTGCATATTCTTGTGGAAACTTCGTGTAGCCTCTGTTTCCAGTTCTCTAAACTTGTATCTGAGTCTAATGCACATGAAGTAATGCTCTGCCAACTAAGTAGCCCATCTGTAGTTGGGTTTACGTAATCCTCATCTCGCGCAGTTTTTCTATACAACTGGATGATTTCCTCCAAGTCCAAGAAAGTAGGCTCTACAAACCTCTCCCATTTTGATGGGACTAATGGTGCAATGACCCTGTATTCTCCTGACTCAAATGTCATTTTTCATGTCTTTAAGTTGATTATCGCCTGGTTATCAAACGCCCAATCCAAACAGAGCAATGTTGTATATGGTGTTGTGTCGTCCACTATCTCTATTACTTCGAAGTCTGCTTTAGTGCACACTCCATCCAGGTCTAATGTCACTCATTTTTGTCTCCCAATTGGTAGGACTCTGTGTTGGTTTGCTAGTTTCAATTGAATGAGTGAATATCCTAATGTGGGCTCTCCCATACATTGCCATGTCTTTTTGGGTAATACATTGACTTCAGATCGTAGATCCAGAATGATATCTCCCATGTTGAAATATCTGATGTTGGAACTCAACCTGAACTCCCTACTGGTTCTTCTCCTCGTATGTAGGTTATTGACTATTTTTTGTTCTAGTTTTCCTTCTGTCTCTATGCTACATCTTTCTGACATACTTTGCAATATTTTGACAGAGGACGGATCATTCAATAGTTTTACACATGATTGCAAAAAGATTTTGATTGTAATTACTTGTCCCAGGGGATGCATTTCTTTGGTATGATCCAACGATGGAGGCATCTTGTACTCTGGTACTTCCTTGTTCTACTATGCAGTTGAGGTCGACACGGTGTCTGGCTTCAGAAATTGTTGTTTGGATTCCTTAAATGTTTCCTTCTCGTTCTGCGCATCGAATTGTTTCCTTGGCTCGACATTCTTCTTTACCCATTGGAGTTGTGTTGTCTCTTGTCGGACTGTGTCATTTCCTGATTTAGCTCCTCCATGCGTAACTATGTTGATGTTTCGTCCTTCATCCCTTGCTTCTGTTGAAATCCATTGAACATTATGATTGTTCCGATTCCTCTTTTCCTGGATCTTCCCTAATAACGTAGGACATTCTTTTGTGTCATGATCCGATCTGCGATAGTACATACAAGTCGTTGGTGGAAGTGGACATTCTCTTACATAGTGTCGTGGTTGTTGACAATTGTGACATACCACTGGTCCTCTACCTCTTCCAAATCCTCCTCTTGCTCATTCTATGCCTTTGTAGCCAGCTCGATCTCCTCGCGACGCATTACACTGAGGTGCCTCATTTTATTTCTCGGTATTATATTGAGGTTTCGTTGTATTGTACTGTGGTTGTGCGGTATTATATGGTTGTTGTGCAATATTATATTGCAACTGCGTAGTGTTGTATGGGGTTGGTGCCTAGTTAAAATGAGGTGTGGCTTGCTCGGTCATCATTTCTTCCTGCACCCTATATTGGGAAGTGATATGGACCATGGCCCGATTTCTTACATATTTCGCACGATAGTCCTCCTATTGATAATGGATTTGGCATGTCTACTTCCATATACTACGTGAATGTTGGACATTCGTTCTTATGGTGTCCTTCCGTCCTACATGTGGTACACCAAACGACTTCTCGTTTGTCCTTGCTTTTCTTCTGGTTTAGCTAGAATGTTAAGTTCTTCAAATCCTCCTTTAGCTCTTCGATGGTTGGATTCATCTTCTAATATTGGTTCTCTTCCAGTTGCAGGGCTTCTTGTAGAGCCTCTGCCTGTGTCTGAAACTTTTGTTGTCACAGTGGATATTTTAAGTGTGGTAATAGTGAATTGACAAACAGGTGCTTGTGTTGCATATTTGTCATGAGATATTTCATTTTTCCTTTCAATCGCTTGAATCTCTGGTCAATATCCCATACAGATTCTCCTAGTTTCTATCTAATTTCTATCATCTCATTCATGTGCTGGTCCTCTGAACTTAGCTTCTAAAACTCATTTATTAACAATTTATTGATATCCACAATTGTTCTAGTTGTCCTTGGTGGATTGTTTGTAGCTAGACTCATATACCAATCTAGTGCGTGATCCCTTAGTGTAATATCTAGCTGTGCAAGTTTATTGTATTCTTCTGTGATATTTTTTTCTTCCCAGATCTTCTCACAGATAAATAGGTGCTTTTCTGGGTCCTCCGATGCTTCTCCTTTGAATTCTGGTAACCTAATGAAGGGATCATGTCCTTCCATCCTGAATGTTGAACTACTACCTCCGCGTGGTGTAGATACTTGACTAATGCTTCCTGAACTGGCTCCTCCAGTTGTTGTTCCTTGTGTATATGTACTGCATGTTGTCTTCCTTCTCCCAAAATTTGGTTGTCTAAATGGTGGTGTTCTTTTTGGTGTGTTATTCGTACATGGGTTGATGGGTTCCACACTGGCATTAATATGGATAGGATTGTTGCCTTTTGTTCCCTCTCTTGGACCTCTCGTCTTCCTCTCATATGTTGCACGGAGGATTTCCTCAATCTGATCCACAGCCCGAAGATCCTCTACCTCCTCTTCATCACTTGACAAGCCCTCCCTTGCGACTACGACTCTCTTCTTTTTATTCACCTTGTATTGGTAGGGTACTCCACTGCGCATCTTTCCAGCTGTCAAAATGATCCACTTGATCTGGTCGCCATCCATCACGATTGGGTCCAAGGCTTCCTCCTTCTTTCCTTTATCCAGTTCTCCTTCCATTTCTCCTTTTTCTGTCAGTGCTTCCCCCCTTCCCCCATGCATGCAGGGAAGTTTTAGTTGTCTGACTCCATTGTCATTATAGGTCCTTGTTATAGAGAAGTATCTTAATGTAAGTATACAATGATCTAATATACCTTCCTCGAGGCCCTTGTAGAAAGTATTTCTTTGTTGCGTTGTATGACTTTGCGGTATCTACTACAAATTATGTTATAAAGCTTGCTACAATACTGTCAAGCCAAAAATCTACCGCGCGGGTGAATGTTTTATTCACCTGTTGTAACTGCTCAATCTGAACTGAGGTCTACTCTAACTGTCAGATCTGGTTTGTTGCATGGTTATCCTTCAACCTCAATATCCACTCCTGCAATAAATATGGAAAATAACAGAAAAATACTTCATGTAGATCAACAAACACATATTTCTCAAGATATTTGTGCGGTGCTACTCTAGGGTTTTTGTTATATTTTTGTGCAAACTCTATCTCCTTTGTCTTCAACGAGATTTCGATCTCTACTTTTTTGGGATTCCACGGTCTCAACATCCCCTTCTAGTGGCACATTATTATCACCTTCTTGTCATCTGATTTGGTATTCTTTGGGCCCGCCTTCCGTAGATCTTACCCTCTTTTAACAGAGCTTTAACAGATGCCATATTCTCAGTCCTATATTGTTCCAACTGAAAACGAAACCATTTGTTGGTTAAGATTTATCTGCGTTATACCTTTAACATGATTGACCCAGGTTCAATTCCATTGGGATTCCAACAAAGTCTCTAAAACTATCAGCTCTTCTGGTAAACCAGAAAGCAACGCATCGCACAGAGTGCACTGCGCTCACCCAAGATAGTCTTAATGGGTGACTGCAATACTCAAGTGTTTGCAGTCCAAGATTGAGTGGATATCTAAGAAGTGTACATTGAGGGTTCTATTTAACTTACTAAAGCAATATATTGTCATTCCCAATTAGGCATGCAATGTAATCAACTCATTATCTCACTCATTCATCATGCTAACATCTACTCATAAACAGTAAAAGAGACACAAGAATTCAATCCCATAACACAGGTTTTACCATGGTTTACCCCCTCCTGAGCTACGTCCACAAATATATGGCTCTCAAGCTCTTCTATTATGGTAGTTCCAAAACTACAACGCTGCACGCTTTACAACTCATGCTCAGACGGGTCGAGATCTATTATGAGGCTGACTATATCACACCTGGCTCCTCATCCTATGATCTAACCCTCGATATCTACCCTCCCGACTCCCCTACAGCTCAACAACTTACAAAAAGGTATCAGATTACATTAGTGTTTCTCTAAAAACCAAGTTCCCAAAAAGTCTCTCTATCTCCGCTCTATCGACTCTCTAAAATCATCCCTAAGCATCTCTATATATACATTTCTGGCTCATTAGCTATTACAATGTTATTACAAAAACCCTAACCCTAACATCGTTAGGTATTCCATGCATGTGCGTGTGCTTCTCTTTCTTCCAGCTGTCGCTTTCCTCGTGCATGTCTTTCTTCCCAAAATAGCCTTTCTTTCCGCTTTGGCTTGCTTCCAACTGCCGAAGATGCATGGAATTCATCTATCGAAGATGCATGGAACTCATCTGTTATGATGCGTGGCACTAATCTGTCACAACACATGGCACTCATTTTTCATGACACGTGGCACTTATTTCAGGCATTTTGGTTATGATACCTGCTCATTTTTAGGTGACACATGTCACTCTCTTTTTGTGAGACGTCAGTGATTGTGACGTCACGTGGACACGTCAAATCTAGGCGATTGCCACTTCAGGGAATTTCAATTCAAAACAAACACATTTCTTCAAACCTCTGAAGTGTTGGAGCCCCGAACTGCCATGTCACTCCGCAACATTGTCACTCCAGGAGATTCTCAAACTCTGCATTCAAAATCTCCCGAACCCCAAAGAGTCGGAGTCCTAAAGTCCCGAAATTTTTAAGGGTAAGATAACCCAGGTTAATTATCATAAGCTGCAGTTAATGATTATGGGATTTTGGTCCTTCGGGAGATATGTATACTCTGCACTCCTCCAAGGCTTTCGAACGTCGAATTTCTAAAGTGGCTTATCCTCCTTGATTGCAT
>SNQJ01S0010944.1:45531-56098 GCA_010110895.2 Picea sitchensis
GTGATTAATTGTGCAAAATAAGTTATAAAATTAAGCAATAAAAATATGATTTAAGGGATTTTCGTATAGGCGTATGCTATATGTTCTATGAAATGGCTTCCCGACACCGGGAGATGGGACTTCTCCGACGCCGGGAGGCCATCCCGTGGAACCCGTCGTCGTTCCCGAAGTCGTCCTCATTCCCATCGTTCCACGCCTTCCCGTTCATCGTGACAGGCCATTGTTCTTCGACTTCTCGTCGTCACGCCACGGTCCTCATCGTAGCCACTGGACGTCCCATCCATGCATTCAATGCATGGTGGCTTCGTGTTTGAACCTCCCGCGCATTGCCTTTCCTCCCCTGTGCTAAACTACGATCGGGACATGCTCTGCTCCTGCCATATACAAATTCAAGCTGCTAAGGACGGAGACAACCTGTTGAGGACAGAGACAAACTGCGTGCCCATAACCAAAACAGGTACCACTCAGCCTCCCAAAACACACTTACACACTTACTGTATTTTGTATTAACAGTGCATTGTTGATGGAATAAATTCCACATGCTAATTGCCTCCTCCATTCATGTTCATCTTGTTCAGGAGCGACACCTGGGCATTTGATTTTTTAAATCTTTTCCTTCAGAAAAAAGTACAGAGAAGAAAATTCTCTCAAGACAACAATTAAAAATTAACAATCTGTTCATGATCTGTTCTTCTATATTTTGTACCCATTCATTACCTTGGAAATATATTACAATCTGGGCATTTGATTTTTTAAATCGTTTCCTTCAGAAAACAATACAAAGCACTTGTTCATCTTGTTTGGGAGTGCCACCTGGGCATTGCATGTGTTGTAGTCTTTAAAGCTCAGTTTTTTATATTTGGAAATGCCAAAGGGTTATTTGTGTTGTTGTGCATATAATAACGTTTTTTTGCAGTGTGCATTGTTTAAGAAATTTGTTTTTTTATGTCTGTAATTGTCTCTTTCTGTGTTTTGTCATGGATTTGCTTTTACATTTTGTCCATTATGTTATTGAATTGAATACACCATTGTACAACAATGTACACATTTTATAGATATGTCTTTTGTTGTGCATAGATGGGTTTCAATAGCATAAAATTGACACATTGCAAAACATAAAATCTCATTGAAATCCCAAGAAAGTCACAGGTCTTATTGAAATTCCAATATAATTTTATGACATTTGGATTTATATCAACTATAATTCCCGATACTTTGTGTAGTAGTGTCATATGTAATTTCCATCTTAGATGGAACCCCATTTTCCCCATGTTGTGCCAAATTGGTTCACCTCTTTGTTCTTGTATTTGGCCCAGTCTTGAATCTTTATGGTGCATTTACAGGTTACCCTTGTTTTCCCAAAATCTTAAATCATTTGAATTATATTAAGAAGATTTTTTTTTTAATTATCTGGATAGCATTTGTGCAAGTCCAGAGACAATTTAAGATTTCAATAATTTTGGATTGGATTATCGATTGGGTTGCACTTGCTTCTAGAAGGTATTGTGGAGTCAACTATTATTCCAAGAGACCAAATAAGTTTAAGGCCCCATTTCCAGTAGTAGGACTCACAATAAAGTTGATTATACAGGGCATGAAAATAACAGAGTTCAGAAGTCTGCAATTTAGAATTGTTCCTTTTCTATATCAAATGGAAATCGCATTCTTATTATATATCTCAAACCTATTGATTGGTTTGGTTTTAGCACCAACATACATTAGAAGTGACATGATGGCGCAAAAAAATATGTAGCTAACTTTCTGTTTTCTTGGGAAGTCCCACATCAGGTCTTGTTGTCGACACTGTTTTCCAATGTCTTGTTTTCGACACTGAAATGTCTTGTTGTCGACACTGAAATGTCTTGTTGTCGACATTGTTTTCCAATGCACTGAGATTATGATTTCCAATAGTGAAATAAGATTCAGTGACATTATTTGGCAGTTTGTAAAGGAATTTTAAATTCCGGCTGTGAAATGGATCCCATATTTGTGTTTTTGATTCCATTAATTTAGCTGTGCACTCTGATATGCAACCTGTAGCCACACCAAATGGTATCAGAGCAGTAAGAACCTGTAGTGAGTATAACTCCATCCATGGAGATTGCTGGGTAGAGTTGTCCAAGGAAAGAGACAGCCCCAACACATGGACTGGATATATGTTGCTGAAATTGTAAGGAGGTGTTGAGAAATTTTCAAAGTGAGTTGCTGGAAAAAAAGAAAAAATATGGCACAAAAAGGAAAAGTGTGTGTAAGAAGAGGTAGAGACAGACTTCAAAGGAATGATGGTAACATAGTAGAAAAGATGAGAAATATGTGGATATGGTTGAAAGCCCTAACGTCGACCCAACAAGCAGGAAAGTCGAAATTTTTGGATGCTAAGAGTAATGGAGAAAAGGAACCAAAAGTTCCTAGAGAGAGTTCAAAAAAATAAAACCTAGAAGAATGGGAGATGAAAGAAGCCTTGATAATATTGGAAGGAAGGTGGCAGTGAGATACTCCTATGTATTTTGGGAGTTCGACTGTAGATGAGTTGATGGACTATATTGGGGGTATGCGGAAATACTTTGACATCAATCGGGTTCAGGACTTCAAACGAGTGAAGTTCGCATGCACAAGATTGAGAGGATATGCATTAAAATGGTGGGAAGATCCACAACTAAATAAAAAAAGAAGAAAAAAGGAAAAGATCAAGACGTGGGACAAGATGGTTGCCAAATTGCAAATTAATTATATGACCTTAGATTACTTTCTAAATATGCTTAGAAGGTTGTAAAGATTTTTAAAAAAGAGTCTTTGTAGAAGTATGTTGCAAATTTCAAAGCATAGCAATTGGCGTTGGCCTTGGGAAGGATAGTGAAGAAAGGGTTGTTAGATTTGTAAATGGCCTTACTTTGTCCATTAGAAAGGAAATTTTTATGGTGGAGATGCACTCCATAAATGAAGATTATAGTTTAGCCTTTAACACAAAGAGGAAGTTGTTAAGAGGGTAGAAAAATGTGAAAGGAGGGGTTGAAAGTGATGAGAAACCATGTAAAATATCGAGGATGAGAACACAAAACAGGAAATATAATCAACAAAAGAAGATCCCCAAGATGGTGTGGAGAGTAAGAATATGAACAAGATATTGTGATTGATTGTGTGCCAATTGAGATAGAGAAGTGTGTGATTGAGTGCATGCCAGAGGAAGCGGAAAATGAGCTTACAACAGAAAATATGCAAGTAGATTTGCATAAAAATAAAGAGGAAGTGCAAAAGGGAACTTTTGGTTCCTGTAAAATATTTTGTGTTGATTTGTGTGCAGGTATGGAAGGCAAATATAATGAGAACGTTGTTGAGTGTGACCATGAAGTAGTTGAAGTATGTCCTTGAAAAGGATGAGATGATGCCTACATGATTTTATGTTTGGATTGAAGCTTATAAACAATGTGAAGGCTATCATTTTTTAGGATGACAACCGAGGATTTTATCCTTGCATAATAATCAATTGTATTCAAGGAATTATCGTGATACCTGAAGATGAGGATGCAGAAGAACACCACAGTTTAGTACGACAATGGGTAGTTAATGATGAATTTAGGACATGTATGTATGTTTATGAAAACATGGAGGAAAATGTTCCAAATAAAGAAAGAAGGGCCCTGTGATGAAGTGTTAGGGGTGACTAGCCTACTGGTACCTTTTGTCCCTTATCTCATAAACCATGGGGTCTCAACCAATGATATGATGGAAAAATGCTTCCATCAAACTACTCATCATGACAAAGACTACGATACTGAGCTACCCATCCAAAAAAGAAGTTTTGTAAGAAACACATTGTATTGGAATCAACTCAAAGTTGTTCATTCCCTGAAGGAAAGTGATCACTAAACTGCAGTTTGTGGAAATAATGTTGCCACTGAACTACTCATTTGCTAGAAAACACTATCACTACCTTGCTCATCTAGTTTAGGAGGTATGGAAGACATATCCCATGCTATACTGCACAATTACTAGAAGAAAAATCTTCCCAGAGATATCTATAATAATTGGGTTATTTTGTGTATTGGTTAATGAGACTAGCCTTCCCAGAGATATCTATAGTATTAACATATTTTTCAGTTCCAGTTCTTGATTTCTTTTCTCCGACCTTTTGCATGTTATGCTTGCTTATATAAGTGTGAAATAGGTGGTGTTCGCATTGAGAAGTATGCCTTATGTTGGATGTGGCTTAGGTAGAAAATTTCTTTGGAAACAGAGCCTATTATTTTCATAAGTTATAATTGAAGCAAGGGGAATCCACAGAGAAGCCTTAAACTAAAATGAATTCTTTGTTGGTGCTCATCCATAATCTAGTGCGATAAAAATAAGTTATCCCATTGCCTTCATGCCAAAGTTTCATAAAATTTTCTTTGTTAAATTGTTGTTTTCCTACAGAAGTCATAAAATTTCCCGATCTCTTAAGTTATGTTATTGAACTTGAAGTTTGCATAAGTTTTTCTCCTATTTTTATCCTTGTATTCACCAAATTCAGTTTGTTGGTTTCATTTCAACTACCTTCTCACTAAGTTTCATTATAGGTTTTGTTGCCTTTGTGTTGTTCTGGTGAGCTTGCGCAGGTGAGCTTGTTGAGATGAATTCTTATACTACATTTTAAAGAAATAGTCACTTGTTTTGTTGTTGTAGTATATTTTCATTTATTTTGAGTATTGTAGCTTATTCAATGTTATGACTTTATTTCTAAATGCCTATTTTCTGATCAAAATTTGTTGTTTGCCTCTTCTACAACTCCTTCGAATCATAAATAATGGTGCAGAAGTGGGCATTGTCCATTGAAGTGTCTTGTTATCCAAACCTTGGTCAAGCAGTTATTACATATGTCCTTCAAAATAAAGCACTAAATCATGTCCTGCAAAGTCAGAGAAAATTGTATGGGAGGACTACGAATAATGAAGCATACTATATTGCCCTTGTTGAAGGGATGAAAACAACGAAAAAACATGGTTCCAATGATATTGTTTTCTTCACCAACTCAGAACTAATATGCAACCAAATGAAATGAATTTATCAAGTTCGAAAAGACAATCTAAAACTTCTTCATAGAAAAGCAAGAATTTGTGTTGTTCAATTCCACTCTTTTACAATAAGTTACCATGCAAATATTAAGAGGATGTCCAATGATCTAGTATCTGGAGCAGTGTCAAGTATAGGTGGGGGTGTCAAAAATGACTTGGTATCGAAATCTACTCCAACAAAAGTCATTCATGAACATCGATATAGATTCCCAATGTGTGGATTTTTTCTTGTTATGAGTGTTATTGTGTCTTTCATGGCATGGTTGGTTCACTAATGGAGAATGGAGAATTTTACCAGTACTTATTCTTGAGAATATATCTAAACGAACTCAACTTCAATATATTCACATGCGCTTGAGTACATCTCTATTTTTAAAAATTATTATTTATTTATTCAGGAAAGTAATGTATGAGTTTTAATTTTTTCTGCTTCTTATGATATTTAGGGTAGTTATAAGACAACTTCACCTTTTATTAAGATAATTATTCATAATCTATGAGTGAATTTACTTGGTTTGGTTTGCTCACTTCTTACATAATCATTACAAGGGCTGAGGCTATCTCATGGAAGGGGTGATGATCTGTAAGGAAAATGATGATACTATGATGACTCCTGCCACTTAATATGATATCCACAGGCTTTGACCTTAAGTACCACTATTTGTTGTGTAGTCATACCAGCGTGTCAACCACTCTAAAAGGGTCTTATTCATTATCAACAACCTATGTACATCCTGCTTAAATACACTCCAGCCAACAATTAACTGCAACAAATGTTTGCAACTTCTTCTCTTTACATTCAGAGAGACCACACAAACCTTATATAGAAACGATACTGCATGTTTAGAAGTCTTGCAATTATGCTGGAAAAATATCAAATTAAGGTTGCAATTTTGGTTGAAAAGTATAGGTTTTTGAAGTATTGTGCAGAGATCAATGTTTTTGAATTAGTTTCATGACATGTCCTTTGAGTAAATAGTGAAGTAAGGTGTGATCCATGTTGAATGTTCTTTGTGAAGTTTCTATGTGTCTGTTGTGAATAATCCCACATGTATAACAATTTTGAGACAAAGGTGGTTAATGAGGCAATATTGTAACAAAAAATTTGCTAATATAGATGCTTCTGTGGGTTGCAAGTCCTTGAGTTGATGTGATTGTCTATTATTATTTCTTTGGCACTCTGTATAAATGCACTTTAATGATTCCTTGAGTGTTCTATTTAATATTAATGTGGAACTCTGTATTGGTCCAGCCTAAATTTGATTGTGGAATTTCCCATTTTGATCCATTCTAAATTTGATTGCGGTCATTGTCGTCGAGTATCTTTTCTAATGAAATACCTTGCAAGCAAACTAGGGTTGTTTCTAGCATGTCAAGATGATGATTATACCCTCGTGGGAGTATTTGTATGGAAAAAGATGATGATTCTTCTCTCATCCTACACATACTTGACATATACTTAGTCAACAAAGTGATAATACAATAACAATTGATATGTAAAAGAGTTGAAATTGTATCACATGTCAAACCTAGCAAATCACCAATTGGAGAGTTATCATCTAACGGACCATGTTCCAAGGGAGGAAGATCACCATAAGAAGCTCTGATATCTATAATATAACAATGCAATATTCGTTAGAATCTTTATTGGATTATAAAATAATACATACTTGAAACATAGATTACATCAATTGGGAGTCCCACCAAATGTACTTGTAATCTTAAGAAAACGGGAATGACATTGCATCCATCTACATCCTTGGATTGAAGCCACAATAGTGGATTGTTGCACCCCTACAAACATCCATCTATTGATCCATTAAAAAAATGGTGATCTGTCTATATATACCAATCTTAACATATTGATATCACCACTCTACAAAACTCACCCGAGATAATAGAGGATGCATTGTTGGTGTGAGGATGAACCTTCTTGTTGAGGTGTGGAAAATGAAATGGTTCATATTCAAATGCAGAATCAATTTCCAATATGCCACTTCTGTTGCTTCTTTTGTTTTTATTTTTAGGGAAAAGGAAGCTCTTCTTCCTCTTCAAAGATGTCTCCAAAACGC
Organism: Picea sitchensis; assembly: GCA_010110895.2. NCBI lineage: Eukaryota > Viridiplantae > Streptophyta > Pinopsida > Pinales > Pinaceae > Picea > Picea sitchensis. The sequence goes on from SNQJ01S0010944.1 coordinate 52,655, forward strand.
CCAACCCAAGAGTGAAATCATAATCCATAATGTCAATATTGTTGGCATCATCCAACATTTTTTTTACCAAACCAATAAATTGTTGGGTCTTGCTCAAAGTGGTAGGAGGAATGTTTCGAATCAACTCTAAGTATTCAAACAACTCCTCTCCAGCCAACTGAAGTCCCTCGACATCTTGACCAACATTTTCTCTAGCCATAATAGTTGTGCTAACATCTAGATCAAGGCTTGGTGCCTCTATACTTATATCAAGAGGCAAATTGAATGAATTGGGTGTTGCATCCTGGTCCAATAAAGGGTTTGAATCCTCTAAACAAGAATACAATCAATCAACCTTTATGGTGTGCTTAAAAATGTTTCCGCGAATAGACCATGGGAAATCACAAGCTATAAAATTGGTACAATACCAGGTGAAAAGATATTGCTTATCGAGCTTAGTTTTATTTCTAACCCAGTAAGCATGAGATATACTCTCATGAGGTTCACAATCACTATCTGTAATTCTTCTAGTGTTTCTATTGATGATTCAAGTTGCTTCTCTTTCTTGTAGTTGTTCAAATACCCTTCTTTTTCAAAATTTCCTTGAACTGGTAACAAGTTTCAACATTTGTCAAGAGGACATAGAACAACCAATCCATCCTACGAGCACATTTCTTTCTTCGATTGGATATAAATTTTGTCTTCAACTAACTATGGTATGACTCAACAACATTGTTTGTTTCCTGATTTGCATGGGGAAAATCTCGACAGCCTTTGACCCACATCCCTAAATATGAAAAAATGAGTCTGTGGATATATCTCATGTTTATGAAACACAAAAATGGAAACTTGAGAACGAGTATGTGAACTTACTAATATTATCACCGGCAACCCAATTCTTCTGGAAATAGTCGAAAAATTTCTGTTCATTTGTGAATTTGATGAAAAAATGATCGATTTCATTTCCCACTTCATCTTTGGAACAATTCTTCATGATATAACCTAGCTCATTGAACATCTCTTTTTATTTTTCTGGACTACTAGCCAAATGCTTCACGTTTTTTAGCCTTTCCCTCCGTACATGCTAAACACACAAGATCACTTCGCTCCTTGTGATCCTCTACCACATTCAATTCATTTTAGGTGAGACAATTTTCGAATAAATAAAAGTTTCAATGTAAAATAAAAAAATTGAAGTTACCTCAAAGCGACGATTTCAGCCAACGCATCATAAACCATGAAGGAATTCAATTTCCAATCAGGACGTATTTGGTAACACCTATGCATGAGGTGCTCCAACCATAGTGAAATATCCTCTGATGTGTTTCGTGATGCCACCACCCATGCTATTGGCACCCCACTTTGTTGTTCATTGAAATCCACGAGTGTGTACAAATGATACTGCCATATTAAAAAAAACATATGTAGTCCAATTTAGGTCACCAATAATATTGAACTAGACAACTCAAATGATTATACTAAATCAATCATTGAAAACAAACTCACCCCATATTTATTCGTATTGAATGTTGAATCCATGGATATTATGCTATTATGTGATAACCTGACCATGGTATCCAACATATATTTTGTTTGGATTCCAACTATGAAAGAGACATCTCCACCATTGGGCTTTTAGTAAAAGAAAAAATCATTCTTATCTTTTTTATACCAACGGTTCACACTATTTTCATACTTTTTGTTCAACTAGTAGTTCCTCTTCATCAAACGATTGTAGATATTCACAACATATTTTCTGCATAAGAAAAAATCCTTATCTCGATCTATCACATACATGTCAACATATTTATTTATGTGCATTTTACACACTGTGTCAATAGGCACTTCCAAAAGAAAATAAATTTCCACGTAAGAAACCATGTCCCTTGAAAGCCTTGGCTTATGCTTGAACCTAGACTCACCTGAAGTGTCATGTTCACCATGACAGGGCCATCCATTCTCATCTTCATGCTCATACATGTTATATGTCAAAATTTCTATATCAGGGCTTTGAACCATAACCTTTACAATAAAATGGCAATGACAACCCCTCTTTTGCACAAATGATTGTGTTGTATCTTTTCTTTTATTGTCCTGTGGGCCATATGAGCAAGCATAACTGCATAAGAAATTGTGAAATGTTAACACGTATGAGAAACGATAAATTGCTATTGTTACCAACAACTAATCAAGAAACTTTTAAAATACTTACAACTCATATATCAAGGTAGCACTAGCCCTTGAGCTTGGTTTTTTTTTTGTTGGCGAATGGAAGTGCATGGAGCTATTGGATTATTTTCTTCTCCTCTAATAAAGTTAGGAACTCTACATAAAGGGATTCTTGCAACTCGATTAATGCTCAATTTTTTTCCATATACTTCAGACCATACCAAATCTTTATTATAAAAGATGATCTTGTCTTTTGGGTCTTGCACCTCAAGGTCCATGATAGTCTTCCATTTAATTACCATTTTGTATCAATGCCTACAAACAATGTGCAAACATATTAGAAAAAATGTATATATGTTCACAAGATTTGCATTTTAAGCCTTCTCTTACAGTTAGAAATGACAATATTATAAAAAACTCGATTTATTACCATCAACATACACTCTTCTATATCGAACTAGGGTGCAATTCATTACTTCTAATGTATTTAACTCCTACATATAGGTGGCAGTGATAGCTTGTAATAATCAGGTTCTGTATAGATTATGAAATTTGTCACTTATTTAGGAGTAACCTACTACTGTAAAACAACTCCATTTTACCAAGAAAGTAGTTGAACTCTTGATCACTTTGTAGAATGCAAGTAAATCATCCCACAAAACATTAAATTGCAATATTGACATGCAAATATTCAAATATGTTGAACAAATGCTTAGGAAAATGAAAAAATATATATATTATGGTAATTTTTTCTTTACTTAATTCACCAAAGGATGGTGGCCCGAGAAAACAATTTTTTTTTTCCTAGTGGAGTTGTTGGGAAAAGCTCTTCAAACAGGCTTGTGACCTCCAAATTTGTTAGAGAAATGAATCTTGAAAATTGTTGTGCTAAGTGGACCTTTTGCCCCTTGTAAGAGATGCTTCAAATGCATTCGTTTAGATAATGAAATATCCTTGCAGTAAGATCATTGTAGGTTTTGGATATGAAGCCAGTGATGAAATTAAAAGCATTATTCATTTCTACTAGCTGTGTAAGGGTAATCAAATTTCATATATTTGAGTCATATGATGAAAATAAAAAACAATTACTCCATTCGAGTTATGTTATCAACCAGATGGATGCTTGTCTTGTTCTAGGAAGTGTGAATTATACAATGTTGGAAGATTGGTTGTTGTCATTGATGTCAACCCTAGTCATGGGTTTTGGACCGCAAGATTGATGAAGGTATTTGGACATGAAGGAAAATGCACATGCAGATACAACATCCATGGATGGATAGTATACATCATGATGTT
>SNQJ01S0010944.1:77714-90258 GCA_010110895.2 Picea sitchensis
AAGGAAGAAGACATGAAAACTCAAGGGGGATATTACAGAGAAACTGCACCACCTAGAAGATTCATAAGTCAATATCAACAACAACCAACTACAGAAATACCTCAAGAAGAAGAAGGATTCATAAGAGAGGCACCATTTAGAATATCTTCCACTCTTAGGTATCAAACCATTTTTCTTGGTTCATGTTATTCATGTTATAATTTTATGCACAAAGTTGTAAGTTTTAGAGCCAATACCAGGACTAGAAGCAACGGTGAGGGATATATAGGAAATAATTATCAAGGAAGATCTCATGAAGCACAAAGTAGAAGCTACAATATATTTGGATCATTAAGTGATGAGGTAGAATTTTACAAGTGCAACAACTATGGACATATACCTAGAGATTGTAGAATCATTGTTCCTCTAAGGGAACCAAAGAATAATATCAACAGTCATAAACAGGAACCGCAAAGGATATGGATAATAAAGCATGATCAATTCAACATGGAAGAATGCAATATTTCTTTGCAAGCTCGACACAAGAAACGTGGATGGGATGTTGACAATGGATGCTCCAAGCATATGACCGGTGATAAAGATAGGTTTATGAAATTGATGAAGGAAAGAGATGGATCAATTTCATTTGGAAATGACAACTCAACTAGGATTATTGGAAATAGTATAGTTAATCTAGAAGGTAAGGATGCCATGGCAGAAAATGTTTTTCTGGTCGAAGACATGAAACACATTTTTTTAAGTGTAATTCAAATGTGTGATCAAGGACATAAAATTGTGTTTGATTCAAATAAGTGTGGGACAAGGAAAGAAGAATCAGGCAAGTTGGTAGCTATAGCCATAATAACTCCAAGCACCATATATGTTCTAAATGAAATAGGAAAGGAAAGATGTTGTTTAGGAAAGGATGATGAAAGTTGTATCTGTAACAAAAGAATGGGTCACATAAATTTTGATAATATTTTCAAAGTCAACAAAAAGGAAGCAGTAAGATAAATTCTTGAGATCTCTAAGCCAACAAACATTCTATGCAAGATCTGTCTACAGGGAAAACAAACCAAGATAAGGTTCGAGTCAAAGGAGTACTCCACAACAAAGTTGCTTGAAATTGTGCATATTGATCTAGTTGGAACGACTAGAACAAAATGATTGAGAGGTGAACAATAATTTATGCTACTGGTTGATGATTATACAAGAACAAATGCAATCTATTTTCTCAGGAAGAAGTTAGAAGCATTTGAAAACTTCAAGATATACAACGAAATGGTTGAAATTGAAACAAATTTGCAAATCAAGTGTTTAAGATCAGATAACAGAGGATAATTTACATAAAAGGAGTTTATGGACTTATATAATGAGCATGACATGAAAAGGAAATTTGCGACATCCAGGACACCTCAACAAAATTGAGTTGTCGAAAGGAATAAAAAGACAGCACAGGAAATGGCCAGAACCATGCTGATGGATTCAAAATTAACAGATGTCTTTTAGGTTCAAGAAATACACACAACAATTCACATTCAGAACAGAGGAATGATTTGAACAAACACTAATAATACTCCCTAAGGAATACCAATGAATGTGAAGCACTTCAAAATTTTTGGAAGAAAATGCTACATCAAAAGAGAAGACGACATAATGGGAAAGTTTGACTCTCGACTTGACAAAGGAATACTAGTTGGATACTCAAGAAAAATGAAAGCATACAAATGATTTAACCTAAGGATAAAAAAAATAGTGGAAAGCATCAATGTGACAATTGATGAGTCTAATGGGGGAAAGAAGAAGGAAGGAAGAAAAGACCTAGAAGAAAAGGTCCACGAAGAAAAGCAAGACTGGTATGCAAAGGATACTCTCAAGTTGAAGGTATAGATTTTGAAGAGACGTTTGCCCCATTTCCAGGATGGAAGCAATCAGACTAATAATAGATTATGAATGCTCTAAGAATATTAAAGTGTATGAGATGGACGTAAAATAAAAATTCCTAAACGAAGATCTAGAATAAGAAGTCTACATTGAGAAGCCAAAAGGATTTCAGTTATCAAAGAAGGAAATTTATGTTTGCAGATTGAAGAAGGATTTATATGGTCTCAAACAAGCCCCCAGAGCATGGTATTCAATATTGGACAGATATTTACAACAACAAGGGTTCAATAAAGGAAATGCAGACAACAATCTCTACATAAAGATGGATCGAGACAATATATTGATTATTGAAGTCTATGTAGATGACATAATCTTCAGAAGTGACGATGATAGGATGAGTTAGAAGTTTTCCAAAGACATGCAACACGAATTTGAGATGTCCTTGCTTGGTGAGTTAACCTTCTTTTTTGGATTACATATATTTAAGAGAAACTAAGGTATATTCATCTCTCAGGAAAAGTATATTAGAGAAATGTTGAAGAAGTTTGGAATGACATATTGCAAACCAGTCAGTACTACGATGTAGACAAGTTGTAAGTTAAGTAAGGATGATGACTCCAAGGATGCATATCAAATACAATACAGATCGATGATTGGAATCTTATTTTATGTGACAGATTCTAGACCGGACGTGATGCAGGTAGCTGGATAGGTTGCAAGGTTTCAGGAGGGACCAAAGGAATCACACATGTTTTGGTAGTAAAGAGGATATTCAGATATCTCAAAGGTACATAAAATTTTGGTTTATGGTATCCAAAAGGAAAGGATCCAACTCTTGTTGCCTACATAGATGTAGATTGACAGGTTGCATTAATGATAGAAGAAGTATGAGTGGAGCAAATTTCTACTTGGGTGAGTGCGTGGTATCATGGCTAAGCAAGAAAAAATCATCAATATCTTTTTCCACAACAGAGGCAGAATACATTGTAGCARCGACATGTTGTACTCAAGTTMTTTGGATGAAGTAGACTTTGCAGGATATGAAATCAAAGTATGATGAGCCCATTTAAATATTTTATAACAACACCAGTGGCATAGATATTTCAAAGAATTTAGTGATGCACTCTAAGATGAACCACATTTCGATAAAGTRTCACTTTTTATGGGAATATGATATAGAGAAKAACATCTAGCTATAGTATGTCAGGACAAAGGAGCAGATTGYRAATATCTTCACCAAACCGCTTGCAAGGGAACATTTCAAGTATCTATGAMAGAAACTTGGAGTAGTTTATTCCCAACAGTGATCCACTTAGCATCAATATTAATTGGATAGGGGGCRAGAAATATAAGTCTTGAAGAATTTCAAGTAACAAAAATTCTGAATGCTTTTCATGTATACATCAAAGAATTACACAAGGAAGCACCATGAAGATAAAAGCCCGTAGAGTTAGCARAGGCTTGTAGATAGGGGGAGMAACCCCAGATGAGGAGTACCCTTTTCCATTTATGACAAAGGGGGAGATATAAAGAGTAAAGAATGGAGATATAGAGGCATGCGGTCAGGGGGAGCATGAGCTTAAGTATTATCATGCCTAAGTGTTTCCATTAATGCCAAATGGGGAGATTGTTGGACAATTGGTTGTCATTAATGTTAATGAATATTATATTGATGTCAACTCATGTGATGGGTGTATTTGGAGAAGTCTCCAAAGTGGTCCCCTTATGGTGTATCTCTAAGCATGGCCTTCATGGGAAGATGCTTTGAAGAATTCTACAAGAAACCCTTAAGCATGGTTAAGGATCCCCTAGTTGAATTAGGAATTAGGTCTTGAAGGATGGAGTAAATGAAGGTAATTCACTCATGGATGGATAGTACTTGATGTACCATTTCCAGTGATATGTAGAACACCAGATAGTTCCTCACGATTAGGGAGATATGGACTTGTAAAGTTGGAAGCCCCTAAGAGTGGACAAGAAGCCCCTAGTTTGTTATAAGTCTTAAGTCAAAGGGGTAAGTTTGTTGTAACAAGAAAACCCTAGAAGCCCTAAATTAAGGAGAGGAGTTACCTAACACAAGCATATAGGCACGTCAAGGATTCATTCACAAGAACACTCACACACTCATTCATTGATTATCTATCTTGTGAACTAGTGATATTTTTCTAAGGTTGTGACAATTTTTTTTTGAGGTAGATAAGGAGGGTCGAAGGAGAAAGTCTTTAGGTTGCAACAAACCCTAGTTTCTAAGGTATTTGCGGGTTGTAGGTCAAAAGGGCAGGGATGTACGTGGGATGAAGTGAAATAAAGTGCGTATATCTGCGGGCAGTAGAAGAGAAGGCCACATGTCTGTGAAAACTAATGAAGGTTTGAATAAATGTTAGTACCGGGACCCTAGAGTTTGAAAGCAAGTTCACAAGTAAGCATTATATAGGTTCAAGTCAGCTACAAAAGTTCTGGTATGGTTACTGGTTTGTTTTGATGCTTATATTTTCTTATGATGTTGTGAATTCTTGAGGCATTCTTGGTATGGTTGGTCTTGTACTTGGACATGGTATATGTTGGGTGGTTGGATGAGTGAGAAACACTCCTATGTATGGTACAATATTGATATGGTTCTTATAGTTTACATATTTGAGTTACTTGTACTTGGTTGAGTTATATCTATGTTGTATGGTGATGTATGCATGAGAGGCATGCATAGGTTGTTAGAGATGCTCCATTGATGACATGGTACATATATGCATATGGTTGATGGCATGGTTTATGGCATGGTTTATGGCACATGTTATACATGGTTGATTCTTTGTTCATGATTCACTATTAATTGTTCATGTATCTTTTGATTCGTGATTGACGCATGAGATAGTATGTATGCTGGTATACACTTTATGTATGGTATGGAACAGGTTTAGATGGTTGATGATCAAATAGAGGTTGTTGAGACAATGACAGAGTTGTGGCAGTGATAGAGATAGTGACAGTGACAGATATGGTGACAGTGACAGAGTTGTGACAAAGGTTGTGATAGTGGAAGAGTATGTGACATTTGGTCTACATTTATATTTTAGGGCGGCAGGACAGGGCAAGGAAAGGTGACTGTAGCCACCTTCTGGTTGTATCTAAAAAACCTAGGGGGTTGTAGCCTCCTTCTGGTTGGAGCCAGAGAATCATGGAGTTGTATCTTCCTTCAAGTTGGAGCCTGGGAATAGAGGGTTGGATACTCCTTCTAGTTGTAGCTGGAGAATCGGAATTTGGTGCTTCCAATGAATGTTTTATTTTGATTAATATATAAGAAAAAATATTTTGTGGTTTTCTCCCATTTGGGTTTCCACGCAAATTCTAGTGTACTATGTATCTATTCTGATGTGATGTTGTTTATGATGATATATTGAATTCTAATGATAAACTATTGAATATTGTAGAAGAATAAACTGTGGTTAAAAGTACATTAATTTCTCATTACTGATTCACCCCTCCTCTTAGTAATCCAACAATACTCGTTCAATGAGATTTGTTTTTTCTACTTCAAGTATGGAAATACTATATTCCTCATATTTCTTTAGGGTGATAAAGATGAGAGCCTTTTATAACTCTAGTAACATTATCTCTTAAAGTATTATTTGGGTTAAAATATTTCCCACAGTTTTTTTCTTTTAATTCTAGAGGTTTAATCTCTCAATTTTCTTCTCACTACAAGGAGAACAACTTATAGTAGAGGTTGTTAGCGGAGGTGGGTGACTAGAGGTTTTTGTGGACTTTTTTTTACCGATGCACATGTAAGGTACATATGCACCGGTGCATACATAAAAAATAACACCATTATTCTTAAATGTTAAAAAACATAATCTTTAGTTATAATAAAAATAACAAGCATCGATCAAAGTACACTAGTGTCGTTGAATCTTACAACCCAGTGCATATCATTGCCATCTGGTGCATCGTGGTAGGGTAAATAAAAAAAATTACCAACCAATTTTCATTGTTACACTTCATCCTGTGATTCAAAACCCTCAAGAAAGGAATATGCTTACTCTCCTTTCAAATATTCCCTGCTTCCGATGCTCTACAACAAGTTGTAGAGCTCCACTGGTAGATTCCACACATTTCCAAATTTGGGCAATTAACATGAATTTTCATTTTCTTTCAATGGTGGAACCATGCCTCCTTGGGACATAAGAGACCATTTAAATTTTTTATTACCTACTTATTTTCATTTTCATCTGATTACAATTTGACTTTAGCTTGAAATTTAACCATTTTTTCAATTTTTTTTCCAATTCTGTGTGATGCGCTCAAATGCTTTGGCTCTCCCTAAAGTGGTGCATCTTGTGAAAAATTCATAGAAAGAACTACTATCGGTGCATGTAATCTAAAAGTATGCATTGATTTCATTCAAGGAATARCATTGCGATAAATTTAAAAAAACAAAGCAGTGTGTCTTTTGTAATTCCCCTCAATCGTTGCATTGTTTGTGACACCCTGCGTTTGGTGAATTATAAAGGTCAAATCCCACTAAAAAACATGTCAGTTCTCTTGGAACAATAGAGCACCGGTGTATTCCGTTTAATTATGTTCATCACTATGTTTATGACTCGTGAAATTTAATGTAGCGGTGCAACCATTTTAACCAAATGAACTGGTGATATTAACAGACCCGCACCGGGACATAAATTGATTGACTTGGCATAGTGGGGTGTCTCATTGGACACCCCATTTTTGGTGCTCTATTATTCACAACACACCTCTAAAAAAAACATCGATGCTCCAATAACACGGTAGCATCGATGCGTTCATAATAACACATCACACCGCGTAAGTTGCAATAAAACAATTTAACCTAATGGTGCCCATAGGTCTGATAGACGCACCGGTATTGTAAAGAGAACACCACCAGGCTGAATAGTTTACAACATATCAGCATGATGCATCTTATGGGATGTAATGCTAAAACACATGGCATTGCAACAACAAACAAGGAGCATTGGTGCGTAAGCATTAACAATACACACCGGTTCTGTTAAAGGAAAATAACCATGATAAGTTTTAAAAAATAAGCATAGCGATGCATATTTTGTGAGGCCTCGCCATCGGTGCGTTATGAAAGTAAATGCACCGCTAAACAACTTTTGCTTCTCTGGTAGAACTGGGGCGCTGGTGCTTTTAGTTTAACAAAGTGCACTGGTAAGTTTGCATGCCATTAATTTTAGCGTAGTGGTGCATACTCGTTATCCAAATGCACTAGTATTTTTAAGAGAACCACACCGGGAAAAATATTGAATGACTTGGCATGTCAGGCCGTCTCATTGTATGCCCTGTTAATGGTTCTCTACACAACCCAATGCACTACAAAACAAAATTATGATTCTCCGATAACAAGGTAGCATTGGTGCGTTCATATTAACACATTGCACCACTTAATTTGCAATAAACAATTTAACCTAGGAGTTCCTTTAGGTACAAAAAATGCACCAGTTTTGTAAAGAGCATGGCACTAGGTCAAATATTTCACAATTTAACAACGCAGTGCGTCTTGTGGGACACAATGGTAAAATATGTGGCGGTGCGACAAGAAACGTGGTGCACCAGTGCATGAAACGTGGTGCACCAGTGCATGATAGTAACAACATTGCATGACAGTGTTGTTTATCTGATACATAACACCATTTTCGGTGCATAATTACTATTTATGTGCGTTGGTTACTTTTCTACATTTTCTTGCAAACAAAATTTAATTTTAGTTTTTGTTAAATACAAGTTATATATATATATATGTGTGTGTGTGTGTGTGTGTTTTATAATTTCAATTCATTTTATCTATATAATTGTACCTAAAAATATTTGTGTATGAATCAGATGCAATGACAAAAAGAAGAGGAACAACAATGGAAGCAACATGTAGAAATGTATACATTTGTACATGAGCGAGAGGCTAGAGAGATGGAGAGGGAGATTTTCATTATCCCTATTTCACAACAGACAATTTCCCTTTTGATGCATGTTTTCCTCAAGTTTTTTGATGAGGGTACATCCCTTGGGGAGAACTCTTCATTGTTATAACAATTGATCCATCGTTGGGATCAAGGTCAACATGCATTTAGGGTTGGTCCTGATCTGTGGTATCATCCAATGGAGGAGGATGTTTATTTCATCATTAGGTTGTCTAGGAGGGGGGAGGATTGGAATCAGTTCCCTGATCTACCGCATGGTGTTTCAAGAGAGACCCAACTGACATATGTATAGAGATATGTCAATCTAGATGTTCTTTKCCTTTYGGGGTTCCAGGTTCCTGGTGGTTAGATGCAGGTGAGTTCATTTCATAAATAATAGTTTAAGTGCCTATGTTTCATTATCTTGGCACTATCACACTCTAGATTTGATGGGAAATGCATTAGTTTTCCTTTGATGCATTATGTAGATAGTTTAATGTAAAGGCCCCGATTGATTAGGTGGTCGCAATTTTTTTTGAGATAATTTTGTTTTGCATTGGATCATTGTCGTGCCATTTTAAATGGGAGGATATTTTCCCATTCACATTAGATTTATTTACATTACTTTTTGAGAGGGCTCATTCCACTATACCAACAATATCCCTCTTTCCTCTAGGCCTATGTTTGATGTGCATATGCGCATGTGGGGGAAATTGTTTCCCAAGAGGGGCCAGTTGGAGTTGTCATGTACTCTGTTAGGTAGGGATGTATGCATTTTTTGGCTAGAGAGGACAATCCTATTATCTATATTGTAAAATACCTATATGTGAGGTTGGATTGGAGAGGATGTACAAACATCCTATTTATAGTAGTTGAGACACCAATTCATAGAGGTAATAGTATCGTTATGTTTTAATAAATCTAGTTTCATATTTTTATGTCTTATTTAATGCACATGTAATTTATTGTAACATTTTGTTCCATTATCTTATATTATTATCTATTGTTTTACATAATGTTTAACTTTAGTTTTATCAAATCTTTTAATTTGGATTGTGATTCCAAAAAGTTATAATCATTAATGCCATTGTGAATTGTTTGTTGTCCAACAAGATACAATATGTTGATTAAATGTATTTAGAAACTAAAATACTTAAATACGTTGAGTGAAATGATTGTGATTTGAATAATTGTGTCTTTTTCATATATTGCAACAACAACAACAACAACAACAATAATAATAATAATCTATTTTTAAGGTCAGGGAAGACACCACATTGGTGTATGAAACCCCCTTGTTTGTGGGACAAATATTACAACAGAAATTTTTAATACAATTGTTTACTAAAATCACAATTATTATATTTTAATTTTTCTAAAGATTTTATTAATTTATATTATCCAAATTTAATAATATATTATTTTTTTAAATTAAATTAAAAAATTAAATAATAATTATAATAATAATAATAATAATGAGTCTTGTATTAAAAAGTGTGTAAGTATTAGTTGAATCTTCTACTAAGAAAGTATGCTAAGTAACACATTTAGTGGATTTTGTATTAAAATGTATGCAAATTTTGGATTTGGTTAATGCATGAAAAAATTAATTTGAATAACTAGCATACCCCCGAAGTGGGGGAAAGGGAACACTAAAATGAATCAGAATAGTTATGTTATGTTATTCAAATATTGGGGAATTTTTTTTTTTTGATGGAAAGTGAATACTTCAAAAGGTCATATATCATAGATAAATATGACTGGGTGCATGGTGGGAGGATGTGATGTACGAGAACCTAAAATACCTATTCATTATTAAATCGACCACAATTGGCGTTTCTAATCTTCCAAGGACTATTAGAATATGAGGAGATGGAAGGTCAATGTTATGTATCAACACATTTTTGTGGGTCATTGGTTAAATTCAATTAGAGGTTGGAAACCACTGGTTCACATGAGAACCATAGTCCAAAGACCAAGAGAGAGTTATTACCGAGGGTCATTAACTCCTAATGGAAAGATCTCAAGAATGGAATTCCATCCACAATGCACACAAAATTCACCCATAGAAGGATGAGGAAAAACCTTCCAAATGAGATCTCCATTGAAGCACCAAACCTCATGACTACTCTATGTATGATTTCTCAATGTAATCAATCTATCCAAATGGTTTCATTTAGAATATTCAAGACATGAACAATTGAATGGTTTCTTTCCTCTTCTATTTGGATTATAGAAGTATGAACATAGCATGATAACAACATTATGGACAACTTAGTACTTGGGATTGGAGTCAATATATCCATTTCTACGTAAAAGATTGAGAATTTATGACACTGACCTATTTGTATGACACCCAGTTATCGGGTGATGTCTGAGCTTTGTGTTTTTTTTCTTATCATAGTTTGTCACAAATGGTCCATGTATATAGAAAGGGTTGAAACCATTTGTAGTCTATTAATATGGTTCATATATCATTCTTTCCCAACATAGACACCAAATTTAATTTGTCCAAATAGAACCATGCTTAAGTCCATACATTTCAAAGTATTTATATAATATTCTATAGATTCTTATATTTTATTGGAAATTGTTTTTTTTCATTTTAGGGTTAAAGGGTTAATCTTTATTATTTACCTCTTTAATAGAGATAAAGGGAATGATAATTCAGGGCAAGATGATGCAATGGCGGAAGCCAATGAAAGTTGAGGCAATAACAACAACCAATGAATCAAATTCGAGGGAGGTCTATGATTGCAGAGGTCAACTCCTCTTTGTGCAAAATATTGGCCAACTAAAGCTAGCCAATGATTCTCTTTGTATATGTAGGGGAGACAATATCTTGTTAGAAGGTCCCTACTCAGTCTTTACATATATGCACATGAATTTGTGGGGTTAAAAAAATAAGCATATCTGAAATCCATGATGTGGAGATGGTACAAGAATTCACATTTGTTTTTTTTTTTGGCGGGAATCGAGATTTAGAAAAAAAACGTCAAATCCATTTTTGGTTTGCAATGGATGGGAAAAAAATCAAGATTCGCAGTGTTGAGGTTTTCGTGGAATTTTCGGGACATATACCTCAAATTCTAATGAATATATAATTGGAAGTCAAATTTAGAGACACTTTTACTTATTTTCTTTGTTTTGGCTATTTCCACGAGCAAAATTTCATAGAAGTAACCATTTTTCTATAGAAGTAGGGTTGGGACTTGGAAATTTTCAGGATATTTGGTCTTGGAAGGTTAATTTCATCGTCACATCAGGTCCAAGTTGAATAAGTATAATCATAAACATGTGATACATAAAAGAAAAATAGGAAGAACATCGTTTACATTTGAAGGAAAAAATGAATGGAATAAGAACCTGAGACATAGGAATACCCATAGACTAATGCAAAAGTAGATGTTACCCATAAAATCGTGACAGGAGAAGAAGAACTCTACAACATAGACGTACAGGAAAATAAATATGTCAGATCATTTGGATAACCACAAAGTCTAAAATACACATACTATGAAAATAAGAGAATTGGAAATATGTAAGTGATCCTTCAAACACCTGTCAAAATTTAAACAGAAGCAACGAAAATTCTTCCAAGGAAATTGATTTACAAAAGAATTGCAACCTTGACATACCAAACATGTCAGTATTAATTCTTCGATAGATGCAAGGATGATTGACATACCAAGAGTGTCAGTATTCGTTCTTGGATAGATGTAAGGATGATTGAAATACAAAAGAAGGATACCTCTTTTACCAAGAGTTTAATAAACCAGGAAATATATAGTGTAGGATGTTGATAATGTGCCATAATGCTTTTTTGATAGGGGAGGAAATATTAAATTATGTAGAACATTAACATTAATAACTAATCTCTTGGATGTAATAAGTTTATAGAGCACAAATATAAAGGAAATTTCAACATGAAACATTTGTAAAATTCACTTCAATCTTTCTCTCTCTCGCACACACACACATAATTATTAAAAATAAAAGAATACATAAAATGAAAATATCAAAACAACTAACATGAAATTTAAGTTAAGAATCTATTATTGTATCTGTATACTTTAGATACCATCTTCAAAACAAAGAAAGTGATGTATAACTTAATGTGAAGAGTTTTATTTATTTATTTTTAAATAGTATAATAATAGTAGAAGATTTCTCTTGTGAAGCATGGATAATAAGATAAAAACACCATAAATTTAAAATATTAGTAACATATATTCACAAGATTAATGGTGAATAAGACTTTTAAGAGTAACATTACACTTTAAAAGAAATTTAAAAGAAATTGTACAAGAATGTATTCTTAACTAATTCTCCAAATGATATTAACATTGTAAAATCTCTCTGAAAAATATGGTCTCTTATCTATTTAAACTAATATTAATAACATATATTCAAAAAATTAATGGAAAATAAGACTTTTAATAATAACATTACACTTTAAAAGAAATTGTACAATAATTTATTCTTAACTAATTTTCCAAATAATATTAACATTGTAAAATCTCTCTGAAAAATATGGTCTCGTATCAACAAAAAAAAAATATACCAAAATATTGTAAACTAAAAATTCTTGTTTTCAGATTTTTGTGGTGAGTAGTTTCGAGGTTTATTGCCGGATAATCCACAGTTGGTGTCAGTTTTGTCATTGACGTTTCGAATCCGAATCGGGATTCATCATCAGGACTAATCGTCAGTTACAAAGCTTGCTGATCTTGGTCAATTAATAGTAGATG
>SNQJ01S0010944.1:90926-101105 GCA_010110895.2 Picea sitchensis
TTTAATTGGATATAAAATGATTGATTTTTAAGTGTAAGATTGATTTTTAAATGATTTAATAATAGTACTAGGGTTTTTTTAAGGATTTAAAATGATGTAATAGGGTGACGATTAGTCCTGCATCTACTATTAATTGACCAAGATCAACAAGCTTTGTAACTGAAGATTAGTCCTGATGATGAATCCCGATTCGGATTCGAAACGTCGATAACTAAAAATTCCTTCGTAATACTTCTGGAATGAGAACAATGCTTACTCCTAGAATAAGAAGGGCAACTTTATGGGACAATGATACGAAAAAAAAAACATTTAATGAATCTTAGAGAAATGGAAAAATAATGAACAACTTCTTTGGAAGCGACATAAGCACCAACCCACGGTCCAGGAGCCAAAGTCGTGACGCTTCCAACATTCACTATTTTTCCCTCCACCCGAGATATCATATGAGGCACCACCTCTTTTATAATACGCATTAAACATGTCAAGTTGAATAGATCTAAAAATTTAAATTTCACCTTTTTATTTTAAGTATTTTTTACCGAGTGGTGTTTGTTTCAGGCAAGAAGGTGAGCGCACGTACTGTATACATTGGCCTCGAAAGTGGAATGGAGGAGAGCTAAGGGCAACTTGGCAAGGGGCCTGACACAGTGCATGTCGACGTTATTAACAAGGATGTATATACACCCATACTTGTCAACCACGACCCACACTGCGTCGGCTATGCTCTAGAACCACCTCTTTTATAACACGCATTAAACCTGTCAAGTTGAATAGATCTCAAAATTTAAATTTTCCCTTTTTATTTTAAGTAATTTTGACCGACTGGTGTTTATTATATTTTTTTGTTGTTGACAATGTTTTCAATGTATTGTCATTGCTTCATGAGCACTAAGTATTGGATGTTTATGACAGTGGAATAATTAATTTACACCTGATTGCTTAGTCCGTTGGATTTCCTTGCTGTAAAAGAGGCTTTGTATATATTTGTTTCCTCCCAGTCTAGTGTCCATTTATTGCAATTTTTAGTGAGTGATTTCGATAACTCAATTTCTATACAATGGGAAATAAATTGTTCCAACATTTTGTTTTTTTCCTTAGTGGGTGAAATGGTTGTCAAATCACGATCGATGATTTTCCATAGTTTGTAGAGACTATTTTTTCCCGCTACGGTCATCTAGTCCCTCGAATCATGGAGATCTTTATGAGAAAGTTTTTCTTTGCATGGTTCTAGCGGCTTCCTGATTTTTCATACTAATAGTTCATCGACAAATGGATTGACATTAGGACATAGAGACTTCCTTTGAAGATAATTCTTCCATATGTTTACAAGATTGTAGAAGTCTTTTTTAGCTGAGTATCTCATGATTTTGGCTTATGGATTTGAACTATCAACAAAGTCCAACAGATCCCATGCTTGAGAGTACGCTTCGATAGCCTTATCAACGTCAAAAAAATTATTTCCATTATAGAATTAGATGATAAAATGGATCAATAAGACTTTTTTCCTCTTCCAAGACTTTCTACGAATGTACAAGAAACACTTTTCTTCTTCCAACAATGTCACAACTTCATCTTCGACACAACCATTACTTAATTTATTTTCTCTAATATATGATGTTAATTCTATGCATTTTCTCTTACCTATTTCAATGGATATGTCCACATATTTATGTGTATGATAAAATTAATTTTCATTAGCTATCCACAGGCTGGACTCCCTCTCTCTTGGCATTTGTATGCACTCTAGAGAATTTTTGTACTTGTGAAACCGATTAGCTGATGAAATATCCATGCTTGAAAGTATTTTCTCTTCATGATCGATTAGACAACGATAGATAACTTTGTTTTTGAAGGCCATCTTAGAGAGAAAACAACAAGATTTGTTGAGTAAGACCAATATTTTATGCAACCAAAGCCTCATGAACATGGTCAAGAATGCTACTGGATCAAGTTCAATGTTTGGTGTTCTCCTACGATTCTTCTCTCCTTTTCCCTCGTCACCACTTCCTAATTTTTTTATCTTGCCTTTTATTTCAAGAAAACCATTGACGTGTAGACTTTACCACCAAGTCATCTCTATTGTCCACAAAACTCCTTGTCCAAAAGTCCTCCATGGGAAACAAACACTCCACTATTGACTCCCTGCAAGGTACCTTATGATTTCTTGGAAAGTAGACAAGTGTGTATACAGATCTGACATATCGCAGACATGTTTGAGTGTCAGAGGATGGCGGACATGTCCGAGTGTCATATCATAAGATAAAAAATTAGATGACACGTGTCAACGTTTAAGTGGCTCTAGACATACGACGAAGGTCTGAGGAGAACTGTCCCATTAAGAATGCCTTCGGCGTAATTACTCATATGAAATGTTATTTTTTCATCTATTTTAATGATAAAGTTATAATAGTTGTTCATTAAAATTATAATAGTTATATTTAATCATTCTTATTATTTAAAAATTATAATTAATTAAATTTAAATTATTAAATATGAAAACTAATTCATTAATAATAATGAATTTCAATCTTTGAATTCCATGGTAACAATTTATATCCAAGATTTCTCTTTACCTCTATTTTTGTATCTCTCTCTAACTCTTCATGCTAATCTCCTAATTATCATTTAAAAAAAATAAAATATACTTTAAAATAAATCTTTACTATACCTCACCAACTTTGTGATATCTCAATTTATGCTTCGTAATTCAAAGGTTAAGATAAACATATGTTGATACAATACAACATAAATTTTCTATAATAAACAATAAATATGATAACAAAAATATATAAAAACCACATCTTATGTTTGTACTATTTAATGTATTTTCAATATGGTGTTTGTAAATGTTTGTTAACTTTTCATATCCAACATTATAAAATGAAGAAGAAAAAAACATAATTGACCACCCATAATAAAATGACACATCCACAATATAAATGTCGAAACAAAACATTTACATATAAGTTTCCACCACCTTGATTATCTTCCTTGCTTGGAATTATAATAATGGTGTTATAAAAAATATGTTTAGATCTCGGATCATGTCTAAGTACGAACTACCAATCCCCATCCGACACATCTGAGTAAAAAAACACTTGGCTGCAATATTTTGGGAAAACATAAGGCTCCTTAGTTTCAACCCGCATTTTTTTAGAATTAAATCATGATCTTCCTTTACATTTCTCCGGTCGAAGGTATCCCACCACTTGCAACAAAAAATAACACATTGGAAAGATGAGAAGTCCACTTGCATGATCTCTTGTATATTTTTAATGTAACCTAACTTTTCCTCTATTAGGTTTTGATCATGGTGGTTAACATGACTGGATTGGTCGAACTCGACCTCCACTCCACAATATTGTGTGATGTATTCATCTTCAACATAATGAGTGAAAACATGATGTCCATATTCTCACATAGATGGGAACAAATGCACCTATAAAAATGTGAACAAAGGACAATGCCATTTGTCTAATAACCCAAGCATTAATAAAATCATAATACATATTACAATTCAAATGTGCAATATTATAAATTGGACATGGTACTCATGGAGTTTATTATAGAGTTTTTGCACACAATACGTATGTTTAGTGCATCCAGATCTTCTCCACATGGGTTACGACTGGACATCACATATTTCTCTTGTATCTGGTCAACCACCCAACTATTGAGACATATTTTTGGCATATTTTCTTTTAAATGATCAGGATAAGGCATGATTCTACCATTCAACCATATGAATGCTTTCCTGTCACTATCCCATTTCCATATTTTCTCTTCATACAACGTGACCCATGGTTGTGTTGTCGTCGCATTGTAAAAAACAAATTTATTGATGGCATCAATTTCTAGATTCGCTTACATATACAAAAATTCAAAATGAATAGTATGGGATTAAATATGTATTATCAACTATAGTGTAAAAAATTGATCTGTACAAATTTGACAAAATATAAATGAATTACTCTTTGTCAAGCGTCTTTTTTCTTCCGTTTGGAGTAGCTCCCTTTCCCTTTTTTCCTCATCCCGTTGGTCATCCCAAACCACTACCTATGATCTTTTATCAATTTGTTTGATGTACTCACTGGCATAATAGAACAACTCATATACTATGTACCCCTCTTCCATAGAGCCCTCTGGTTTTTTCCTTTGTCGAATAAACCCCTTCAATGTTTTCATGTACCTCTCCAAGAAGAACATCCAATTATTGGTTGTAGAGCCTGATTATCTTCCTGATTCAGAGGTATTTTTTTCATTTGTGTTTATACCCCATGAAGATTGTACACCCCGGAAGACTGTACACCCCTCCACGGGGGGGTGTTGCCCCCCCTGCAAGGTCCGGGGGAAATGTCCCCCGAAGGAAAATTTCCTTGTAAAATATTGTAATTTCGTAATCAATATGAACTATTCATTATAAGGTCGCAGATCTGACGGTAGAAGTTGCTTTAGGAATTTTTTCCCTAGAAGGAAACCCTCTTTTATGAGAGAATTGTATTGCAACTGTGTATGTGTATGATTATTGTATTATGAGAGAGGAGACCGTGAGAGAAAGAAAAGGAAGTTACATCAAGTGTGTTGTAGGTTGTATCCCTTCATTTTGTTGGATAATAAAAAGGAAGGACCTGACAATTTCTCCAGTGGACGTAGCCCACACTGGGTGAACCACGTATATCTGTGTCTCTATTGTATTGTGTATATTCTGTGTTTTATTTCCACATTTGTTTTATTCTATTGCTTCACGATCCTATTTTTCTAACACCAATGACATGAGAGCACCCCAACTAATTCAAGCTCATCATGTAGGTGAATTAGAATATGGACTTGCAAGTCCATAAAACTAGTGGGGAGTTCTTTCTCAAACATACAAACAATCTTAGCTATCTCTCGATTCCACTGTGGAATGTTAGCCATATGAATCTCCTTTGATGTGATCCAAAATACAAATGTAGATAATTTTGATATGGAACGTTGTCGGTCGTAGGGGAAGTCATGGTTCACACAACCACACATGAGAAAAGGATAATGACACTACAAAATAGACACACACATCATTAATTTCCATAAAGTTGTGAGTGCATAACATATTTTTACCAACAATATAGAAGAACAATCATGTATTTGGAATACATACCCTTAGAAGGTTTAGATGGTCATGCGATTTCAACCTCGATAAATTCACTTCTACAGTGAAGCAACGTCATAGAGTTGACCCATATAAAGAAGGTGTCTTCACACCCAATATAACATCCTTTGCCATAGAAAGATAATATTTCTTCAAAATCCATGGGACACCACCTTCTTTAAAAGACCAAGAGGGACCAACCTCTCCTCTGATTTATTTTATTGTTAAAATGTCTCCTTTTAGTATTTGAAGCAATAAGGTCTCTCCTAACGACCAATGTGTCGATTTTATTCGATAATACGTGCCTCCATAAAGAAGATAAAACATTTTTTAATATATGCATGAGATCTAATAAGTTGTCAAAAAATTCAGTAGCATTGAACATACGTTCCCCATTTGAATCAAACAAGTCTATCGTTTTCATCTCCTTCTCTGTGTCATATACCCTAATCCAATTTATCGGTTTCATTATTTCAGGTCTCTGGGTTCTCTCTGGTTTACCATTGAAAGCAGATGCAACTCTTCTATAAGGGTGGTCTTCTGGGAGAAATACCCTTGAGCAGTTGTACACAGGGCATGGGGAAAATATCATATGCAAATCCAAAAGAGTAGAAACCTGGAAATAAAAAACAGAAAACCGAAATAAACCAAAATAATAATTCTGCAAAAATTTAAAAGGGAATATTCAGGCTTTATGCCTTCGAATCTGACTGAAATGATCGTATCTTGGGAAAATGAAAACCTTTTCGAGTGAAATGAAAATCATTCCTAACTGAAACAAGCACTCCAGATTCCATGGAACAATCATCTCATCTCATAAATGTATGAAAATGGTAGAAACCAAGGATGAGGAAAAACGACTTCACAATCTCGATCTACAATGGGAGTGGGTCTTCATATGTGCTTTGATACCATGTTTGAAAACATAGGTATTACAACAGAGGATGAACACCTTTAGTAACTACTCACACAACCAGATCAAATATCAACACACCGATGTTTTCGCGAGGTAAAACCCTACGGGGAAACATTCATGACCCCAGCCAACGTGGCCACTTGGAGAAATTTATTCATGCAAAAATATGAACCGTTAGATCACTCTATGTCGAGAACATATTGTGACCATCAAATTTCCTAACTACAAATGCATACTAAAGAAACACACCAAGAAACACACTTTTACCTAATGACACATTAGACCAATTTGATGTTAACTAGATCCTAAGTTTCTAGATATCCTAACATGTAACAACTCATATTGGTACTAATGAATATGTAGTCTAAAGTGTGAACCATAAGAGAGAATGCAATATGAAAATGACTTCATATTTGCAGGATATAATACGCATATAATATACACATTATTTCTCTCCCTAACATTGTACAAAATTATGTTGAAGATGACCTCTGCATTTTTACTTGAAAGAAATTCTATAAAGGATGAAAAATTATCTCATGAAGCTCACAAAATTCCTGTAATTACGCATGAAATTCCTGTAATTGATGGAAATTACAGGAAATTTTGGTAATTAATCATGAAATTCTTGTAATGTTGAAGGATTACGGGAAATTGTTGCTGCTCTACCTCGCTTGAATGTTTGGAAATTTTTGTTTCTCTCCCCCACACTAATATCTTTGCATGTCCTCAAGCAAATGAAGTAAGGAAGTTTATATGTGTGTGGATACTATTTAACAATGCTTGAGGGATGAGTGTACTTCATGAAAGCTTGAGCTGACATATGAGAATGAGGCTTGTTGATGTTGAAATCATACAAGAGAGAAATTCGGATATGAAAATGATGTATACTTGAAACCAAAGGAGATTTGAAGTGTTGTATGATGTTGATTTGCCTCGCTTGAAACTATTGTTTTTTTTTCGCAAACTAGAAATTACATATTTGGAGAACATGTTTTAATTTCCATGAACTTGTTGGTTGTGGAGCCTGATTATCTTCCCGATTCAAAGGTATTTGTTTTCATCCCTGTTTATACCCCATGAATATTGTACACCCCTCCACGTGGGGGGGTTGCAGGGGGGCTTACCCCCCTGCTGGGTTTGGGGGTAAGTGGCCCCCCGGCAGGGGTTCGGGGGAGAAGCCCTTGAAGGAAAAATTGCCTTGTAAATGTATATTTTAATTTCATAGTAAATTTGTATCGTTCATGATAATGTCACATATATGATGGTAGAAGTTATGTTAGGGTTTTTTTCCCTAGAAGGAAACCCTCTTTTATAATGGAATTGTATTGCGACGATCCTTGCTTTTTTAACAACTAGTATCAGATTGAAACGTAACTCGTAGGAAAAGAGGGTTCCTGGTTTGAGTGGGAGCAATGGCCTAAGATGGAAATTTTAGGGTCGAGAAATTTAAAGGCCAAAACTACAAGTTATGGAAGGTCACCAAATGATCATTGGTGATGGAAAAAGGAGAGAAGGTAGGTACATTGCATTTATGTACTGGTAATACTGACTCGTATATCTCTTTAGATTCTATAGGAGTGGATACAACATTGTGGTATCATAGGATTGGACATGTGAGTGAGAAGGGGATGCAGATACTTCACAAAAGAAATTTGTTGCAAGATATTAAAAAAATTGATTTGGATTTCTGTGAGCATTGTGTTTATGGAAAACATAAGAGAGTCATATTTCTCAAAGTCGAAAAATAAAATAAGAGTGAAAGGTTAGAGCTTGTGCATACATATGTATGGGTCGCAACTCATGTATCATCTCTTGGTGGCTCTCGTTATTATGTTACTTTTATTGATGATGCAACTAGAAAAACTTGGGTTTATTAAATTCGACAAAAAATTGATGATTTGTACTTTTAAGAAATGGAAATATTTGGTTGAGAATGAGACATGAAAAACGTTGAAGTGTCTCTAATAAAAAAATGGAGGTGAATATTGCAACAAGGAGTTCGATGATTACTATTCATACCATGGGATTCGTAGAGAGAAGACAGTTCCAGGAAAATCACAAGAAAATGGTGTGTCGGAAAGGATGAACAAGACAATCATGGAGCGTGCAAGGAGTATGAGATTGCACTCTGCTTTTCTCTTACAGTTATGGGCATATGTTGTAGATATTGTTGTTTACTTAATAAATAGAGGACCTATAAGCTCTTTGGATGGTAGAATTCCAGAGGAGGAATGGACAGGTAAAAAGGTAAACTATTCTTTTTGAAGACTTTCGGTTGTGAAGCATTTGTCCATATTGATAAAGAAAATAGAACAAAGCTTAAGTAAAAATCCAATAAGTGTACCTTTATTGGATACGGTGTTAATGATTTTGGTTATCACTTATGGGATTATGAAAATAAAAAAATATTTAGGAGTAGAGATGTCATATTCAATGAGAAGGTCATGTACAAAGATCAGTTGCACAGAAACATACAAGAAAAAGAAAAACCATAATACACAATGCTTGATGAGATCACTGAAAACGAAATTACAAAGGTACCAAAAAATAAAAATATACAACAACAGGAGCAACATGTACCTCAAACTCTTGCAGGTGTTGTTAGAAGATCTACCAGGTTAAGTAGACCCCCTGAACGAGGTTCTCCCTCATTGTATTATTTATTGTTGACTAATTCTAGTGAACCATAATGTTATGAAGAAGCAATGCAGGTAGACACTAAAAATAAGTGGGAGCAAGGTATGAAAGAGGAAATGGATTCCCTGGTAAATAAAAAGACTCAGGACTTGGTTTAGTTGCCTGCAAGAAAAAGAACATTCAAGAATAAATGGGTTTACAGGTTGAAGGAAGAAGATGGAGGAAAAAAGAGACACAAGGCTAGACTTGTTGTAAAAGGGTTTGTACAAAATAAAAGTATAGATTTTGATGAAATATTTTCACCTAATGTTAAGATGACTTCAATTAGGACTATTTTAAGTCTCGTGATAGTAGAATATTTTCATTTTGAACAGTTAGATGTAAAAACATCTTTTCTCCTTGGGGATTTAGAGGAAGATATTTATATGCAGCCAACCACAGGGGCATGAGGTCAAAGGGAAGGAAAATTTGGTGTGCAGGTTGATGAAGAGATTGTATGGCCTAAACTAAGCTCCAAGGCAATGGTATTTGAATTTTTATAGGTTAATGACAGAACAAGGTTATAGTAAATGTCATTCTAATCACCATGTTTATTTTAAAAGGCTAGAAAATGGAAGCTATATTACCTTGTTATTGTATGTAGATGGCATGCTTGTTGCAGGGTCTAATATGCAGGATATAAATGTGCTCAAGAAGAAATTAGTTAATTCATTTGCGATGAAATATTTAGGTGCTACAAAGAAAATCCTTGGTATGAGAATAACAAGTGACAAGAAAAATCGCAAATTAACATTGTCTCAGGGTGAGAACATAAAGAAGGTGTTGGAGAGGTTTAGAATGAAGAATGCAAAACTAGTTAGTACACCTTTGGCCAACCATTTCAAATTCACTAAGGAAATGTGTCCCAAGACACACGAGGAGATAAAATACATGCCTGGGGTCCCTTATTCATCAACAGTTGGTAGCTTGATGTATGTGATGGTTTGCACAAGACCAGATATGGCACATACATTGGGAGTTGTGAGTAGGTACATGACCGATCCAGGTAAAGAACATTGGGAGGAAGTAAAGTGGATTCTCAGGTATTTGAGAGGTATTGCTACTCATGCATTATGTTTTGGAGGTTCAGACACTGTTCTACAACGGTATGCTGATTCATATATGGCAGGTGATAAGGATAGCAGGAGGAGCACCATAGGGTATGTTTTTACTAGAGGTGGAACAACAATAAGTTGGATTTCGAAACTGCAAAAGGTTGTTGCACTTTCAACAACAGAAAATATAGTTACCGACTTAACGAGAACTGTGACCTCAAAACAAGAACTCTAGCCCTTAAAACCCATATTTTTGCGTAAAAATCATGAAAATTAACCCCCAAATCAAAAAGTGGTGCTATCGGTAGCACCATTTTTTAAACAGGGTCAAAATTACAAAATTTTTCAAACATAGTCTTCGAAACTCAGACAATAGCTCAGAAAAACATTAAAATCAACAC
>SNQJ01S0010945.1:0-14504 GCA_010110895.2 Picea sitchensis
CTCTAAACTATCCATCAAATCCCATGCAATTTCGAATTCACCTGAAAAGGATCCAAAATAGACAAGTTAGAAGACTCTTTTTCCAATAAAATGATAAAAATTAAATTCTATAGACTAGCTACAGAATCATCTGATTCTGTAGCTAGTCAAAATGAGATACAGAATCAACATCAGAATCGATTCAAAATCTTTAAAAGAATTAAATCCAATCATCTTCCAATGATCACTTGAAAATGAATCAAAATGATTTTATCATTCAACATTAAACAGAATAAAAAATGATTCAACCGAACACAGAGATAGGAATACTATGTTCTTCTGTTACCACAAAATCGGGTCTTCAGAGTCATAATCGAACAGTAATAAGATTATTTCATATCTAATTGAAAAACATATCGTATGTGATTGTTAAACAATAGATACAATCCGATCCAACAAAATCATTTTCCACTCGTTATAGCTATAATGATATAGCAAAAAGATTCAAATCATTTAATCGAATACAAAGATAGAAATACTCTGTTTCGATTATTGTTACAAGTCGGGTAAATGAGATCACATGTAACAGTATCATAATCATTTCTCAGCAAATCAAATGAGATCGTTTTGATATTCAATTGAAAACATAACAAATCGCAAACACTTCGTTATGCTTGTCTCATCAACAGGAGAAATCATCACATCGGACAGGATTATCACGATAACTGTATATCAAAAGATTTAGATTGTGAACAAATCCAAACGATAATTGACTCATAACAAAATCATAACAGGATTATCCGAATAGGGTTTGTCATAGATTACGATCGTTGATCATTGCACAATAAGCAAACAGGATCGATTAATTTTGATCACAATTGTTTCAATCAAATGAATTGTGTCAGGGTTTGACCGATTCATTACACAAATTTGAAATACAGAGTATTAATTAGAATCTGGACTCGATTCATAAAACGAACTTGCCATTTTAGAACAAAAACAAATCGATTTAGCTAAGGATTTTCACACAATTGTTATGATTCGGATTCGTCTCTAATTCGGGCGCGAATGGTATCTGAGTGTAATGTTTTCATCAAAGAGACAGAGTCATTTTTCTTAACTTGGAAATAGTCAAAGATAGAACATGATATGACACAACATTGTAACAGATAACTTCCCGAAAACATTTACCAGTCATAGCATATCAATGATAGTGAAATCGAATCCGAGCAGAATCGTAACAATCAATCTCGATCAAATTGTTTATCAACCATAGCATATGGATCATATCAGAACCAAATCCAAACATGATTATGTTCCAAACTGAATATGAAAAATTTCCTTTTCAAATCAATTCATTTGAAGGTAAACAATCAAACGAATTCAAACGAAGATTACTCAAATCCAATCAAAATCTATTGATTTCTATACTAGGCATAATCAAATCGTAAATCAAAATTCCTTTTTATTTAAAGCAAAGCTATATATAGAATGCACACAATATAACAGAGCTATTCAATGATGTGAGCAGAGCTGTTTGAAACTGAAACCAAATCGTTATATAAACCTAGATTATTTACAAAACACAAATGATACCAAAACATACCTGCGTAGCGACGGGGCTGCTTACTTATGCCAACTTGGAATTCACAACAGTTGTGGCTGATTCCACGTTTTTAAACAGGATGGATCCGGTTGTCCTTTGTTTCTTATCCACTGCTTGGAGCTTGGCCTTTTGACTGGTTAGGACCGCAATCTGGTCTTCCAATGATTGAATCCTCGACTGGAGTTTTGGAACATCAACATAATATCGCTCTAACCATGAACTGCATTGGTCACAAGGTGACTGTGTAGGTTTAGACAGAGCAGGCGAGGGTTTGGGCAAATGATCGAGGGTTTCACAAGGCAACTTAATGCCTGGGTAGTTAGGATCGTCCTTTAGGCAGGGGGGTAGGTTCGATACAAAATCATATGAGGGTTCAACACACAAACCTTGCAAATAGGGGTATTCGCTAGCCAGGAAATGCTCAACCTCCAAATCAGAGTCTTCACTCAAGACGATAGGGTTCGGCTCAACAGGGGGCTTTGGCTTATTCCTTGCCATCCGTGAAATCAAACGTGCATTCTTTTTACCCTAATCGTTGGCAGTAGGGTTTGCCTTAGGCTTCTTATCACAGGTTTAACAGTCTCAACACTCTTAGTCACAGTGTGGGGTAAGTCGATAGGAGGGTCGGCCGAGGGTTTAGGCAGAAGGATATGATAGGGCACTGGGGGTACAACCTTGACCTCACTCACCACAGGTTTGTCAACCTGTGTAGGGTTCGGATCCTCGAAACCATTCCGAGCAACGAAATTGCTCCAACTATCCCCGTGTAGACTCAAATGACAGACAACGATAAGCTTGACAAGCCCATAATGAAAAAGGCTACTGTCATCCTGGTGTCTTTTGTACTTCTTCGACATTTTAAATAGGCTATGAAGCAAATAATATGGCATATTGAGCTGATATCCCATAAAAACCATAAGAAAACGCAGGTGGTGGAGGAACACAAGTCCGTACCAACCTTCGCAGGTCACAAACTGCTTGATTATCATCAATAAATCATGTTGTCGTTGTTTAAGCATAGTTACGGGCATACCTCTATCACAGGAGGTGATTTTGCATGATTGAAACAACAATGTCCACAGAACCTCCTCGACCTTGCAATTCTTAAACCAACGTTGTCCAGAGGTAGATAATCCCATGGATGAGCTGATGAACTATTCATCAATCTCTAACTGTACATCACCTACCTTAGCTCGACAGCCATCGAAGGTCATGGAAAACTGTCGAGCTACACAAAGGTTAAAACCCTCGAAACGTTCCACGAAGGTAAGCCATCCACTGTCTGCCAAATCTTGGCGGGCATTATCAAATATTAACAGGGCTTGAATACCATTGGGTTCAACTCGCACGACTGGTGCCATGGAGCTGAATGCATGGTAAGGGAAGGGTTTGGATTCATCAACACACAGTAACAGAGTTCCCCGAACCAACAACAATGAATCGAGCCAAAAGGGGTAAGCATTAACGCAAGCATGCGAAGGTGGTGGAGTCATTCACTGCCATGCACAATAGTTATGGCAAAGTACAAACGCCAAATTCATAGTTGTTCAAACAATTAGAGCATAGCTCAAAAATCATATCGTTTGGTCAACCAAAGAATCAATTGGTAAGTGTTATGCCGACGTGCCAGATCAACGTTAGACTATAGTTTTTAAACCATCAACATTCAATGTGAAACCAACACCAAATGTTAGTGATTCGCCATTGTATAAACGTTTAACCAATGTGCCAAAGCGACATTCATATAGTTGACAAGCCAAAAGATATAAAAAGATTAACATAAGGATTATATTGTATATGTATAGAACATTTAATTAAAAACCCCTATGCATTTTTATAGAATCAATGATCAGGCAGGTCATAAAAAGTGTAAATCCAAATGCTCAATGCCTTACAAACTCAACAAAATCAAGTTATGMAATCAATATAAAAATGTCCAACGAGCATAGTTCGAAAGTCCTTCCAGCCACATAACGATAAACAAAAGGTRAGTGTAGTAGGCATATCGATAAAAAGATCATGACAGTTCAGATAGTGATCGAAATGTGACCTCGAAAGGAGAAGTTTTCACGCTTACAGTCGTGAAAACTTAATGAAGACAAATGTGTAAATGTCMCGAGAAATGAAAGTRTCGTCTATTTGAAAAATGCAACGAAAAACTTGATGTTCGCAAGACATAGGTGTAGGCAGCTTGTAGGATAATAAAAAAGGTGAATTGGCTGCCAACACACCAGAAACTATGAAGGAGCAGCTTAATCCTCTTATTCAGATAGATTTCTATTATATCATTCATGATCCTATAGCCATATACATGGAGTCTTTTTGTTTGGAAGTTTTCAGTATTGGACATTTCGCCAAGCCAGTAGGTTGCAACTATAAGTATCAACTGCTCATCAATTTTTTGCTGCATTTGTTGCCTCTTTTATAGGTTTACTTGAATATTTGTTTGCAAAAAATATATTCACCAATTAGATACTTACCTGGATGCACTAGAAGCATGAATTTATTTGACCAAATTGGAGAGATGGTTAGAGTAGGGTAGCGTAGATTATAAGCCAAGTTCTCAAAAATTTGGATTGCATCAATATGTTTTTTTTCAGTAGTTCTTTCAGTTTTCTTGGATAAGTTGCAGAGTTGGAGGTATGGTAGTGGACAATT
Organism: Picea sitchensis; assembly: GCA_010110895.2. Taxonomy (NCBI): domain Eukaryota; kingdom Viridiplantae; phylum Streptophyta; class Pinopsida; order Pinales; family Pinaceae; genus Picea; species Picea sitchensis. The sequence continues at coordinate 4,244 of SNQJ01S0010945.1, forward strand.
GCAGAAGTTTGGAAAGAAGTGAATGACTCCATAGCCCAATGGAGCACTGCTGCAAATTTTATTTATGTTTTTCAGAGTTCAGTTTTAGGTTTGTAGCTTGATGTGCTTTGAGTAAAGTTTCTATAGACTTCATAAGCTAAGCAATTACCATTTACAGAATAAATATGGCAAAATCCCAATGGATCTAAGGCGTAGGTCTTCCGAAGTCCTTGGATTTTCACAGGGAGAACTCCATCCCCTATGGAGCCTATGTTATCACCTCTTACATTCTACAAAGTTTTATCTCTCATCCCTCACTTTCTTCATTACAAATTTTTTGCATAGGTTATAAATCCTCATCATATTTTGTTAAAGGTTCAAAATATTTATCATGGGGGTCAAAATAATGTTATGTTGTTAGGAATGAGAGATATTTAGTCTTGTAAGAGGGGATAAGAGGAGTTATGCGCATGTTTATAATGTCTGTCTCATAATTAACATAGTTTGAAAACTATTTTTTCAAGTCAATTCCATCCACAAATTCCAAAATACAACTTTTTCACGACGCTACAGGAAGTTCCCGCAACTCTCCACACAGTGAATATGCAGGCACTACAGGAACACCTGTAGCAGCTTATTTTTCAAAAAATGACACGATGTTGAGTTTTTTGTGATGGACGATGGTGAAACATGATAATGAAACTATTCCACACCCTAAAATACACATAAGACACCTTTTTTTATCTTCAGAAAAAAGTTTTGGAATAGTCTTGTATGAAAAAGGAGAAAACAGAAAACAAGGGATTTTATGGAAATGACTGTTTTTGCAGTCAAGTTCAAACTCAGTCTCTGACCAAATGGAGAGGAATTTGTGAAAACAAAAAGAGGATTTTATTCAAAATGAGATCATATACAAAAGCCTCTCTCAGGTTTTACATAGGTGTCATTGTTTGGGAGATACAAACATATCTTTACAACTTATTTTTCAGGTTTGAAAATACAATAATTTTCCTGTTTTAGTCATCATCTTTGGGTACATATTAAGAGAATATGGAGAGGTATTTTGAAAAACTGAAAGAGGTTTTTCTCAAGCACAAGCTCATATACAAAAAAATCCCTCAGTTTTCATAGATGTGTCATGGTCTAGGAGATAAAAGCAGAGATTTACAACTCATTTTTTAGATTTGAAAATACAAGAATTTTTCTTTTTTAGTCATCATCTTTGGGCACAAATTACGATGATATGGAGAGGTATTTTGAAAAAATTAAAGATTTTTTTCTCAAGAACAATCTCATATACAAAAACATCCTTGAATTTTTATACAAGTGTCATGCTTTGGGAGATACAAGCAAATCTTTACAACTCTTTTTTCAGAAATTCGCCATATGCTGTGAAATGGGACATTTATCCCTTAGTTCGATTCCACATGTGCCAAGAGGAGGTGTCAAGTCAAGAGGACACATGGATGTTCAAGGAGGATATTTTTTCTAAACATCCTCAAAGATTTGATCTGATTTGAATGTATTTCATGCTCTAAATTTTAAACCCTATATTTTAGGTATGGGACTGATTTTCCAGATTTTTTTTAATCTTGTTGATTTGACTAAGTGCAAATTCGACCCTAGGAGGTGTCATATATGTCTGGTTTGATTAGATTAGATCCAAACTTGGAGGATATAGTTGTTACCTCATAGATCTATAAATCTCATGTAAAATCATATGTAAAAGGGGGGAAAAAAGAGTCTAGAGGACTATTTTTTGTACTCTCTAGTTTTAATTGCAAATCTTTCGGAGTTCTTGAGCTCATTTGATTTATGTAAAGATTTCATCAGAAAATAAAATCCTTGGTTAGTGTGTGCCTGCATTCATGTTTTCCATCTTCATTATTCTTTCTTGAGAATATTTACAATTTTATATGGTATATGACTATGCCTACTGTGATGAAAAGGTTGTCTCAAATGATTTGATGTAATCTTTACCACAATGATGCTTAAACACATAAATATAATTTAGAAAGGATTTCTAAGTTAAGATTTGTTCTTCTATTTCATATGATCATTAAACACCAGGTTGATCTTTAGTGGGATTATCGATTTTGTGTATCTTTCTTCTTCTGAACCTAACCATCTAAATCTACATCACTAGCCATAGAGTTTTGTTTGCTTGACTTACTGCACATAGGCAAGTGATCTCAATAGCTCAAACCTTAAACCGTATTGAGATAAAGAGTGTGACCCTTCCACCTGCAAACCTTAACCATTATTGAACATTTGAAATGAGATGTGCTAGGCTTGTTCCTAAGGCAGTTTAGGAACAACTTCCAACGCTAACAAATATAAGTATCATTTTAAGATTGACCTCAACAATGTCTCCAGGTAGAAGGAAAACTGAGCATCCAAGCTTCCTTGAAAAATTGATTATATAGGTTGCATTCAACCTCTTTTCTTCCTCATTCTTGCCTTTTGTGACAATGTACCAGTTCACAACCCTAGGTTCCACAAAACTCAATATATTATCAAGATTCCATTGTTGATTTGGTATTGCAAATGGAAATATATAAATACAAGAGCAATACAAAATACTAAGTTTGGTTTTATTGAGATGATTTATGTAGGTAATTATTATAAGATGTAAATGTCCACTCCTATACAGGCAGTATCCCTTTCTGCTTGATGCTTAACCTTGATCTAATATTGAATATAGTGCTCCTTTTTAATAAGGCGACATGACTATAGATAATGGAGAGTTGCTTAATGATTAATTTTTTTTACTATTGACATATAGTGCTACTTTTTGCTAAGGAAACTCGACTACAAATATCCAAAGTTATGAATTGTAAGGTTATCTACCTTGGACAATGATATCATTTCTTGTAAAATAATTCTTTAAATGCATTTAATATCACAATTACTATCATATCATAAAAGAGATTCGAAGGTCCATCACAATGTTTCATGTTCTGCACTTATTTTTTTACATCTCTACCAATGCTTGTTGCGATTCTGTTGTTTCATTGTTTGAAAAAGAGAACAATTCCCTTGGAGATAGTTTTTTGCTAATTTTAAATGTTGTATATTTTTTTCCATGATGGTTAAACCACATGCAGAGAAATCATGTGAAGCATGCAGTGTCGCCAAAAGGAAAAGGCATTTATAATGTCAACAAAGCTCTGAAGACTGCACAAGAGCATGTCAATATTGGTCATAGTGATCATGAAGAACTCGTCGATAAATGTGTAAAGGACATTGTTGATAGTGGTGCTGAATTTGAGGTAATCAAATTTTTATTGTGATAGTTAATCTGACCTAATGATTTGTCATAAATTTTCATGCTTAAAATGTTCTTTTTGATAAAAATTTATTACTTGCATTCTTCATACTTTTGAATGCTTAATAAGACATTCTTCATACTTTTGATTGTTGTATATTTGTTTTGCATGATGAAACCACATGCAAAGAAACTCTATAAAAGCAACACAATGAAAAGGACAAGTCCTTATCAAAAGAGCTATGAAAAATGCACTAAATGATCTCAATATTGATAACGAGCATATTGACGCTGAACTCAAGAATAATGTGTAGTATATTCATAGTGGTACTAGTGAACTCGAGGTGAGTGCAATAATTATACGTTAAATATTAGAACATAATTCTTGTTTTAACATTTTTCATATCTCAAGATAATGCATATTTCTTTTTGTTTTTGCAGAAATGTATTGAAAGGAAGGAAGATTCACATGGCGACCTTTGAAATATTTGCAAAAATGACATAGATGATTTGTATCACAATTGTTAGACAGTTTGACCCACTACTTTTATGAAGTTGTTTGAATGTATGTTCAAGGATCTTTTATATTATGGTGTATTTGCAAACTTGGAAACTCTCAGTGACAGTTGTTAAAATGGTTGACAACATAACCCTTCTTCCCAGGAGAAATCATCAACCTTAGCTCCGTTTTTGCAGATTTGGTTGCGTAGGTGTCAATTCCACTAGCGCATGCAGAGGAGAGCAATTACTGCTCGATTATTAATTTGTTTTGATATGACTGTAAACCTGGACACCATAAGACTGTATAATATCCATTGAATGATAATGAGATAGCATCGATACCTGCTTGGTGGACGTAGCCCAAAGTTGGGTGAACCACGTAAATCACTGTGTTTACTTTGCCATTTGATATGTGTGTTTGTTGTTTATGTATTTTTCACTGCATATTAGCTCGTTAATGGTGACTCTAGGTACAACAATTGGTATCAAAGCTCCAATTGAAGATCCGTGAGGCCAGGAGAATTGTGGTGCAAGATTGCGAAGTGTGTGGAGGGTCCATGCACATTTGTTTTTTCAATTGACAGTCTTCAAGGTCACGGGCGTCAATTGTTCATGGAGGAGCAACGTTGATGCAAAGCCATATTCTGTTCGCATCAACGTTGGTTAGTCAGTGCCTGGGGAGCACTGTTTTCGAATCAATGTTGGACTCCAGGCTTTAAGGGTGTTGGTCCTTGACTAAGTTTTGGAGATCCTTGGCCAGGTTTGACCTATTTTGGGACTTCGATAGGCTGTCGAAGGCAGAGCGCAAGTCGAAGCTGAGATCGTGGGATCTCGGCCCCTTTTAGGGCATTTTGGGTTTTGGGCTTATGTAACGGGTATGGGCATGTCGGCCCATGGGTTTACCCATGTTTAGGCCCTTTTGTAATGTATAAATAGAAATCTAGGCGATGTAAGTAGGTGGTGTGATGCTAGTTGCTAAGGGGAAGTGAAGGCCAATGAGCTAAGTGCAAGTGATAGTTGTAAGTGCTTTGTGCATACCGTGTGAGAATTGAAAGGCTAAGTGCAAGTGACTGTGTAAAGGCTTTGTGCTGTAACCTAGCTTGGGGAAGGAGGATCTGGCGAGGTGCACTCATATATCCTATCCTATGCGGAGTAGGACCATGTGGCTCTGTGCATGTAGATGATTGACAGAAGACAATAAAAAGAAGAAGAGTTGGTGGATGTAGCCCCAGGATGGGGGTGAACCACGTATATCCTGTGTTGTGGTTGCTTTGTGCATTATGGTTGTTTTATGGTTCATATGATTAATGCTTAGTGCAATGATGTATGCTTAGATGAATATGATAGCTTAGTGCCTAATGATGTGAATAAGATGATAGATCTAATCTATGTTGATGTGCTTAGTGCTTGAGTGTGTTGAATCTTGTTGAATATTGCGCTGCGCTGTAATTAGGATTTATCTGTGCTGTAGACAAAGGCTAAGTGCTAATGAATGCTAACTGCTAAGTGATTTTTTAGAGTATTGTAATCATAGATCTGTGTCCCAACTAAGGTTGCAGACACTAGAGTGCTGCAACCACCCCTACCTCTACCTCGGGTGAGACTTCATTTGCTTCGCAGGTGTTGTTGAAAGGTCCAATAGTTAGGGTTTTGTTGGTGCGCTGCTGAAGCATTGAACCCTGGGTTTACCCTTGTGCCAACAAAGGGCGTGCTGATTCTCTTCTGGACTTACAATGTTTTTCAGATTGGAAATCAACGCTAGCCTGGGATATGCACATGTCTCTTGCAAAAGGAACCAAGGTTCTTTTTTAGAGTATTATATTTTGGTCTTTGTTATAATTAAAAAACAAATGTCTCTTGCAATACCGACAAGGTTATTTTTTGGATTATTATATTTTGGTCATTGTTATAATGAAAATGAATTAGTGGCTGNCCTTCTCAATAGGTTTTGCAATGGTTGTGTTGAAAACCACTATAAAACACTTTGGTTATGTAAAGAGATTAGATTCATATTCACATTAAGAAGGTGATTGAATAAGAATTTATTCAAAATTTAGTACCCAATGAAAGTCACTACTATTTGATTGTTTTCACAATGCTTGAGGTTGGGATGGTGGAAGCACTATAATTGAATGACTCTTGTCTTGGAAACACATGTACAATATGTAAAAGCTAAGATGACCAGAAAAATGAGAAGAACAAGAGCAATAACCACAATGATCAACCCTTTGAAATGTTGCATTTCTTGTTTCTTTGACATGGAAGTTTTGCTTGTTGTAACCTTATTGCTGAAAATACAATATTTAAATCCCCAAAAACCCAAATAAAAACCCATCATACAAAACCTATGTTTTGAACTACAACTTTTACAATAGATTTAGATTCAATGCAATACAAAAATAATGGATGGAAAAAATGATCTTATTGAGCAATCATCAATTTCCATGATTGTCAATAGTGAAGATATATGTTCGGGATATCCCCAAAATCTTCCCAAAACCCCCCTGAAATCTGTCCATAACATCTTCAAAATTTGTTTGGGACGTCCCTGAAATATGTTATGAACGTCTTGGAAACGACCAACAAGTCCCCGAATCCCCAACAATTTGAGTAAATTTTCTAAGAGTCCCAAATCCCAAGAATGGACCCAGGTTTTTTGGGGGATGGGTCCCCATGCAACATAGCTAAAATCACTCCACTGGAAGGCACATCTGGAAAACAATCAAATCTATATTGATTGTGAACTTGAACGATTATTAAGTATACGCGACATATAAGTTATTCACGATATGTATGTTAGTTGCGAGGGAAAGCTTGATTTGACGTATGGGCCTTACACCATCTTTCACAGGTCTCGGGGTCCCTTTTGGATACCCTTATCTTTACCGATCGGTGCAGTATGTAGATGCACTTCGGTAAGCACTTTGCTTGGGCTAATCTTAGTATGGTTCGACTAGGCCTGCATCAAATGTCCCTTATGGGAAAATCCCTTAGGATGAGCAGTTCTTCAAATTTGATGATGAATCCCATGAGGGCAAGGAGAGTGAAGAAGAGCAAGAGGATGTAATCATAGGGACATGGGTAAGTGAGATAGCAAAAGGGGAGCATGCACTTCAAGGGTAAGTAACTCAAGCCCAAGGCCAAGAAGGAGACCTAGCAAAATTGCTATATCCAAAGGGTTCTACAATGATCCAAAATATGAGATTCAAAGGGCAGGGGGAGTGGGCAAGGAAGGGCATGACAATTACCAATCTAGATCATTCTAACAACCCAACCAAAATATATGAAATTTGAAAAAGTATTACATATTAAAATACTGAATTTGAAAAATATGAGATTTGGAAAAATATTACATATTAAATATTAAATTTATAAAAATAAATTATGGAAACCAAATATTAAATTTGAAAAATATTAAATTTATAGAAATAAAATATAGAAACCAAATATTATAATAATAAATTAAGATGAAATTTTGATTTAATTATTTGGTAGATTTAGACTTTAAATAAATTTATATTTAAATATTGTAATAATAAATTAAGATGAAGTTTTGATTTAATTATTTAATAGATTTAGAGTTAAAATAAATTTGTATTTAAAGGAGGTATCAAAGAGTTTATAGTGTTGGGATTCAACTTTAGTAATTTGTCATCATAACAATTTGTAATGCTCTTGTTATAGAACTTGGAGTTATGGATAATTATGAATATTGAAATGATGGAAGGAGTGTTGGAATGTCATATTAACTAATTTGTCATCATAACAAGTTGTAAGTTATGCTTTTGTTATAGAACTTGGAGTTATGGATTATTATTAATATTGAAATGATGGAAAGAATGTTGAAATGTATTATTAAATGTTTGGAAGCAAAGTTGCTATACTTCTTTCTTTCTCTCTGTTTAAGGGACAAGACAATGTTTTATCACTTAATTAAACTCATTAACTTCATTGGAGTCCATTTTTGTGAGGTTCAACCATTTGGTAGTAACAAAGTATGTGGAACAAACTAGGTGGAAGGATGTCGAACTACAACTGCAATTTAGATTTGTGTATGCCATGCCAGATAGCAAAATTGAGGAGTCTTAAAACATATTCTTGCTGGATAATAGGTGTACAAGTTACTTTGACTCTGGCAGTTTGAAAGTGGGATGGGTGGCATGAGAATTGGGAATATAAAGTCGCCACTGAAGACAACAAAGAAAAAAAAAGGTCTTTAGGGCATTTATGCACAAACAAAGTAAATCAAATGAAATTTTAGAATCCAAGATAAAGACGCTGCATGGATTTGTTTTACATATATTAGATAAGAATTACACAATGGAGAGATTCAAGCACCGAGGGGCATTACCACCCAATAAGTGTATTGGTTCAATTCAAAAGGAATTTGGCAAATGCATAGAGGAAACAATAGCGCAACAAAAATGCGACGTGGGAGGCTCTACATAACTCAACGCAATGGAGTAATTTGCCTTTTCTCACGTTGGTGTCAAATTGGAAACCCAAGTAGGGATGAGACTTGGATGATGATGTATAAGAAATGTTTTATAAATATTTATCTTTTATATCATTTTCTTAAGTAATATTAATGTAATATTTATAAAAATAGTTGTAGATTTAAAAGATCAAGTTAGAGGAGATGTAGATATTTTGATATTTTAATGTTTTATAAATAGAAATAGTATTTACGATTTGTTGGAATTTGGTGACAATGAATTTCTCCACAAATTGGATTTTAGGTCCTATTATTGAGCGTTGGTTGTAACTAATTAGACTAAGTTAAAATTTGGATATGAGCGCACTCAATAATCAGTTTCTTATGTAAATTGTTATAAATTTGTGTATGCCAGTAGAGGCTAGTAGAGAGATGAGTGGAGTGAGTCTGCTATAATTTTCCATGCTATGAACAATAAGAGAATCGATACTTGCTTGATGGACGTAGCCCGAAGTTAGGCAAACCACGTAAATCGTTGTGTTTCATTTAGCCATTTTATATTATGATAAGTGTGTTTGTTAAGTATTAATTAAAGACGGTGTCTGTCGAATCAACAATTGGTATCAGAGCTCGGGGAAAGCGATTTGGCTATGGAGAAGTGCGTTGTTGCATGAGCATACAACGTGGACAGACGAGTGGTGCGCTTGGACGTACAGACGTGCTTGGTAGCCATACTGGATGAACCGCCATCATGGAATAGAGTTTTAGCGCAGGGAGCATCGATTTGTTGGAGGGAGAGTTTTAGCGCTTGGATCGGTTGCTAGAGGGAGCGTTGTTTTGCCTAATTTAGTGCATGTCTCGTTGCTTTAAGCGAGCGTTGATCTCCTTCTTTACGGGAGCGTCGATTTTTGCATGAGCGTTGGGGTCTCTGCATGGAGGGAGCGTCGATTTAGGGTAAACCGTAAGGGGTGCACTGATATCTCAATTCCCTGGTATTTAGAGGATTCGTCACTATTGTTGTGATATATTTGGGTATGGTCCCAGCACAAGGACCTACTATTGTTTAAAGAGAGGAGATGTCATCAAAAGGAACACGTTATTTCCATTTTATGTATCGTGGAAAATCTCAACGACAAGGCAAGCCCTTGTTAGAGGTTGAATAGGTGTGAGACTGCAGAGGACGATATTAGTTGGAGGCTGCGGAGGACATACTTGATCTAGTGGAGGTGCACTTTCTTGGATGGATTATACTAATTCGGTGTGAGGAAGTCTATGAGTTGGAGTTTGTTCTTGAGAATCCTGCCTACAATATCCCCACACATTATCTATTCGTTGTGAAGAAGTGAAGGATGTGATCAAGCGGATTAACAAAGAGTGGAGACAACAAAGGCCGAGAAGCAACATAGAGACTAAAATGGCAAAAACTCAGAGTGCTAAGTTTTAAATTGAGAAGTTCAATGGAAAAAACAATTTTGAGATCTGGAAGGTGAAGATGCACGATCTGCTTGTGCAACAAGGCATGGTGAAGGTGCTTTTGGGAAAATCAAAGAAACCCGCGACCATTTCAGATGAAGAGTGGGAAGAGATCGATGCGAGAGAACTGAATGACATATGTATGTGTTTGGTCGATGATGTTCTGTTCAACATCGTTACGGAGAAGACAACAACTAGTTTGTGGAAAAAGCTGGAAAGCTTGTATATGACGAAATCCTTGACGAACAAGATCTTCCTAAAAATACAATTGTATAGTTTGCGCATGAAGGAAGGTATGAAAATAGTTGATCATTTAAATAATTTTAATACTCTTTTAGTCCAGTTGACTAGCATGGGAGTGAATTTCGAATTAGAAGACAAGGCGATTACATTATTGTGTTCTTTTCTTGAGTCATGGGATCACTTTGTTACCTCTATTAGTTTCAGTTCAACAGAAAGTATTGAGTTTCATGTTATTGTTGGAGCTTTATTGTCTGAGGAAACAAGGAAGAAATCCAATTTAGAAACCTCTACATCTGAGGCGATGGTGGTTAGAGGAAGACCTAAAGAAAGAGGACATACTAAGAGGGATTTCTCTCGGTCAA